>PVLC010000002.1:212980-482759 GCA_004027655.1 Graphiurus murinus
AAAACTATGGGATATGTACACAATGGAATTTTACTCAGCCATAAAGAAGAACAAAATCATGTTATTTGCAAGGAAATGGAGGCAACTGGAAAACATTATGTTAAGTGAGATTAGCCAGTCACAAAGAGTAAAGAAGCATATGTTCTCCCTAATTTGTGGATGCTAGGGAGAAGATGGGGCATAAGAGGGTCTCCAGATGTAAAAGGAGAGACCCTCGAAAGCAAAGAAGTTGATTTAGCCAAGGGGGTTGGATGGGGGTGGGAGGGACACTAATGTATATCAAGGTCACTCACTAAATTGAACTTGAGAGGGAAGGAGGGTGAGGGAGTGGGGTTGGAATTGGGGGAAGGGGTCAAATGAGAATTGTGAGCACATGTATAGTTATCAATTTGCACCTAACAAAGATGTATGCTTACAATATATGAATAAAAATAAAAATTAAAAAAAGATATAAATACATTTTATATTTGTTTTTAATTAGAAGTTTTAATAAATATCACTACAAATGTGGAACACCTCACAGGCTAAATTGCCTTTAATGAGTACTTCAAGAGGGAAACTTTTTGGGCATAGTTGGCAAAAATAAATATAAATATGTATTAAGAGAAATTCAGGTACTTACATTTTTTATAATGCTACATATTGAAGGCAAAATAAATTATATAAGGCTAAATTTGAAATTTTTTCAAATATAAAAAACATAGTTTCAAAAGAAATTTGAATTGCAGCAACTTGTCTTACTGTTTAAAATATTTTGCTTTCTTTTGTAGCCTTAAGAGTCTTTCATAAGGATCAATAACAACTCCAAAATATATTTTAATATTTGCAAACAAGGTAGTGCAAAACAAATACAAACAGAGCAATTTATTATTGGTTAAGCCATTTATCAGTAGTTTTTCTGATGGGGTATTAACTATTCTAGTCACTAAATTCTCTATTCCTTCCTGAATTATGCTCCTATTGATTGCAGGAGTTGATACTACTTCCAACCAGAAAATTGCTTAGGCACACCTCCTAGGACAATTTAACTCGAAGTAAATTAAGCTAAGCAATTTTAAATATCCGAGGAAAGCCATTAAGCAGAGGTAGCATTTTAAATGCAACAGGATTTTTAATCAAAATGCTTGAAATGAGATTGATTTTGTAAATCTTTCCTATTATAGTACAAAACCTCATACAGAGAACACAATGCTAGAAATTAAATGACTTAGTTTTCAATATATTTTGTTATCCCTGTGTAGCTATTATTCATACATCTTTTAAAATTTTAATTTAATTGTATTGAGGTATAATTTGCAGTCAATAAAATGCACCTATTTAGAATGCAGAGTCTGACAAATTTTGACATATATATATCTGGAAATTCCACCACAGTCAAAAATAGAACATTTCTATCACATCTAAAATGTTCCCTTACATCTTTATACAATCAGCCTCTCTTCCTCACTCCCAAAAACCTCTGGGTCCAGACAACCACTGTTAGCTATTTTTCACCAGAGATTATTCTTGCCTGAAAAACTACACATGAATGGAAAATTCAAGGATGTTCCTGAGATTATTTTATTTTTTACTAAGATAATTGATATACATGAAAGAAGATAACATGAGAGGAGTGATTATATATTTTTTCAGTGATAAATTTGATGACAATTTGGTAAATGAATGGAGAGGGTATGGAATGACTGAAAGCTTGGTCACTCAGAACACTAATGAAATATTTCACAAGAGAAACAAGAAGGGTCTGAAATAAAGATCAATGTGGATAATAAATAAGATAGAAAAAATATAAATATTTCTTGCTTGTGCAACTCAGTACTGCCCTTAGTAGAAAGAGAACACATGTATCTGGTTGTTGTTGGGTGAAATATTCTGTAGATGTCTGTTAGGTCTATTTGGTTTATAGTATTACTTAGGTTTTAAGAATTTTTACTGAAGCTATATAACCCCCTTTCTGTTTATTTTGAATGAAAGGGTGGGAAAAAAATTAATCAGGAGCTCAGTCTAGAGTGGCTTATAGACATAATAGCTCCCTGTTTTCATAATCACATGACCCTGAGCATTTCATCTTAGTTATCCATACAAAAGGGAAGACAAAAGAAAAGTCATTATAGATTAATGTGACCTACAATGTAATATCCATGATGTCAGAGATCATCATTAGCTTTATTTGAGTGCTCAGATATTTACAGAATTAATAAGCTGAGGTAGAAACAGACAGCATGTATACATAAGTGGGGCAGAAGTTAGGATAAAGCTAGAACTTGTGATAGAAGTTTGGACATCATCATCCTATGATTTCCCTTTCACCCTGTCAAAGAAAGGAAAGAATTTAAGAATCAGGCCCTTGCTTCTCCTCTCTAGAGATGGTGGACACACTAGCATATGAAGCCATGAAGCAGGTAGTAGAGTTTGGATTGAATGAGTGTACATGTTAAAGGACAGGAGTGGGTGGCGCAATTACTCCTTAGAAGAGCAAGTTTGTCATGAAACACATGCAATAGGAAAGTGCTAACATTCCTTAAAGAATTCTGAAACATAGGGTAAAAATTAGGCCTATATTCTGGCTCATCTGCAATGAGCCAGAATATGGGATCTCTCCTTGGGAATTACTCCCTGGAGCTCTTAGTGCATACCAGGGTCAATAGTGATCACTGGTTACTTGCTCCAAGTTTTCTATCATATGGAGAGAATGGAAAAATAAAGTTCACTTCTACTTTATCACTTTCACTTATTTTAAAAGTGCACTGTTTTAAAGTCTGACAAAATCCAGACATTTCTCTCTCTCTGGAATAGGCAGCACTTTGATTCATCTAATCACAATGAACAAAACACTTCAGAGTAACAACAGGCAAAAGCTGATCAAAGGATATCACATAGCCACTTATTCCCTGTGAAAACTCAAACAACATCCTAATATCATCAGTGCAGCTTTCAATTCTCTGCCTAAAGAGGGAAATTTCCAGTTTCACCAGTTGATCCCTGTATGAAGCAATAGTTGCTTAATGATAGTTATCAGAGGGAAGACAAAAAGAAACTGAATGAGAATACAAGTAGAAAAGTGTTTTTCTAAGCATTCTATATTGTTCTGGGAGAGAGGACTTAGGCCTCCACCTACCTCCCAATGTACTGGGCTATGTTCATACAAATTCTCATTTTACACCATTTGTGACTATTTCTCCTTAATCTAGCAGGGAGGTATACATATATAAAAAGGGCAAGCCATCTGGGTTTCTACACAAAGGAATTTTAAATATTCATTTGCATATGTTATTTAGTCTCTTTCACTAAAAACATGTAAATGCCTCACTGGGAAGTTTGAGATTAACTTTCAAATACGTTATGTAAGTGCTTATAATGTCAGTATCTTCTATCCCCCCCACCAAAAAAAAAAAAAAACCATAGGATGTCAAGATACATTTAGATATTTAGATATTAATCATGGATAATATCATGGAATGTTAAGATACTTTTGGAGAAAATGTGAATACTATGTCTCAATTCTTAAGCAGCTTTCCTAAACTTCACTTTTCTTAAGTTTTATTTTCTTTTGTCTTTCTTTAAATTTCTATTTGTGCATTAATTTACACCTACAATTCTTAAGCAATTCCAAAATCTGTGACTGTGATTTAGCTTGAAGGTCTCTCTCTCTATCCATCAGACATTCTCTGTCTCCTGAACAAACAAAAACATAAGAAAGCAGAGGAAAATTTGTACCAATGAGATTTATGAAGAATAAAAAGAGTCCATTTATGGCAATCTTTTTTCATGGATTTTAGATCCATCTGTTCTTGTAAGTTTGTTAATTAATATAAGAGATATTACAGATAGATTTTTTTATTGACGATACGTGTCAGTATCCTTATGCCCAGCAGGTTGTGCTTTTCAAAGGAGCCCACCAGGTTCAGACATTGTTTCAGCCACTGTTTCAGACATTTAATGAAGAATTTGGTCAATGTGCTTCAATCAGAGAGATAACTGAATTTGGCTACTAGAAGACTGTCATACATGCCTTGAGTTAACTTTTCATGGAAAAGTCTGAACAGAATGCTTGAAATGATAATGAGCTCCATTTATCTTTGTTTGTTTTGTTTTTGTTTTTTGTTCATTTTTTTTATTGGTGCATTGTAATCATACATCTTTGTTAGGTATTAGCTGGTGAAGGCATACATGCACATATTTCTCATTTAAACCTTCCCCAATTCCCACTCCACTCCCTTGTCCTCCCTCCTTCTTAAGTTCAGTTTAGTGATTGACTTTGATATGTTTGTGAAAGTACATCATGTGCATTTGGGTGCCCCCTGCCCCATCACCTTCAGTTAGTCACTTTCTTTGCTCATCTAAGGTTTCTCCTTCTTCATCTGAAGCCCCTCTTATGTCTCACTGTCTCCCTAGTTTCCACATATTAGGGAGAGTGTATGATTTTTTACTTTTTGTGATGGGCTAATCTCACTTAGCATAATGTTTTCCAGTTCCATCCATTTCCCTGCAAATGACATGATTTTCTTCTTCTTTATGGTTGAGTAAAATTCATTGTGTACATATACCATAGTTTTGTAATCCATTTATCTATTGATGGACATCTTGGCTGGTTCCATAGTTTGGCTATTGTGAATTGTGCAGCTATAAACATAGATACACATTCTTCAGTCTGATAGTTTGGTTTCCTTTCTTTTGGGTAGATACCCAGAAGTGGTATTGCTGGATCATATGGTAGGTTCATTTCCTTTTGTCTTAGAATCCTCCATGCTGTTTTCCAAAGTGGTTGCACGAATCTGCAATCCCACCAACAATGTATCTTATAAGAAAAGATTATATGACTGTTTTGTCACTTTTTTGCACATGTATCAATATTATGATACTTATTTTTATCACATTTATTATCTAATATTAGCATTATGAATATAAAGTTGTGACTCTCACCTAATTATTCATGGCTACAAATATCTACTAAACTATCCCTTTTAGTAGATGACATGATAGTATACTTACAAGACCCAAAAAAGTCAACCAAAAAACTTATAGAATGATCAACAAATTCAGCAAAGTGTCTGGATACAAAATCAATCTTAAAAAATCAGAAGCTTTCCTGTATGCCAACCATGAATCCACTGAAAAAGAAATCCAGGACACAATTCCACTCACAATAGCACCTTGAAAAATAATACTTAGAGATAAATCTAACCAAAGAGGTAAAAGACCTCTATAAGGAAAACTATAAGAAGTTGAAAAAAGAAATTGATGAAGACCTTAGAAGATGGAAAGATCTTCCATGCTCTTGGATAGGCAGAATAAATGTCATCAAAATGACCATCCTCCCAAAAGTGATCTACAGATTCAATGCAATATTCATGAAATTACCAAGGCCACTCCTCACAGACATAGAAATATCAGTCCTTAAATTCATTAGTAAAAATATAAAGCCCAGAATAGCCAAAGTAGTTCTTAGCAACAAGAACCATGCAGGAGGCATCACAATACCTGACTTCAAACTCCACTACAAAGCCACAGTAATAAAAACAACATGGTATTGACACAGTAATAAAAACAAACACATAGACCAATGGAACAGAATAGAAGATTCAGAAACAGACCCACAGACTTACAGTCAACTGATATTTGACAAAGGAGCCAAAAATATACACTGGAAAAAAGATAGCCTCTTTAACAAATGGTGTTGGCAAAACTGGTTAACCATATGCAGGAAAATGGAAATAAATCCCCCTTCTCACCCTGCACAAGAGTCAACTCAAGGTAGATCAAAGACCTGTAAGTCAGGCCAGAGACCTTGCAGCTACTTGAAGAGGGCATAGGCCCAACACTTCAACACATACACACAGGTTAAAAACTTTCTCAACAAGACTCTGTTTCAAAATAAAGAATAAAAATAATAGGGCTGGAGGTGTAGCTCAGAGGTATAATGCCCCTAGGTTCTATCCCAGTACCGAAAAATAAATAAATAAATAAATAAATAAATAAATAAATAAATAAATAAATAAAATATTTTTAAAAAGGCAATTCCTTGGGGGAAGGGATAATCAATGAAGGAAGCACTTCCATAGACATATGCACATATGTGAGAATGCCAATGCCAATCTCAATACCCTGTATGGGGTCGGGGGGAGTGGGGAGGGAGCTGAGGGAAAGTCTACCAAGTGCTATGTGCATGTATATCACTACCACTATGATTTGCATTATGATGTGTACAAATAAAAGTACGAAAAATAAAAATTGAAAAAGGAAATAGTATATTCAGAGAAAAAGTAACACCATCTGTAATTCTATATGAAGTCTTCATTTAATGAGCTTTTTCCTCAAATTGTGATTCACCCTCTATTAATCTGAATAAAACCTATTTATATGAGGGAGTTCCAAAGTGACAAAAATCTCACCTTAGCCCGAAGGCATATCTGAAATACTTAACATTCTTTTGTTGTGACATGAAAAAACTAGCTGAAGCTAAGTACCAGCATATGAAATTATAATCGAGAATAATAAGTATCAATAAATAATATTAAAATAAAATGCATATACTCATAGTAAAAGGTAATTGGTTTCCATTTGCAAATCAACAGAAATTAGTTTATTACATTAGTGGTAGTTTCTTCTTAGAAGAAGTAGGTCCTTGGCTTCGATAAAATAATAGCAACTTTGAGCATATCTAAAACTTAAAGGACTATCTGAATATGCTGACTCAAAGTGGACAGGGCAGATTCCACAACTGACAAAAAGTGAATGAGCAGGAGCCAAGGATGAATAGTGTAGTAGTGTCGAGTTCAAATTATTGCAATATTAGAAAATTTGTGTATATTAATATGTCACTAACAATCATATTAGCATGCATGGAGAAGGAAATACAACAGCAGATGTTCTGTGCCTATATAAATGTATTACTTTGAATCTCATTATAATGTATAGCCACAATACACCAACAAAAGAAAATTAAACATTTTAAAAAATATGTGGAAAAAAGGAAAAGAAATAGTCTCTTTCATATCCCAAAAGATTGCTTGGCAAACAGAAAAAGATTACACAGGGAAAATGTTTAGATATATTTATGTCTTAATTTATCAATATAGATGGAAATATAATAAAATGTATCCATCGCAACTACTTGCTTAAATATCTCTATTTTTTAAATATTCCAATTCTAGTTAGTTCTTGAAGGTTAATATAAATTCAATTTTGGCCATCAATTTGTAGTTGTCCTTTACTATCTTATTTATAAGAATATAGTAATTCGGATCAGAAATTACACTTATTTTGGCAAGTAAGGATAACCCAAAGTGGATCACAGATCTAAATGTAAAAGAAAAAAAAAACACTATAAAATTCCCAGAAGGTAGCATAAGAGAAAATTCCATGATCTGGAATTGGCAATAAATCTTCAGATACAGCACCAAAAACAATGTTCATGAAAGAAAGCACTGGTAAACTGAACTTCATTAAAATTTCCATTTATTACCTAAAAAAAGAAACTGACAAGATAAAATGAAGAGACAAGCTCTCCTAAATAAGGAGACAAATGTCCAAAAGACACATTTCATAAAGTACTATTATCAAAATACATAAAAAAACTCTTAAGATCAACAAGAGAACAACTATCCAAGTGTTATTGTTAGATATACAATGTCCCCTGAAGAGTACATTTACTAATGTTTGGAGGTGATGTAATTGGACCATGAGGATTGTAGTGGATAAATCCATTGTAATGGGTTTATGTGAGTGGTTACCCAGGCCAGTAGGGTATGGCTAGAGGTGGGTCCCTGGGAGTGTTGCCTTCGGAATTATATAAATGCCAGCTTGCTTTCTCTTGCTTATGGTCTCCATAATGTGAGCACAACCCATGTGTTCTCCCTTTCTCTGCTTCCTGTGGCCATGCCCTGAGATTCTCAGTCCCCACCCTCACATGGACTGAAGCCAAAACAGTAAGGACTAAGTTACGTGGTCAGTTGTTTAGATTATAGCTGCAAGAATGCTGACCAGAACACCATGTATGAGTAAAAGACCTTAACAGGCACCTTTCTGAAGCAAATAAGCATATGAAAAATGTTCTGCATCATAGGTTATCAGGCAAATATGAATTAAAAAAAAAGCAATAAGACCCTACTACACACCTAATAAAATGGCCAACATTCAGAACACTAACAACGTCAAATGCTGTCAAAGATACTGAGCATAGCAATTCTCATTCATTGCTGGTCTGAATAAAAATTGGTAGTACAAGTACTTTGGAAGACAGTTTGAAAATTATTAAAAAAAATAAGCTTCTTCTTGACCTATAATCCAATAATCATACTTTTTGGTACTTATTCAAAGGACTTGAATGCTTTTAGCTACACAAAAATCTACACGTAGATCTTTATAGCAGTATTATTCATCATTGTCAAAACTCAAAAGCAACCAAAATATCCTTCAGCAGATAAATGAATAGATATACTGTGGTACATCCACACAATATAATACTTTTCAAAGCTAAAAAGTAATTATTTATCATGGCATTAAAAAACATGGAGGAACTTTGAATGTATACTAAGTGAAAGAAACCTACCTAAACGGTGACATGGTATATTATTCTATTTATATGAGGTTATGAAAAAGGCAAAAATATGGATATAGCAAAAAGATCAGTAGTTACTATGGGTTGGGGAGGAGGAATGGGTAGGTGAAGTGCACTAGGGCAGTAAAATTTCTCTTTATGATACTATAATAGTAGATTCATCTCATTATAAATCATTCCAAATTCACAGAATGTTGAGCACCAAGAGTGAACCCTAATATAAACTACCTACTCTGGGTAATAATGATGTGTTCATCAGATATAATGATGATGCCTCTCCAGAAGAGAACTTTGGCAATGGGAGAGGCTGTGCATGTATGGGAACAAGAGATATACAGAGAATCTCTGTATGTTCTGTTCAATTTTGCTGTGAACATAAAACTACTCTTAAAATAGTATTAAAAATTATGAGGCATTCAAAGAAGCAAAACAATATGACATATGAAGAAGAGAAAATTCAAGTAATCAAAATTGACCCAGAAATGACATAGTTGAAGTAGTACAAGCATTTAAACAAATATCCAAGCTATATGTCAGATATTGAAGAAATAAGAGGAAAGATTGAACATGTCATGGGAGGCATGAGGGATATTTCTAAAATGGCTCAAATTGACTTCTAGAGATAATTACAATATGATATAAAAAATAACTTGAAAGAATTAATATTTGGACACTGTAAGAGGGAAAAATAACAACTTAATAATAAAAATACCTGAAGTAAAGGGCATAAAGAAAATTACTTAGCAAACAATCAAATAGAGCTGAGCATGGTGGTGCACACTTATAATCCCAGAGGCTGAAACAGGAGTCACAGTTTCACTGCCAGCCTCAGTAACTTAACCAGACTCTCAGCAACCTAGAGAAATACTGCTTCAAAAAAAAGTGCTGGGGTTATAGCTCGGAGGTAGAGTGCCCCAGTACAAAAAAAAAAAAAAGTCCAAAGATATATGTCATTGTCCTTTCCAAAGACAAGACTATAGAGACACAAAAAGGTTTTGAAAAATTAAAGATCATGCTTGCAATCCTAGCATTTGGGAGGCTGGGATTGGAGGATCCGGGTTTGTGGCCAGCCTCAGCTACCTAATGAGGCACTCCGCAACTTAGTGAGACCCTGTTTCAAAATAAAGAATAAAAAATAAGGCTGGGGGTATAGCTCAGAGGTAGAGTGCCACTGAGTTCAATCCCCAGTACCACAAAAAAAAAAAGAAAGAAAAAAATTAAAGATCATAGTGTTTCCAAGTATGATTAAAATACAAAAATCCTATACCCAAGAGAATCTCAACAAATTCAAGCACAAGAAACATGAAGAAAACACCAAGATATATCCTAATTGAATTGCTACAAATTTATGGTAAATATAAAAATGTTACAAGCAGCAAGAAGAAAAGACCCATTATATACAAAAACAAAATTAAGATTTTCCACTAAAAATAATGTGAAGGATAGCAAAATATACCACCTTAATACATGCCATCTTAATATATGCAATTGAAAAGAAACAGATATAAGAAAAGGTCTTTGCCCTTTCCTTATTTGCCTAAAGACAAGGCATGAATTAGTAAAAGTATGCTCCTCAGCCCTCCCAGCTTTACCAAGACAGACCAGAATCAATCACCTAATCACCAGAGGCATTTCTAGAACCTTAGCAGCCCAGAGATACATAAAGAGTTCACCAACTAGCTCTTATATACCATTGATTCATTCACCATATATTTACATTACTACAGTAGGCAATTTTAGAAGCTCAAAGTCACTTTTCTGTTTCTTGTCTCTTCTTTGCAATTTTATTAGAAAACAGACAATTATTTTAAATAATTCTGATGTGGTATCAGTAAAAATTCTAACTACACTTCTGAGTTAGTCATTACTGAATATACTTCTGTATATACACTATTTGCATATTTACATCTTGTTATCATTTGTGTGTGTGCGTGTGTGTGTGTGTGCATGTGTGTATGTGTGTGTTGCTGGGGACTGAATCCAGGGACACTCTATCTCCGAGATATACCCCCAGCTCTATTTTATTTTTTATTCTGAAACAGTCTCACTAAATTACTAAGAGTCTTGTTAAGTTGCTGAGGCTAGTCTCAAACCTGTAATACTCCTGTCTCAAGCTCCCAAATACTGGGATTACAGGCAAGTGCCACCATGTCTGCCTTTGCATTGTACATCTTAAAAAGCTTATGCTTACTTGGGCATAATGGCACTTGTCTGTAATCCCCGTACATAAGAGGCTGAAACAGGAGGGTTGCAGGTTCAAGATCAGCCACAACAATTTAGTGAGAGTCTTAAAACCTAGAGAGATCCTGTTTCAAAACAAAAAATAAAAAGGGCAGGGAGTATAGTGACTCTGGGTTCAATTTCAGTTCAAAAAAAAAGCCTCTGTTTGTTTTTTTCCTGTTCATTCATTCTGCCGTTGATAATGATCAGTTTAAATGTAGGTGCCTAGTCAATGAACATAAATGGGTAGAAGAAACATAGTTCTTTTCTTTCCCTACAAATATATTAGAGAAAACAGTGGAAAATGCATTTCAAGTACTAAAAAGGATAGAATTTGTTGCCTAGAATTTTAACCAGAGAACATAAAATCAAGGGTGAAAGAAAGTTTATTTTAAATTCACAACAGCGTAAAGAATTCATCATCTGCAAAATTGCACTTCTAGTAATGTTAAAGAAAGTCCTACAAGTCAAAGAATAATGTTTTTTTGAGTGAACAGTACTTGAATGAAGAGTACTTGTAGTAAAAAACTAAATTGGTAAATATGTTTGCTTAATTATTCAAGTAATCTGAATAGAAATCAACTGTTTAAAGAAAATAATGCCAATGTAAAGTACAGTTTATAATATACACATAAGTAAAATGTATGACAACAATAGCATGAAGGGTAGAAGTGGTGATGATGTAGAATAGAAGAAATGAATAGCTAGAAAGGAAACAGACAGGAAGAAAATGTAAAATACAGCTTTAGTATAAGAACCTGGAGATGAAGTGCTTCAGCCTTTACTCCTTAAACCAGTTCTCTTTCCCAAATCTGGTTCTCCCAAATTCCTGAGAAATCTATAGATCTTAGAGGTAACTAAAACAAATTATAATTGCCCTGTGCATTGATAGCAAGGCAGGTATGATATTGTAAGAAACTTATAATCTGTCAATCAGATAATGAAGACCCCAATCAACCTGAGGACCCTAAAGTGACCAGACCTCCTAACCACCAGACCACCAGGAACTGCCTCAGGACTATTGGACTGAGATCATCCTCCCTAAAGCTGAGAAGACTACCAGACCACCACAAACTGCCTCAGGGTCTACCAGGCTGAGATTATCCTCACATACCTCCTCAAGCCTACCCCTCAGGAAAGTCTCCTATAAAAAAAGAGCCTTTAACTCCCCAGTATGCCTTCCTCATCTTGAGGTGACACACATTGTCTCTTGAATGTGCATTTTTTCCCTTTTCCCCAAATAAACCTCTGTCCATGTGCTTGTCGGGTGCATGCTGAGATTCTTTTCTGTCATGTTTGCCAAGGACTCTGCAGATACTGAATTCCTGAGCTGAGGACTCAACCTAAGAGTGAGATGGAGGTATAATGTTGTGAAGTTCTTTACCATAATACTCCAGGTAAAGAATACATCATTTGAAAGCATACATAGATCAATTAAAGATGTATGTTCTAAAACTGCAAAAACCCACTAAAATAACAAAATAAAGTGTCCATGTGAAGGCAACAAAAGTCATCAAGTATAATTATAAAACACTTTTATTACCCAAAATAACAAGAACATATAAAAAAGTATAATACATAAGCAGCAAGTGAGACTAAAACCAGGAGTGAAAGGTTGATTAAACATCAACAACTCATCAACGTAAGTCATAATATTTATAGATTTATATATAATCATCTCAATAGATGAGAAAAAGGGAAAATAAAAAATTCATTCTTGATTTAAAAAAATATTGGCAAAATAGAACAGAATTTCCCTGACCTGGTAAAGGACATTTACTTCTACCGCTGGTATCATATTAGGTAAGGAATAATTAAATGATTATTCCATAAAATAAAAACAGAAAATTTTTTATTTCTGCTTTCTTCATTCTTATTTAAAATTTTACTGGAAGCTCTAACCAGTGCAAAAGAGTGAGCAGGATAAAGAAATGGTTCTTATTCATATTTGATAAAAAGAGATAAAGATGCCTCTTTACTGTTTGCTAGTTTAATAATCAATGTAGAAAAAGTACTGGAATAGACAAAAAAATTAACAGAAAGATTGAAAGGTATAAGAGCAATATGCAAAATATATCTCTATATTCCAGACACAAGCTACTAACAATTGCAAGTAAGGGAGGCAATAGCATCTAAAAGAACACGAGAAAATATTTACTGTTAGTAATAAATCTGACAAAAGATGTGCAGTATCTTTGTACTGAAAACTACAAAACATTACCTAGAGAAATTAAGACAAACTAAATAATCAGAGATACAATCATATAGTTAAGAATTATTATTCTTCAGAATAACAAGAAGAGTTAGTTGTTCTAATCAATTATTAATTCAGAGAAATTAATATTGTCAAAATGCTCATTCTGCCGGGCGTGGTGACGCACACTTGTAATCCCAGCATTTGGGAGGCTGAGACCGGAGGATCCAGGTTCGCGGCCAGCCTCAGCTACCTAGTGAGGCACTCCGAAACTTAGTGAGACTCGGTTTCAAAATAAAGAATAAAAAATAGGGCTGGGGGTGTAGCTCGGAGGTAGAATGCCCCTGAGTTCAATCCCCAGGACCACACACACACAAAAATGCTCGTTCTTCCCAATTTTATCTATAAATTCAACAGAATCTAAATTAAAATTCCACTACTGATTTTTTACAAACTGCCAAGCTCATTCTAAAATACATATAGAAATGTAAAATATCTAAAATACCCACATGAATAAATACATCAACAAAGTCTGGGATGAAAAGTAAGTTGGAGGATTACCTGACTTCTAAATTTATTATAAAATTAGAGTAATCCAGAGAGTGTGATGCTGGCATCAAGATACACAAGACAAATGAAAAAGAACAGAGTCCAGAAAGAAATCCCAAATACATATGAGGAACTGATTTTTGACAAATGTACCTAAACCTTGCAGTAGAAAAACAATAGCATTTCCAACAAATGGTGCTGAAACCTTGATAATCATGTGAAAGGAATTTCAATCTATACCTTGCACTAAAAATTGCTCATAAACTTAATGTAAAATCTAAATATATAACACAAAAATAAACATGGAAAAATCTCTGTAATGTTTGATTAGGGTAAGATTCCTAAATAGAACAAAAAAGTAAAATAATAATATGTTGGACTTTATAAATTAAGAATATCTGATATATGAGATGCACTGTTAAAAGAATGAAAAGACATATTTGCAGAGCATATATTTGGTAAGCTCTTTGAGTTCAAATGCATCAAGAACGCTCATAATAATAAAGAGCAACTCAATTTAAAATGGCAAAAGATTTAAATAGACAATTTATAAAAAAAAAAAAAAAAAAAAAAGATATAAGCCGGGCATGGTGCTTAAGCTTGTAATCCCAGTACTTGGGAGGCTGAAACCAGAGGATCCGGGTTCGCAGCCAGTCTCAGCTACTTAGTGAGGCTCTCCACAACTTATTGAGAACCTGTTTCAAAAAATATAAAAATAATAAAAAAATAGGACTGGGGGTGTATCTCAGAGGTAGAATGCCCCTGGGTTCAATCCTCAGTACCGCACACACACCCACATACAAAAACAGATATATGGATATCAATTAAATATATGAATAAAATGTTGATCAGTAATCATACACCAAAGTCACAGGAAATATCATATACACATTATAATGCCTATAATTCAAAAGACTGATAAACTATAAAATATGAAAAATGTGAAGAAACTGAAATCTATTTCTGGTAGAAATATTACAAGTATTTTTTAGTTTCTTAAAATGATAATTGCGTGCCTATCATATGATTCATCCATCATTTATAACTGTATACAAGCATATTTACATGAAAGTCTTGTACACAAATACTTATATAAACCTTATTTATAATGTTCCCAAACTGGAAATAGCCTAAATGTCCCTCAACAGGTGACTGGATAAATGAATTGTGCTATATATGTACAATGGAAAAGTATTCAACACTAAAAAGGAATGAACAATTTGATCATCACAAAATAATTATTGTGAGTGAAAGAAGCCAGACCAAAAAACAGTTCCTACTGAATTTTGCATCTAAAATTCTAGAAATTATAATCTAATCTGTGCAAAGAGAAAGCCTATCTATGATTATCTGGGAATGGAGGATGAATGCGAAGGACTGAGGAAGGATCATAGGGTAGTTTGTGGACTACTCTTGGGGTGATGAATATGGTCATTATTTTGATTGTTGTGATGGTTTTACAGATTTCTCTCTCTCTCTCTCTCTCTCTCTCTCTCTCTCTCTCTCTCTCTCTCTCTCTCTCTCCACATGCACACACACGATAAATATCAATATATTTTACAGTTTAAACATGTGCAATTTGCTATATGCTAATTATACCTCAAGAAACATTGCTTTTCTTGGAGATCTTTACAAAATCCTGCCAGATCTGCTATAAAAGTGTCCTGCTACACAGCTTATGTTCCTTTTAACCTCATCTGAATAAAGGATGCATTAGACTAAAACTATGCAGCAAGAAGTCAAAGGATGTAGTTAAAATGATAATTTTATGCTTCTGAAGGGAAACACAATAAACAAACACTAAACAACAGAACAATAGTTCTAGAAATTACTGAGTTCAAATTGAATGAAACATAAGGTAAAATACTATTAAATCTGACTACAAACTGATCTGTGAATTGAAAAGCAGAACAGGAAATGGGAAATATATTTAAATGTTGTGGGTTTTTTTCTTCCTTTAGTATAAAAATTGTCAAACTACCAATTGAAAATACAATATTTTCTGCAGCTGGAAAAATCTAAACACAATCATTTTGAGGTAACTGAGGAAATAGAGAAAGATTAAATAATCTAACATATTCTGAGGGTTTTCCATAATTAGTAAATATCCACACATCCTATTAAGAATTTTAAGCACAATGTGGGTTGACCTGATAAATCTTCAAGTACTGAAGGAAACCTTCTGAACCATTAATCAAATTTTGTGTAATAAATGGGGTATTTGGTTTTGTTTTTTAGGGTTTTGTTTTGTTTTAATTTAACAATATTTAAAAAATTTATCGGTGCATTGTAGTCATACAACATAGTAAAATTCAAGGTGATACATTTTATATATATATATGTACATACCACTTGATATTTCCCTCCAGATATCAGCCTACTCCCTACTTTCTCCCTCCCAATACATGTCAGTGATATTGGTAGTGGCACCTTCATATATGGAAAAACTATGACTTGGTCTGTTTCTTTTCTCAAGCCTTTTATTCTCCTTCCCCTCCCAACCCGTTCCCTTCCATTATTCTACTGATCTCTCCCCTCTTTTATCTGAAGTCCCATTTCTGTTCCATCACTTTGGAAGACACCCTGGAATTGCCACAAATTTAAATTGTCGATGAGTTTATAAAGCATTCCCTAGGTCTTGAAGCCAGAGCCAGGGTAGGGGATTAAAGGTTGGCGTCTAATTCATAGTTTTGTGGGGTCTAATTCATAGTTTTGTTTTTTGTCCTTTAACCAATTCCAAATACAGGCATACTAGTGGCACTCGTGTTTGTTGTTGTTGTTTTTTATTTTGTTTTGTTTTTGCCTTAAATCTTGACAGATCCTAGTTTTTAGCATGGAGATTTTATATCAGGCAATATTAATTTAATACAAAATATCTTTCAGGCAGCATATTTCTGCTCTTCCATCACTGAGTTTAATACAGTGAATAGAGCACAAGAGAAACTAAACACAATAGCAGCATCACCAAGACAACCAGAATGGAGAAGTTTATTAGGACAGAGACTAACAAGCTGTAGAGTTGAAGCATGACAGAAAAGCAATAGAATCATAGAGAAGGCAAGTAACCTTTAAATTAGTAAATCAATCTGGTGCAAAGATTCTCGAGGTCTTCACAATTCCGAGGTATTGTGCTCCTTACAACAGTGATAATGCAGAGCAAAGAAATAACGCAATCGTCAAAAACTAATAAGCTGAGAAGCTGTATGATCTCAGTCATGAATGGCTGTGAAACTGCTAATGGGCAAGAAATAACAAAGCAGATTTTGGAGAAGAGAGATCTCAAGGAAGTTTGTGAAGAACATGAAGGGAGTTAAACATTGTCTTATGAGGGATTTGAGAATTTAGCTAGGCCTGAGGGAAGGACACTTAGTCTAGGCAGCCACTTGACAGGAATATTGGTAGTGGGTATACTTGTGCATTGGCAGAAGACTGGAGTATAGTAGGACTTAAGTAAATGAATTTTATATCCACCTTAGGACTGTATATAAAATAAATTCTCTAGGATTATAGACATTTAAGAATTCAAAAGGTGGGAGACAAGATTCCTGAGAAAGTTGTTCTTTCTTTCCCTTTGCCGAAAGCAGCCCATTCAGTGGCTCTTCACACCTTGCATTGTTTCCTAGTGCCGTCATAACAAGGTATCATTAAATGTATAGCTTCTAGTGGCAGAAATTAGTTCTACCATGGTTCAGGAGGTTAGAAATCTGAGATTAAGGTGTCAGCAGGACTGCATTCTTCCCAGATGTTCTGGGGGAGAATCTGCTCCTTCTCATGCCTAGCTTCTAGGGGCTGTAGGCCTCCTTTGGTTTGTGGTATGCTGCTCTAGTTTCTGCTTCTGTTATTGGATTCCCTTCTCCACTTTGTGTCTTCTCTTTGTGCCTGGTTAGGAAGAAGACATATGATTGCATTTAGGGGCCACTCAGAATTTCCCAGGATAAGAAACCTCCTCTTAAATTCCTTAAATGAATTGTACTTTTGTAATATAGGGAATGTTCACTCTTTCGTCATATTATTTGATATTTATAAGTTCTGGGAATTTGGATGTGTCTTTTGGGGTCATTACTATTTATTCAACCTACTAGAAACCAGCTCTCTGAGGAAAATGGAAGCATGTGTATTAATGTTGCTTTATACAAGGAAGTATATTCACAACCTACAAAGAATAATTGTTAGGGTTTAGATTTGGAATATCCCCCAAAATCTTATGTGCTAGGCAGTGTAGCAATGTTCAGAGGTGAAATCATGAGGGCTCTAACTTAGCAGTGGATTAGTCCATTGATGGATTATTAATTTGAATTGATTTACAGATAGTATCTGTAGGCTGACAAGGTGTAGCTAGAGGAGGTAGGTTCCTGAGGTCCTGGCCTTGAAGACTGCATCTGTCTTTGGCTCCTTTCTTTTTTTCTTTCTTTAGTTTCCCCCTTCTATGCTCTACCATCATAATGTTTCTGTCTTGGAGACTGACCATGGGCTAAACCTCTTAAATCATGAGCCAAAATAAACCTTTCCTTCTCTAAGTTGTTCTTGTCAGATATTTTGGTCATAGCAATGAAAGGCTAACTAATAAAATAATAGAATACATAATCATTTTTATTATAAATTTTCTATCAATTGATTCTGATAGAAGATTACATAGTATTTCTACCATAGATGACACCATTAGTTAAATAATCTCAAAGCTGAGATAATAGCAAAATACAGTAAAATAATTAGGAAGAGGTGAACTTTGAAATTTATATTTTGCTTTTAACATAGCTTTTAAAATATAAATTTATATAATTTCATTTTCAGTAAAGGCTATGCTTAACAAATGAAGTACAAAATTTCTGAAAATTTAGGTCATAATGAGCTAGTTCCCACATACTATGACATCACATGATTATGAAGATCAGAAGGAATAAAATAGTTATACTCGAAATTATAAAGATTATAAAGTCTTCACTCTTTCCTGAACTATTGATATAACTCCCATGAAATCTGGATCCAAAGGATAACACCAAGTTTTATGTTAAAATATTAAAAATTTAATTATAAGTACAACCAGAAGGCAAATTTTCTGTTCTATATTTCAACAAGTTTTAGTTCTTCCTAATGCTAAGTCTCTAGGTAGATTTCATTTAGAAGAAAACTAACTGGTGAGATCTAAGTTAGCCTGATTCCTCATCCATCAACTAATTCACAGTTTTTCTGTGGGAATAGTACCTTTATATACAGCCTAACAGGAGGGGCAGGATTGAGATAGGATGCTTCTCAATGCATCATGACCATTTCCCAAGAGAAAGTGAGAGATTTCGACCCAGATCTTTCATCTTCACTGCAAGATAAAAGGATGATGAGGCAGAGAATGTCCTAGAATGTTATGGCAACAGATCTCCTTTTACATGGATGAAACTTAAGGACTGGAGAAAGCTCATCCTTCCCAATACTTCTCTATCATCTTTCAAAATGATTGATGTAGGAAAAGAGAGAGGTGGGAGTTGTATTTTGGGTGCATCTTTCCCCTGCAAAGAATTTGGGTCAAGAAAAAGGTCAGTGGCCATTAGGTCATCCCTCATCAATGCCAGGCTTAACACTAAGGGCTCAGAGATGTCGAGCAATTGAAATAAGGTCTCACAGCCAGCAGTAGTGCATGACTAGATCATGTGCTTTTGGAAAATAGAGACTAAACCTTAATGACAGCTTAATGATGTATGACTTCTTAATAGCCTCAACCATTGTAGATTATAGCAAATATGGAAGGAAAAGGAGGGAAAGAGAAAAGAGGAAAAGAGGGAGGGAAGGAAGAAGGAAGGAAGGGAGGAAGGAAGGAAGGAAGGAAGGAAGGAAGGAAGGAAGGAAGGAAGGAAGGAAGGAAGAAATTAAAATCCAGGTTTGACCAATTCCAAAAGTATAGATCCTTTTATCACTTTGCATTACAACTAGACTCTATGTCCACTGAAATGGAATGATCATATTCCTAAGAATATTAAACCTTTTTAAGGGCAATGTTTTCAATTTTACAACTAGTTCAGACACTGCACCGATTGCATGCTGATATGATACATAATCTCTTGAGTCCTCAAACCAGAATAAAAAACAAACAAACTAAAATTAGTGTCACTGAATACATAATGATGTATAGGATCATACTTAAGATCAGCATGTTCTACCATAATAATGTTGTAACTACAAGCTTTCATTAGCATATTTTAGGCATTCTCTCCACACAATACACAAGGCTAGGGTTGTCAGTCTTTTGCTTTTGAAGATTATTATTATAACATTGACACACATTGATATATGGGATTAATCTTTTAAACTCATTTATTCAGAAGACAATTCTTCATCATGTCTATAGCTACAGAAGCAAACAATAAATGTCATTAAGAAAGCTTTGGGGAACCACTCATTAGAAAATTCAAGTAAGAATAGAAAGTGATTGAAAGTTCAAGAAGTCTTTCTGGTATTCATATTTTTCTGAAATTTAGGAGTCTTATCTACAAGAAAAACTAAGGTTTTTGTATGGTTAATGAGCTATTTAAATGTGAAAGTAAAATTTCAAAGAGTTTTATAATAGAGGAAGAGATTCAGAATCACCTTTTAAACATATATAGTCAGAAAATGTGAATTTCTCCATTTTTGAAGATTCTCATATAAAAGTGTCATCAGCTTGTATTTTAAATTTACCTTCTTATGATGACTAAGGAAACTTGGTACTCTTCTCAACGTGTCGGTTACCATATTTTGTTCACAAGGACAACATTAACTGGCTGTATGAAGACAGGGGTCTGGAACAAATGATCTCTTCACATTGCATATGGTTTTAAATATGGTGATCTGTGATTCCATGTAAAAAGTTGCAATTTCAGACAAAAGAGATTCCAGGTAATTAAGTGAAAAAATTGCTGTTATCATCAGGCTGCTCATGTGCACTGCAACAGCCTCAGAGCATGACATCTTTCTCTGACTCTGTCAGCTACAGTAGCATGAAGGATTATGTATAAATGAAATCTGATGCTTAATCCTCCAACCAGTCAAGTTAGTCTCCTTTTGTTCCAGGAACACTCTGTAATTGATTATTCAAATCCAAATTAAGTCTTAAATCCCACCTGCATAGCATGAGTTTTCTATTGCTGACATAGCTATTTACCACAAAGGTAGCAGCTCAAAATTTCATGTATTACTTATCTAATAGTTATTTAGGTAAGAAATCTTACCTAGCTCTTTGGGTTACTGCAGAGGACAATGTCTCTTTCTGGAGGTGCTAGAGCAATCTGTTTCCTTGTCTAGGAGCTATCCATTCTCCTTGCTCATCCCCTCTCCTCCATCTTCAAAGCCAGCCACAGCACATCTCTAACTCTTCTTCCATTGTTTCCTGTGTCCCTCTAACTCCATCCAGGCAATATGTGATGGAGTTAGAGGGACACTTCACTTTTGTGAATAAATGTGGTTAAGTTGGTTCACCCAAACCACCTAGAATAATCTCCTATTCTCAGTGGTCCCAGACCTTAATCATATCTTCAGAGCCACTCTGCCATGAAAAGTAGCATATTCATAGATCCCAGGGACTAAAATAGTTACTTCATGGAGTGTTTGTGGGAATGGGGCACTATAGTGCTTGTCATCTCCTCTATAAAATGTCCTATATATTCCAGTTTTTACTTATTAAATTATCTTGCACTATTGAAGTCAATGTGTTCAATAATTTGGCAATTCATTTTCTATCACCTTTTAAAACTCTGGTCATTTCAAATATGACTGAGTAATTATAAACTTCCCAAAGGCAGAGCTTTTGCTTTTTGTGACTTATCTTCTTGGTATCCGCATCACATTTTTAATGTTGAGAGTGTAACAGTTAGTAGATTTCTTAAATATTTTCTTAAAGGTAAAAGAGTTTTTTTAGTTTTTAAGGCATTATAAATTAGATCATTTTTTCAACCCAAACTGAATACCAGAAAATGAATGCCAGAAAGAAAAAGCAAATACCTAATGCAGCCATGAGGTATGTCCCAGCACTTGATACTTTATCTACCTCACACTCTATCAGTACTTTCTCCATCACCTTGGGTTATGCCTCCTAAGTAATAATCTCTCAGCCATCATTAAATAACAGACCAGCACATTTTATATAGGTATGTATTACCCATGATTTATACTAATTTCATAATCCATGTTTATATATAACAGTATAATACAGTATTTAAAATAAATAATTAAAAATTCTAAATACAAGAAGGAAATTATAATTCTGTATTATAGCTTTTGTTCCTTTACATTCTTCTTGTGTACACAGCTGGGATTTAACTTGGGGCAAAGTCAGAGTTGTTTGCTGAAATGGTTTCTTGCTGACTTCTTCCCCATTTCTTGCCAATGTTTTGATGCTATCCAACTGTTATGATTTGGATTTAGAATTTTCCCCTAGATCTCACAGAGACAAGGGATCCTTGTTGGAAGTGAGGCTTAGTCGCTGAGAAGAAGCCTCTGTTTTGTATTACAACAGTGAAAATACTGATTGAAACACCAATATAAAACAAAGTTTCTGACTAGCTAGCAACTGAGGATACCTTGGGTCCTGCCCTGTTCAGTCATTGAAATCTGGCTGGTATTAAGAATTCTCTGGGTGAATTTTTAAATATTATTGATGGGAATCAACTATTATCAGGAGCATTTTATGGCTAGGATAAAATACGTAGACCAATCAAAATCAGATTGTTTCTAATTGCCCAAAGTGAAAAAGATGATAAAATCAATCTCTCAAATAATCTGGCAAAAGGAGGTTGTTAGGATGATTTCATTTAACTTGAAGACAAAGAAATTCTTTTTTTTTTTTAAATTGGTGCATTGTAATCATATATCTTTGTTAGGTATAAACTGATAAAGGTATACATGTACATATTTCTCATTTAACCCTTCCCCAATTCCCGCCCCACTCCCTTGCCCTCCCTCCTTATCAAGTTCAGTTTAGTGATTGACTTAAATATATTTGTGAAATGACATCATGTGCATTATGGTGTCCTTCCTCCCCCCATCACCTTCCATTAAGTCAACTTCTTTGCTCGCCTAAGGTTTTTCCTTCTTCATCTGGAGTCGCTCTTATGTCCCATTTTCTCCCTAGCTTCCACATATTAGGGAGAGCATACAATTTTTTACTTTTTGTGACTGACTACTCTCACTTAACATAATGTTTTCCAGTTCCATCCATTTCCCTGCAAATGACATGATTTTGTTCTTCTTTATGACTGAGTAAAATTCCATTGTGTACATATCCCATAGTTTTGTAATCCATTCATCTGTTGATGGACATCTTGGCTGGTTCTATAGTTTGGCAATTGCAAATTGTGCAGCTATAAACATAGATATACATGTATCGGTCTGATAGTTTGGTTTCCATTCTTTTGGGTAGATACCCAGAAGTGGTATTGCTGGATCACACAGTAGGTTCATTTGCATTCATCTGGGGATCCTCTATACTGTTTTCCAAAGTGTTTGTACTAATTTTCATTCCTACCAGGAGTACATTAGAGTTCCCATTTCTTCACACCCTCACAAACATTTTTTGTTGTGTATATTTTCCATGATTGCCATTCTAATTGGGGTTAGGTGAAATCTCAGGGTAGTTTTGATTTGCATCTCTCTGCCAACAATATTGAACTTTTTTTTCACACATTTATTGGCCATTTGTATTTCTTCTTTTGTGAAGTGTCTATTTCTTTTACTTGCCCATTTTTTTTATTGGGTTCCTTGTTTTCTTAGTGGTGAGCTTCTTGAATTCTCTATATATTCTGCATATTAGTCCTGTATTGGAGGAGTAGTTGGCAAATTTTTTCTCCCATTCTGTTGCCTCTCTGTTGAGGTTTTTAATAGTTTCCTGTGCTGCACAGAAGCTCTTTAGATTAATGCAATCTCATTTTGGATCTTCCTTTTAATTTCTTGTGCCTTTTTAAGAAAGTTTTTACCTATGCTTATGTGTTGAAGTGTTGTACCTATGCCCTCTTCAAGTAGGTGCAAAGCCTATAGTCTGATTTTCAGGTCTTTGATCCATCTTCAATAGACTCTTCTGCAGAGTGAGAATGTGAGGTTTATTTCTATTTTTCTGCATATGGTTAACCAGTTTTGCCAACAATATTTGTTGAAGAGGCTATATCTTTTTTCCAGTGTATGTTTTTTGCCCCTTTGTCAAAAATCAATAGGCTGTAAGTGTGCAGATTTGTTTCTGAGTCTTCTATTCTGCTTCATTGGTCTATGTGTCTGTTTTTATGTCAATAACTTGCTGTTTTTATTATTATGGCTTTGTAGTATAGTTTGAAGTCAGTTATTTTGATGCCTTCTGCATGGTTCTTGTTGCTGAGAACTGGTTTGGCTATTCTGTTTGTTGTTGTTCCAAATGAAATAAAGGACTGATTTTTCTATGTCTATGAAAAAATGACCTTGGTAATTTAATAGTATCACATTGCATCTATAGATCACTTTTGAAAGAATGGCCATTTTGATGATATTTATTCTGCCTATCCAAGAGCATGGAAGATCTTTCAGTTTTCTAAGGTCTTCTTTGATTTTTTCAATATTTAAAAATTTTCCTTGTAGAGGTCTTTTACCTCTTTGGTTAAGTTTATTTCTAAGTATTTTATTTTTTTTGGGGGGGGGTGATATCATGAGTGTTTTCTTTTTCAACTGATTTATGGTTAGCATGCAGGAAAGCTTCTGATTTTTTTAAGATTGGTTTTATATCCAGAAATTTTGCTGAATTTGTTGTATGCAAAGTTCTATAAGCTTTTTGGTTGCTTTTGTTGGGTTTTCTAAGTATTGTATCACATTGTCTGCAAATAGGGATAGTTTTAGTTCTTCTTTTCCTGCTTGTACTCCTTTGATTCCCTTCTCTTGCCTTATTGCTCTGTCTAGTCTCAAGTACTATGTTGAATAGAAATGGTGATAATGAACACTTTGTCTTTTTCCTGTTTTTAGTGAGAACTCTTTCAGTTTTTCCCTATTTAATATGATGCTGGCTGTGGGCCTATTGTATTTTGCCTTTATGATGTTTGTATGTTCCTTCTATTCCGATTCACTCCAGTGCTTTTAGCATGAATGGGTGTTGGATTTTATCAAATGCTTTTTCAGCATCTACTTAAGTGACCATGTGATTTTTGTCTTTGCTTCTGTTAATGTGGTGAATTACATAGATTGTTTTTCATGTGTTGATCCTGCCTTGCATCCCTGGGATGAACCCAACTTGGTTATGGTGTATAATTTTTCTTGATGTGGTTTGCAATGCACATTGCTAGTATTTTGTTTAGCAGTTTTGCATCTAAGTTCATCAGGGATGTAGGCCCATAGTTTTCTTTTCTTGAGCTGTCTTTATTTAGCTTTGGTATTAATGTGATGTTGACTTCATAGAAAGTATTTGGGAGAGCCCTGTTTCTTCTATTTTGTGGAATAGATTGAGTAGTATTGGGATTAGCTCTTCTATAAAAGTTTAGTTTGTCTTGTTCAATTAAATTTCAGTAGGATGATTGAAGACAATTGTGTTCTTCCTTAATATAGCCATTCTGTAGGTAGATATGGAAACTCCAGAGAAAAGATACCTCCAGCATCAGCATCTGCTAATCATCAAGTGTTTTTAATTTATAACCTTAATATGTCAAGGTGCCAAATTTGGGCTTTTCATTTTGTAAATTCTAACACTACACACATATGCACATACCAAAAAACAACAACAACAACAACAAAAAAAAAACAGCACACATATGTTTATAGTAACTTTATTCACAATTAACAAGACTTATAGCAACTAAAATGACCTTAAATATGTAAATAGATATATCAATTGTGATTGCTTTAGCCAGACAATAGAATTTAATCAGTGCTAAAAAGAAATTAGCTTTCAAATTCAAAAGACAGGGAGGAGCCTTTATTGTGTATTGCTTAGTGAAAGAAGAGTGTCTGAACATATTACAAGCTGTATGACATGATTGCAACAACATGACATTCAAGAAAAGACAAGAACTATGGAGAGTTTAAAAGAATCAGGAGGTGGAAAGGGAGAGGGAATGAATAGCTGGTGCAGATAGGATTTTTATGGTAATAAAACTACTCTATATGTAGACCTTATGCATTTGGAAAAACCCATAGAACTGTAGAACACAAAGCATGAACCCTAATGTAAACTATGAACTTTAATTAATATAATATTGGTTCATTGGTTGAGTAAATATTTCACACCTCAAGTTGATAGTAAGAGAGGAAACTGACTAGCATAGTGGAGGAGAGGGAGTAAATGGGAACGTTCCATAATTTTTGTTAAATTTAAAAGTTTTCTAAACAATAAAGTTTATTAATTAAAAAGGCAATGTCAAGTTTTAATTTAAAACAAAAAGCCTTTTATTTTAAAAGTAAATTATCATAATAGACATATATCTTTTATATCCTTTATTACACATACTCTTTGACACAAGAACTCATAAGTATAACAGAAGAGAGTCAGGAGGTAGAGAAGAAGAAAACACACTTAAATTCTATGAATGATACCTTTTAAAAGAATATATTTATATGCCACAACTTCTATATACTATAAAAATAGATTATCATTTAAACCCTAGGAGAAACATAAAACTAGAATGAGTAGAAGACATAATATTTAGACTCATAATAGAAAAAAAATCCATAACTTGTGTGATGAATTAAACTGTAGTTAGCTCAGTGAAGGCTTTTGGAAACTGAAATTGCTCCCTGGAGAGGCTAAGGATACTGCATTCTTATGTTGAAAAGGAAGAGTCTGTGTTTGCTCTGGCTGGGGAGAAGTAGGAAAGAGTTTTTAAACACTCTCATGCTAATTGCAAAATGACAAATGCTATTTACCATCTCAGAAGAGACATCAGGTCAGTAGTGGTAGAATCTTGTAAATTTTTGTCATTTCTAACTTGTTAATCTTAATTACACTAATAGTTTTTGAGACCTTTTATTTATTACTTAATTTATTTATCCATTCCGGAAAGAATACTGGAGTTCTTACTATCCATTCTAGGCACTGGCAATAGAATCAAAGGGCATCAGGTTCTTGCACTCACCAAACTAGTTCCAGTGGGAAAATATAGACAATAGACATGTTAAAAAAAAAAATGCATGCTATGAGACTTTAGATTAGTGGCAACATTACAAGTAAAATAAAACAAGGTGATATAATACAGAGTTTCAGCAAATAGTGGTTGTTGCTGAAAAAGGAGACAGGCTAAATGATTAAAGCCTCTAAGATGACATTTGAGTTGACATGTGCTAGTCCGTTTTCCATCACTGTAACAAAGATACCTGAAAACACTTATAAAGAGATAAGGTTTAGTTTGGCTCATGACTCAGAAGTTTCAGTCCATAGTCAGTTGCTTTTGGGCCTGTTATAAGGCATAACATCATGGTGAAGGCATATGGCAGAGGACATTCTCACCCCAGGAGGCAAATAGAAAGGAAGAGAACGTACAAGGGTCCTAATATCCTCATCAAGGGCATGCCCCCATTCAGTTAAATAACTTCTTTCCACTAAGCCCTACCACCTGAGTTTACACCACTTCCTAATAGCACCATGGGCTAGGATTCAAATATTCAGCACATGCGCTTTTGAGGGGTACTTATCCACATCATGGAATTATACCAACACTGACTGAGCAATAATAATACACCAAGCACTGCTCTAACAAATCAGATCTCTACATTCCTGAAACTAAGAATTTATTGTGAAGGAGGGGGAGTCAGAAAATATACAAATAAGCCAACAGATAAATAGCATAATTTCAGATGGTAATTAATGCTACAAAAAAAAATCACAGCCTAGGAAACAAAGACAAAGAATATGCATTTAAAGTTTTGAGCAATAATCTCCTGCAATCTACAGAAACTGGCCTAAATTACATACCACTAGCATTATATTAAAAATGGTGGTCAAGTCACCATATTAGCAAAAATTTTGATCCTTAATAATCCAACAGGTGAAAATGCTGTCCCTCTAGTATAAATTTGCATTCTTCCCTTTGCACTTTGTTTTTAACTGCAATCAGTCTGTTCTTATTTATGTTAAAAGCTTATACTCATTAATAACTGTCAGCATAGTTTACAATCAACTATTTGTCTAGCCACTGGTGTGTGAAATCTATTTTTTCTTCAATATTCCTTTTTCTTTTCTGAAATAAGCCCTTTATTACATTTGGTAATGAAGATCTATATATGGGCCAAAGGAGTAGCTCAGTGATAGAGTACTTGTCTAGCATGTGCAAGGCTCCTGGGTTCAATGAAAATTTAAAAAGAAATTTGTGTGTGTAACAAAAGGCTTTTACTCTGCTCTCTCATGAATGATTGCTTTTGTGAGTAATTTTTCCCCCTAAAGACCTTTGAAGAGATCTCTTCCAATATCTTCTGGTATAATCTCTTGACAATAATATATCTGCTTTCTATCTAATTGTCCATTATAGGAAGTGATCTGTCTATTTTCTATGGTGACTTTTTGACAAAGTCTTACTATGTTGCCTAGGCTGGCCTTGAAATACTGGGTGCAAACAATCTTCAGTCCTCAGCCTCCTAAGTAGCTGGAATTACAGGTGTGTAACCTTGTTGCCCAACTTTGGATTTGTTTTTTCTGTTCTACTTAGGACTTTGTATGCACCTCTAATTTGAAAAACTGCTATGTTGCCTTTACAATATCTATACCCTTCCATCTTCCTTCTTGTTTCTCAGTCTCTTAGAACTACTTAGGAGTTACTGGGAACTATTTAGAGACCAGAGATTGGAGTGGGTTAATTTTGCAAACATGAGTTGAGAGCAGCTGACAAGGAGACAGGTTTGGGTAAATCCTGTGGAAAAGAGGGTTTTGTGAAAATTTAAAACTTAAGTTTTTGTAAAATTTTTACCATAGTGTCAGGCTCATACTAATGGTCATTCTTTTAATTCTTTTCCTTCTTTTCATCTGTAGTGAGTACCATCTGGTTGAAGCCACCCTATCAATATCTGTATCTATTAAGGATAAAATTATTAAGTTGGTTGGGATATTTTTTCTTGGCTTTGGAGAGTGCCTGAGGAGTTTGTTACATGTATGTTATGGATGAAATGAAAGTATTAACATGAATACCAGATCTAAATCCATACCCGCACTTAGTGAAAAATTGCTAAAAAGATACACAAGAAAGCTGAGAATAAAGCCAAGCATGGTGGCACACACGTGTAATCCCAGTATTTGGGAGGCTGAGACAGGGGAATAGCAGGTTTGAGACCTGTCTCAGTAACTTAGTGAAATTCTCATAAACCTAATAAGACTCTATTTCAAAACAAAAGACTAAAGAAAACAAAAAGGGGGGGGGCTGGGGGTGTATCTTGGAGGTGGAATGCCCCTGGGTTCAGTACCCAGTACCACGATGATAGATGATTATTATAGATGACAGATAGATAGAGAGGTGATAGATAGATAGATAGATACATAGATAGATAGATAGATAGATAGATAGATAGATAGATAGATAGATAGTTAGACATGATTAAATTACAGGTGCCAGCCCTATGGAAGGAGAGCAAGAGGAAGAGAGCAGGCAAAGTCTGAGTATGAGGTTTCAGCTTCCAACAAGATGTCTTGCTAAATGTATGAATGAATGAATGAATGAATAATGGCCTTTATGGAGTTAATTTCCTAAAACAATATCAATATTTTTTAAGGTAACCACCTAGAGCTTTATGTTCACTAGATCATAAATATGTTTCTAAGGAAATTAAATAATATGTCTAAAAATACTTTGGATTTTCTCTTTTGGCACTCTGTTTACTGGGGAGTGTTTTGCATTAAAAAGAGTCACTGTAAGCAAGGGAAAGTGTTGCCCAATGCACTCAGGGTGTTTCTGTCAGACACTCTTTATTGTCTGATCCCAGTCTGTGTATTTCCTAGCCTGGTCTTAGGGAAATCCTAAAGAAACTGAAAAATCACTACTTGACTTGATAGATGACAGGACTGTGAACAGTGTTCTCATGCTCGACTGCTGTAGCTGCAATCATTTTCATCCAGTGATAAAGCACAAGTCTATATCTGAGAATATCTTATTCAATGCTCACCAGCTATAAAACCAAAGACAATGTTCTCTCTCATCAATAGCTCAGAAAGAAAAAGAAGCTGTCTGGATAGGGGGAATGGAGGCATTGCCGAAAGCGCAAGTTTTGGCGGTCTTCCCAGAACTCTATGTTCATCTCAAATAAAAGGCACTTATTCTTTACCATGTACAAGATAAGAATAGTAAGAAATCCACTACGCAATGGGAATCGATAGCCTATATTCTGGAGCCAGAATGCCTGGTTCAAATCTCACATACTTCTTGCTGTCAGGTGATCTTGGGTAAGTGATAGAATCACATAAAACCTCAACTTCCTTATCAGTAAGTGGGTTAGAATAATTGTACCTTTCCCCTGATAAGAGGATAAGAGATGCAGTAAGACTAAATAAAGATAATTCAAATGCTTCTTAATTGTATGTGATCAATAGTAACAATTTTTAAAGCACTTTCTTAATATGAAACATAAGAGAAGTAATTAAATTATCATTCTATAATGGGAGAGCTGCTGTTTATTGATCTGGGTACCAGGCTTTTGACTAAAACCATCTATTGGGTTGCACCCAATATATATGACTATTTTAATGGCATTTGATTTTCTTTAAACCCAAGACCTCATAAACAGTCAGCTATATTAAAGCCACATAGTAGATTAAAGTATACACTATTTACTAAACAATTACTAACTCAAGCATAAATAGATAACCAACAACCTACAAGTAACATTTAATTTGGCACTTATATTGATTTTCTGTTTCCTCTTTATTGAATTAGCAGGACATTTCAACCAGGAACCTCTGAAGTATCTTCTGGTTACATTTATATCCCCATCTTTCATTGTTGAATACTCTGCTATCTGGAATAACTCTGCTGCATATTCAATGCAGTATTACAACTCTTAATATCAATGTCCGGATTTTTTTATTCCCTACTTCTTTAATAATTTCTCTATACAGTGCTGGGATTTAACAATATTTTCTCTCCTTCAGGACATTCTCTAGAAGATGCTGGCTATAGATGCTTGTCCCTTATTGCACAGGATACAACTCAGGAAATAACTAGTCCCTTTGTTTGCAACATACTGTGATTCTGTACAATATCTCTTGGATCTGAATTCAAGATTCTACAGCCTGACCCATAATAGAATTGAAGGGATTTTTATTACTAGTTGTTTTTCAGCAAGAACAAAGCACTCTTCAGGGCAAGAATGGCATTTAGATAGTTTATGTTCCACCTAGGGAAAAAAAAAAACAAAAAACAAACATCTTCACTCATCAGATGTAAAGACTTCATTAGTTTAGTTTAACTGTTAAATTATTTGTTACCCACACTTAGTTTCAATTGTACTTTTACATATATCATAAACACTTGATCCTAGTAATCATCTGGTATGGTAGGTGGTTCAAGTCCCTTTCCAACACAATTCCAGGGCCTCAGTGCTCCTTTGTAGATGAATTTGCTAATGACTGGGGAAGCCAAGATGAGGACTCAAACTGGGAATCCACATCCTGGACTTGCTTAGATATGGAATGCCTCTTCAGGGGCTTCTGTATTAAAAGCCTAATCCTCAGTACAGCAAGGTTCAGAGGCAGAGCATGGCTGGAGGAGGTGAGCACACTGGGTGTGTGGCCTTGAGGACTATATCTGTCCCTGGCCCCTTTGTCTCTCTCTCTCTCTCTCTCTCTCTCTCTCTCTCTCTCTCTCTCTCTCTCTCTCTCTCTCTCTCTCTCTCTCTCTCTCCTCTTTCCCAGCTGCCATAAACCAAGCAGCTTTCTTCTGCCACATCTACTGCCATGATGTTTCTGCATTAGCAGCAGCTTGGCAATGGACTGAATCTCTGAAACCATGGGCCAAATAAACCTTTCCTTCTCTAAGTTGTTCTTGTCATATTTTGGTCACAGTGACAAAAAGCTAATACACATGCCATGACGCCTTGATCACACATCATCTTTACCAAACATCATGAGTCAGTTCATTTTTTGTTGTTGTTTTTAGTCCAGCAAAATAAAGCTCTTCAAAGGAAAAGACTAGTATTATATTGCTATTGTTTTCTGTCATTCATCTAAGTTCCATATGACACTTAAAGCATTTGGGAGCTGGGCATGGTGCCATACACCTATAATAGTACTTAATAGTACTTAGAATTCTGAGACAGGAGGATCACAGGTTCCAGGCCAGCCTTAGCAATGTAGCAAGGCCCTGAACAACTTAGCGAGACCCTGTTTCAAAATAAAAAAACAAAATAGGACTAGAGATGTGGTTCAGAGATAGAATGGCCCTGGGTTCAATCCCCAATACCACATACCCTCTCAAAAAAAGCATTTGGACACATAGTAAGTAAATATTTACTATTATTCTTCCTATATAGCAATGAATAGAAACAACAATGTGCAAAGTAGAATATTCCTTCATTAAAAAAGCAGATTCATGATCTTAGACCTGGTATAGATTGGAGGCAATCTAATGCAATAAAACATCATGAACTGTACAGTAAAGGAGGCATGTTTTAGGAGAAAGGTCACCTTAATTTGTTGTTTTACTTCAGCAAGTCATTTACATTTCCCAGTCTTAGTTTTTTTCTATAAAATGGAGACTATGACTACTAATTTGTAAGATTATTTTAAATAGACTAGATTTGGAAAAGTAGTATGATGTGTATTTATTATCCAATAGATATTAAAAATTATGGCCATTGATTATATAGTACAGAAACTCTGAAATATACAGAAACCAGAAAGCCTTTCCAATGCCAAAAAGCATTCCCTTGGCAGAACTTGAAAAATAATCCATGTATCATCACACTATTTTTTACATGCTTCAAATGAGGTCAATAACTAAGTACCTTTATTCCTAAGGAAAAAAAAAAGTTTTGATTAGAATGCCTTCTCTGTATTGAAAAGAGTTAAGAATCCACGGATTAGTTACATACATATATTGTACACAGAGAGATACTATGTTAGTGGTAAATCAATGGCAAAAACATTACATTTTACATTTTTATCTTTTATTATTATAAATGAAAATATACTAAAGAAAATCTACATATTCTAATATTCAACCATGTACTCTGACTTGGCCTCCCTTCACTAATCTATAAAATAATGGAATTATAGTTAAGCCTTCACCAACGTATCCATATCATTATCCTATTATTGTAGTAAAAACACAAATCCTGAGACAATAATGCAATGTTTTGAATTTGATAGGAATTGACTATTTTGTCACAATTGTGGAATATCAATTAAGTAAGCAGATAGACTTATAACTACTATTCTGTCTTTTAACCTTGAATGTAAGTATTATGTGCCAGAAAGAAACTGGACAGTTATCAGTTATTTTACCATTTAAAAGTTAAGCCTAATCTCCTAACTTTGAATATCTGCACTACTTACCATGCTGTAAAACAGCAGGGGGGTGGCGCACGCTTGTAATCCCAGCATTTGGGAGGCTGAGACTGGAGGAACCAGGTTCATGGCCAGCCTCAGCTACCTAGTGAGGCACGCCGAAACTTAGTGAGACCTGGTTTCAAAATAAAGAATAAAAAATAGGGCTGGGGGTATAGCTCGAAGGTAGAATGCCCCTGAGTTCAATCCCCAGTACCGCAAAAAAAAAAATAGGATTGTGTGGAGAAACAGTTCCCAGCCTTGAATGCAGGCTGTGGAGAAACAGTTTCCAGCCTTGAATGCAGGCTCTATCTGAGACATAAATGAGGTTAGATACTATGTTTGCTGATATACTTGGAAAACCAAGTGTAAGAAAAAGCAGACTTTTTCTACAGCCACATAGTGTTCTGCCGGAATTTATTCTTATGATAAGGAAGCAAGCTTCTTGGCATGGTAACTGGTAAACTGTGTTCCGGATTTCTAATATGCTTGGATACATTATGAAGTATGGACAAAGAAATGTAGGACAAGGAGACTTGGGACAGGAAAGTAGTTAGATTAGAGACTGTATCTTTTTCATTCCAGTTCTGTACAAAGCATTTTATGACTTTATGAAAGAAAGCCTGTCTATTGTTTTTCTGCCTATAAGTATCAAGCTGAAGCTTTCAATAAACGTGCAGTTGCTGAACCTATTGTGCTCTGCATCCCCTGCGTCCTGTGGTGACCCTTGCCCAGGGAACCCAACGCACTAGACGTTGACAGGGTTGGGGATGTAGATTAGAAGTATAATGCCTCTGGGTTCAATCCCCAGTACCACAAAAAAAAAATAAAATAAAATAAAATAAAATAACAGCAGGGGTCTGTCATAGAAAGGGAGCTCTCTGAGCCCCTAAAACAGAAGCCTCTTGGAGCTCCCTTGTTTAGAAGAGTCAGGTAGAGAATTTTGCTTCATTTCTTGGATCCAAAAGATGTATTCCCTGAGATGGAGAAATAGAAAAAAATGCACTGCATTTTGTTGGTTTCTATGGACATTATTTTCTCCTTCATAAGTGTAAATTCATGAACATCTATGCTATATCTCAGATTAAATTTAATCATTTATCAGTATAGAAAAACTGTTTATGGCATTTATTTAAATGGGAAAGCCATATTTCCATATTTTAAAATAAGTTCTCAAGTTAAACTTACTGCTATATAATTGTTATAATTATACAGCATATCATATAGTGAGACTCAGGTTTAGAACACATCATAGAGGCCTCTTATACAGCACAAAATGTCTGCCTAATCACAGTTCTGTCATTCTTAGCCTTAGAATTGAAAGTCTTAGTAGAAAGACTATTTTGCAAGAAGACTTAGCATAGTATTAAACCAAGGAATATATAAGAGCTTAAAATCTCTGATTTTAAAACAGGGTAGAAGGAGTTGCTTATGACTTGTAAATGTTATGTCAAGCATTTGACATCATCTTTACAGTGGGCATTACAGCAAATACAGCAGCAGCTATTTCCACTGAGGGCAGCTAAAAGGATAGTTCTCTTTCCTATTTCATGAGTGATTTATGGTGGTTCGAATTTATTACTGTCTAGAAATGATACTGAAGGAGCCATTGGGTATTCAAAGACATATTATCCTGCACCTTTTTTGGACAGAGGGGTGGGGGGGCGGGGATGTGTGTGGTGCTGGGAAAAGTTGAACCCAGGGCCTTGCTTGTACATGATAACCAAGTACTCTATCACCAAGCTACATTCTCATTCATTTTTATTTTTTTATTTATTTTTTTAATTTTCAGACATGCTCTTATTTCATTGCCCAGGATAAACCTGAATTTGCAATCATCCTGTCTCTGACTCCCAAGGAGGTAGGCGTATAGTTAAAGGCACATTTTAAAGATAAGTAACTTGGACATCTAAACTTATAATTTTAGTATATTTGTAACAATATATCAGTAAACTGGATCATTCTATAGTATCATTTTCTCCAACTGCTATTGATAATGTTAGAAAATTACATGCATATTTAAGTTTTGAGTGTAATAATCTCGCAAGGCCCACCACAATGAGCGCATAATGAAATAAAAATCTTATATATTTTCAATATATAAAGTATATTGACTCCAGACATGCTGATTTTTATGTTGCCTTGCTTGTTTATTTGTTAAATGTTTTCTCATCCAGACATAACACCTGTTTGCAAAATTGCCCTGATTTATATAGGAAATTAAAATGCCATGAAACGTTATGTTGCATTCAAATTCCATTGAAGTGATGTTTTCTGAGCCTGCATTTTCCACTAAATTATTATGAGACTTCTATATAAAGATATGCCCCTGTCGAAGCAGCAAAGCAACCCATTTTGAGTGTATTTTTGGAGCATACATTAAGCCTGAGATCAGTTAACTTTACTGAAACTGGCTTATCATAGCACAGAGAAAAGAGATGGTGAAGAGAGTCACACATATGTCAGTAGGAGTTCACCAAAAGTGTCTTCCAGAGTCTGCCACTAGAAAACTCATTCTTTAAGAAACATTGTTGGAAACTACTGTGCAATTTATTTTATACAATGTGTTCCATTGATTATGGTGCCATTAAGTCCTAGTCTAATTGAAAATATATTTTCTAGACTCCTATTAAGGAAAAAAGAATTGCATAGCCAGTTTTTTCAATAGAACAGTATCTTTTTTTAAACTAATCTTTATTAACATTAATACAAGATAAAAGCGACACACATTAAATTTGTTATAAAAATGAATAAGACAGCTAACATTTTATGTAAATAATTATTTTGATGTAATATATTACCAAAAAAGTCAAATCTTCATGTCATTTCAATATTTGAATCTCCATAGACTTTTACCACTGAATACTAAAAATAATAGTAAACAAACACTCATAACTGGTGGGTTGAAGGAATATGACTAAAGAAATATGACCAACACAATTTTCTGTGCCATCTCTCAGTCTTTTCAAATATATTCATAAATATTTTTTTCTTGTACTCATTAAAAAAAAACTTATATGATGACTTTAATCCACAAAACCCTCTAAATTATGTAGTAAGAAGTATTTGGTACTGGTACAGTTGCTTAAATCTTCATGATTTTTTAAAAAATAAAATTCCTTACCATTTCTCCCCACAATACCCAACCATCTCATCTCTCATCCACTTGTATTGCTGAGTAGCAAATAAGTTGTCTCCTTTTTAGTGAAAGGGTATGATTAGCTTTTTTCCTTACTCTGCTGATAATACCACCTCAAATGTTTAGCCTTTCTAGATTTTGGATAAAATAAAATATTTAAAAAAATCATATTAAGTGGCATAAGTTAAAATATATTTACATTGTTTGGTCTAACATAAGTTTAATTTCTAATCTTGGCCTCATAGTTGTTTTCATGGAACCCTCTGAGAAATATGGTCTGTGCTGCCAGGCGTGGTGGCGCACGCTTGTAATCCCAGCATTTGGGAGGTGGAGACCAAGGATCCGGGTTCCCGGTCAGCCTCAGCTACCTAGTGAGGCACTCCGCAACTTAGTGAGACCCTTTTTCAAAATAAAGACTAAAAAATAGGACTGGGGGTGTAGCTCGGAGGTAGAATGCCCCTGAGTTCAATCCCCAGTACTGCAAAAAAAAAAAAAAGAAATATGGTCTGTGCTGTGTATATGTCCTTCCAGTGGTCCATTCCCACATAGTCTTACACATATCTTCCCTTTTGGAGAGAAATTAAGAGGACTCTATTTTGGCAAAAACTTTGATGTGGCTCATGTTCTTGTCACGGTAATTGTTCATTGTCCTTTCTTCTACTGAAAAGAAACAGGCCAACAATCTGCTACTATGGCCACTCTGATTTCTCAGCCTGTGTGACTAGTGTGGAGAATGCTTTCTGAATGGTTGGTCCCTTTGTAGCCTCTCACTAGACGGTGGGTTAGATGGTAGAGTTCTTCTACACATTGGCTGGCCAGATTTAGCAAACAAAGAACATACGGTTAAATTTTAGTTTCAATTAAAGAACAAATTACACAATATTTAGAACAAATTCTTACAAAATTATTCATTGTTTATCTAAATTTCAAATTTAAGTCCTACATTTTATCTGATAAAACTATCTATCCTTCTCTGTCATTGAGTAAGACATAACAGCACTTTTCTCCAATAGAGTCTCTTTTGCATAGTCCTTCTCAACTCCCTTCTTATTCTTGGCTGTAATCCTGTTATGGTTGAATCTGGAATTTTGCCAAAGGCCCATATGTTGATAGTGTGGTCCCCAAGTACAGCAATATTCAGAGGCGGGGCTTTTAGGTAATGATTGAATCACAGAGGTTCTGATATGATCACTGAATAGATAGATGAATGAATTACTAGGAGGTGGGACATAGTAGTTGGAGGAAGTAGGCGACTGGGAACATGCTTTAGCATGCTTTAAAAGGATTTATCTTCCCCTGGCTCACTCTCCCTCTCCTTCTTAGATGACACAAGCTGGGCAGCTTTCTTCTACCATGCCGTTTCGCCATAATGTTCTGTCTTTCCTCAGGCCCAAAGTAATGGAGCCAGTTGCCCTTGGAGTGAATTCTCTGAAACTGAGACAAAATAAATCTGTACATCTCAAAGCTGTATTTTTTTTTCAGTACCAGGGATTGAACCCAGGGGCATTCTACCACCAAGCTACACCCCAGTCCTATTTTTTATTCTTTATTTTGAAATAGGGTCTCATTAAGTTGTAGAGGGCCTCATTAAGTAGATGAGGCTGACTGTGAACCAAGATCCTCTGGTCTCAGCCTCCCAAGTACTGGGATTACAAGTGTGCACCACCATGCCCGGCTCTAAGCTGTCATTGTCAGGTATTTGGTTACAGTGACAAAAAGCTGACTACTACTTTTACCTCTTAGGGAATGAAGAGTTCAAGTACTTCTTCATTATTTCTTTTGACTAATGCAATTGGTCTATCTCACAACTCACTTTCACTCTCCACTCATTCGGCATAGGAAATATATTGTATCTCAGTGCCTTAAATTAAATTTTAAAATTTGACTCCCTGTTTAATTTATGTAATACAATGTAACCCCATAAGATTTTAAGAAAAAAGGATCCTTAAAATTGATCCTATGCTCAGTGGCTCGTAGATTCAATTTCAGATGCTTTTAAATCACAATGCTTGTCCATTTCTTATTGTTATAATTTTTAGTCTAGCACCTCAGTTCTTCTGGAAAGAGCAGATTCATTCTTCCTGAAATCATACTTTTCCTAGTGTCAGCCATGATCTTATGTGACACTAGTCTTTAGTCACTGTAGCTCAGAATGGTCTTTGACCCCAATCAAGCCAAAACTGTCCAATGGCAATTTACATTAACTCTGGGAAAAATTAGTTAAACTAAACTTTTACCTTTTAAAATTTGAAATATTTAATTGATCATACTCCTTACCTTTTAAAGAAAATTATTTCAATAACAGTTACAGAGACAGCTGAGACTCTGTGCTAATTAATTTTTGTTGTCCAGATGCTGCTCTTGACCTTCTCACACATGGGTTGTTCAATTATTCTGTTTCTCTAAAGTGATAAATTCTATTTTTTCTCATGTCTTTGGAGCAAGGGTTTCTATACTTTGCAGTCAAGACTATTTAAATTTTGAAACTCAATTCATTAGGTTAATATTATATCTAACAAAATACCATTAGAGATTAGGGACATAAGTTTAAAACAGATGAACTATACATAATGGAGTTTTATTCAGGCATAAAGAAGAACAAATTATGTCATTTTTAGGAAAATGGATCAGGTTAAGCAATATAAACCAGAATCAGAAAGTCAAAAATTGTTATATATGGAAGGTAGAGATAAAAAAAGAAAAGAGATCTTATTAAAAAAATAAAAAACAGGGAAGAGAGGGAAGAGGATAATGGGGCCAGGGGTTGAGGAGGAGGGAGGAGGGCAAGAGCAGGTACTAGAGAACAACATTGATCAAATTTTGTTACGTGTATGACTATTCCACAATGGAACCCCCTATTCTGTGTGATCATTATATACCAGTAAAAAATTAAGAGAGACATTAACTGAAATAAATTATTTAGATTTGTTTGGGAAATATAGTTTGAAGAGAATAAAAAAGAAAACATCATCACAGTAGACATGGCTAATACTTGCTCATACCACCCATGTAAAAATAATTTATAAAACTATGATCCAAATGGGAAGTCATAACTAAGTGGAATTATATTTAACCAAAGAAGAAAAGAACTGAAAGTGCAGGTTCTAAAAATGTTTAAGCAAATCATCAAATATCCTTACTAAAATATTTTAAAATTTTATTTTAACGACAGAATTGAGATTCGAATGAAAAACCTTGACTGGAGAAGTACAGTTATCCAGTATATATTCATTTAAGCAAGCATTATATCTAGTCTTGGCTCTGGGGAATATTTTAGGCAGATGATTTGGTCTTCTACCATATACTCCTTCAGAGCACTCTCCTTCATTTAACTTATGTCCCTCCAAGATTGTGCCAGTGCTCTTTTGTTCTGTTTTCTCTGGCACAGATAGCAAATTAATTCTCCTGCACTAATCTGAACCATAAGCCCCACTCAGCATTATTATTCACAGTAGTAAGTTTATCATGACATATATGATTTGAGTCAGGCACATCTCCTTTACAGATGTTCAAACTAAAGTCTCTTCTTTTGCAGGCAATGCTTGTGGATATGTTTGTCTATATTACCACACTATCTCCTTTTTTATTTTGTTCCCCTTTTGGTTTATTATTTAATACTTCTATTGATACATTGAATTTTATATCATAATGAGGTATAGAATGATAGGAACATACTTGCACACATATTTTTAAACAATGAAAGGATTGGAGTATCCTAGGACATATTGTTTTCTAATAAAGAATGCTCATATAATTTTGATGATCATGCAATTAATCTTTGGGGTGACTTTAGTTTATGAAGCTAATATATAAATTATTTAATATTTGTTGACCTTATGTTGTTCAGTGGTTATACAATCACAGAAGAAATAAAAGATATGATTCAGAGAAGGTATCAAAATGCACATTGTAGACAATCAAAATATGGTAGAAAGTAGTATATATTTCAATTGGAAAAAAGTGTAAAATAATTTTATTGGGAATACAATGTTTCCTAAGATATTTTATAATATTTTCCTATTGTGTTTATACCCATTTTAAAAATCAGAAATATTTTAAAAATCATTGAACCCTTTGAGAAGAAGCTAGCCTCTGAAAGAACCACAGGGAAGAAAGAATTGATAGATAATGGCATACCCATCAGAAAAGAAAGAAAACAAAACAAATAAAAGGAGAGAATCAGACTTTCTAGTAGAGATAAACTTGGCATCCAGTTAACAATTTTGCTTGAAAAGTGAAAGAAATAATCGGGGTGGAAATATCACAGTTAGCCAATTACAATAATTACTATTATTGCAATTTAATACAGAAGATAATGGCTATCATAACAAGGAACTTTTAAAAAGAGTCAGATTTCAACACACATAAGCTAAGATGAGAGGCTAAGATCTCCTTGAGAGAGTATTAGGAATTTGATCTTTAGTTAAGTAATTAACCTGGGAGTGAGCTGTACACTGAGCCTAATTCAAAGCAAAAAGGAAAGCAGACAGGAGGAGGGTGCTCTCCGGCATCCTGCACTCAGTTTTTCACAATGTAAATGAAAACAACTCAAGATTATATTATTTATAAATTCAACTAGATAATTTTAAGTTTATAGCACAGAAAATATTGAATATCTGCATATTCCCTTTTCCAAAAATAGTTCTTAGTTGTATTTTTCCTGTTTAAGCATTAGATAATATCAATGCTCTCTGAGCTTCAAAAACTATTACCTATTTGAGAAGTGTATCCTAGTGGTTTGGAAAAGTGAACGTAATGTTGTTTGTCTTAGTTTTTTTTTTGGAAGCCACCCATCTCTATACATGTCTGGACCTGAGTTATGCAATCTTAGTGACCTTCCCTGACTGTGTGTCATCCACACTCATTACCTGCCTCCAAACAAGGATGATCAGGTGACTCAAAATGGCCAATGAGTGGAGCTGCCTTATGCAATTTGTTGTGCTCAAGGATGTCTGGCCAAGAGAATGAGTGGGGCCTGAAATCTAGCCATGCTTCTCTCCTCAAGCTGTGTACCTTGGCATGGGGTGTATATGCCCGGAGAAAGGTCACCTTTTTCTAATTTTCATAAAGGCTCCATCTGCTTGCCAAGCTGTTCACCTGCAGGGCTGCATCTACCTAGTGGGGAATTCATTTGCTCATTTGTACAAAGGCTCTGGAGCCATATGGGCTAGCAAAGGCCCTGCCAATGAGAGAACTCTATACTCCTTGCCTCAGTGACTGCTTTGTGGATAGGCCAACAATCAAAGATGGTCGGTCAGAATCCTCTCCTGGATTTGTGAATGACAGTCAGTATGACACACTGCATTTAATGGCTAAACCAGAAGGATGTTCATGGCCAAACTTCTCACTATTTGGAGAGTCTGTTTGTAACAGTAAGCAAACATACCGAGGGCTGGAAAGCTAAGAGATAGAAAAAGAGAGAATAAGCTCTCACTTGAGCCCCTGATTCCATTCCTCACTGAAATGTCTACCAGCATTTCTCAGACCTGCCAGTCAATGGGTTCTTCCTTAATAAACTTGGTACAAGTTGAGTTTCTGTCATGTTTAAATGAAAGAGTTCTGATATACACTGGTGTTACACTAATTAATTCCATGTTAAAATTTCCTAGAAAGACCAAACTGCATAATGGGATGCTGCTGCTATTCCCCCAGATAGCAGTGTGACTGGTTACTGAGGAGTAACTAGCATCTGTTGCTTTGCAGTGTGAGCCTGTATGTAAAAGAGAATGTCTTCAGAAGAAATGACTGATTAGAGTGGGATGAGGTCAGTCAGGAAGGGATCTCAGAAGATAGATGAGTGTTTATGCCTAATCCCAAAGGCATGAAGCTGCATTGAGAAAGAGTGAAATGGAACATTTCACTATGAGGAAATGACATGAGTAAAAGCATAAAGAAGCAAGTTAGACACATGTATTATGACTCTTCTAAGTTGCAAGTGAATGAATTTATTAGCTCAATATCAAAAGGCTTTATGAGTAATCTGGAATCAGGACTCACATTTAGACATGATTGTCAGGAATCTCAATCTCTCTGTCTCTGTCTGCCTGTCTCTCCTCCTCTTCTTCCTCTCTAGTATATGGAATAGCCCTCTCTCTGTCACCCTAACAAAAATCTTAGGACTAGCTATAATTGATGCTGCTTAGGCCATGGACTCAAACATTACTAGAGCTGGTCAGTCAGGGAAATCTGAGCCTCTGACCAACATTGCCTAGACAGGTGCTCAACCCAGAAGATGTGGGTTGAGGTAGTGCCATCTGACCTAACACAGATAAGTGGTTCCCCAAGGAAGGTGAGGGATCACTTACTAGAAATGTGAGATAGATGATGGATAGGTCAATATCGATGTTCTCTATCGGAGATTAAACTGATAGGCTAGATGGCCAGGAGGGAATTTATTAGAAAGCATGAAAAATGAAGTTGGCTAAGTGAGGGGGCTAAGACTAGTAAATATTTAGGTATATGTTCATTAGTGATGTACATACAAATGGAGTTTATATTTGAAATTCTGTTCAGTACTGAAGAAATGTCTGTAAGCTTCTTTTGAATAGAATTATTATTATGTAATTGCCTTCCAACTTGGGACACTTTTAAAAGTAAAAAGGGGCTAGTCTTATTAATTATACTGAATGAATAAGCATAAATTGTGATTTTCCCCAAGAAAACTAGGGCAAGAAGTTATTCTTCTTCTGAGAAAAGTGGTCAGAAAGAGTACATACAAGTTGCCTGGGTAGTACCACTTGACCCTGTTATCACAGCCAGAATTAATTCCAAGAATCTGTGATTCACCTTAAGGCAGTCACTCACCAAAGAACATAAGAGAGAACAGGTGATTGGCAAGAAAATCTCTCCCAGACTTGAATACTTTATCAGATGGTAATTTACAAAGCCAGTTGGATCCTCTCCCTTGAGAAGTGTTATATAAAAGATACACAGAGTAAGACTAGTAGGAATGAAGATGAGTTGAAAAGAAACGGAGATAATACAGTGCATTAGTCAGTGTAAATTAAAGCTTTATAAAAGACATGACCAAAATTATGTGTCAACCAATAAAGGTTCATATTTCATTCCTGAAAACATCCAAAGTGGATTTTCCTAGTTAGTGGGAAGCTCTCCTCTCTCTGCAAACAGTGATTCTGACAGCAGAAAGTCCTACTTTGTGGCTCTGCTTTCTCCAAAATGCTGATGACTATGTATAACGCTCACAGGAAGTAGAAGACTAGTATTTCCATAGGGTTTCTCGGGAGTCTCCTTCAGGAGTGGCTCACATCATGTCCACTTCCATTGATGGCAACTGGTCACAAAAAACATCCAGGAGCAAGAGTAAGAGGCAGGTGCTGGGGACGATAGTATGGCTGCTTTCACTGTACACCAGGAAAAGGACTTCTAGAAGTCTGCTGGTTATATCTATTCCAGGCCATAATCAGAGTCTTCAGCAAACAAAATCCAATGGATAGAAAAATAGACAATTATAAGTGAGTTAGAAATGAGCATTCATGTAAGAAGTGGAGAGAGAAATGTTGACTAACCCTTCTCAGCCCAGCCTTTATAGCTATTGGTGTTTGGAGGGTCCTCACCTGGCCTGGCCTGCTGTCTTCTTTTAAAATAGAGTTACTATATACTTATATCAATCTGGGGATATATCACCATTATGTGATCTAACTAAGCTTAAGGACCACTGTTTTTGTTTGTTTGTTTTGGTACCAGAGATTGAACCCAGGGGCATTCTACCTCCAATCTACACCATTAGATTTATTTATTTATTTATTTATTTATTTATTTATTTATTTATTTATTTGGATTCAGATGACTAGGACCACTGTTTTAACTCCCAAAGCAACATTGTCTGTTTGTGGCTCCTATTACACTTTTTCTGCATGAACACTGTCCACTCAGCATCCCAACATGGAATCCATTGCTTACCTTCACCCTCCCCTGGTCTGTTCCTTTTGTATTTTCCATCTCAGTGAATAGTATTATCATTCAGCAGGATGCTCAAATGCGAAACTTGGGGAAGCACTCCTGAATCCCTTTTCTTTCTCATGCCTCACAGAATTGATCACAACTGTCTGTCTTCTATGGCTAGAATCCAGCCTTGCGTCTCTAGGCTCAGGACAGGTATCACAGTCAGCCTCTCTCTCTCACTGTGATTTTCACAGGGGCCTCCTAACCAGTCTTATTGGCACTAGTCGTGCCCTTATATTCATCCTTCACATGTCCGTCAATGTGATCACTTTAGGTATGTAACTTATATACCCAATTTGAAAGATATTTTTTGTTATTACTTTCAGAAAAATTCTGATTCTCCTCAATGCAGCCCGTTAAGCCCTTAGTCTGATTCCATTCATGAAAACAGATCCTAGACAGGGTAATTCAAAGCAGAAAAGTAAATACCACCAACAGCTACAATGAAGTGGAAAGAAATGAAAAGAAGCACAGAGAATGCTGAGACAATCAGATGTTGGGAACAATAATAGGAAGTCATTCCAAAGTGGTGTGAATAAAGCAAAAGTGATGTTACCAGAACCTAGAGTCAGGGTTCCTGGAAAAAACTGAAAGTGCTGCAGTGACAGCTGCCAAGGAAGGGACCCAGGGCTGAGAGGACCTGGAGGTTAGCTGAAATTGTGGAGAACATGCAGCCTCTGCAAGAAATAGAGGAAAATGGAGGCAAAAGCCATCCAGCTTCTCTTCTCCTGCTATGCGCTATCAGTCTACTGCCTTCATCATTGACTTTATCTGGCCTGAGAGTATGAGTGATGTACTTTGCAGAACACAAGCCGATTAGAAAAGGGATTTGCATAAATTTTCATATTCTGGCCTCTATCATTCTAGCCTCAAATTTTGACACTATTCCCTCCCTTGCACACTCTGGTCTTTACCACATGGGCTTTGTTCCAGTTCCTCAGTAGACTCTTTGGTCTCTGAGTTTGTGTACCCTGAAATACCTATTCAGGGGGGCCACACAAGTCACCTTTTGGCTTCCATATCCCATTTGCTGAAGTATCTTCTATGTTTTGAAATACGGATTACAGATTGGATATCCCTCTTACAGTATATATTTATATTGTTGTTTTGTTTTATTTTACTTTGTGTTTGTACTGGAGATGGAATACAGGGGTACTTTATCTCTGAGCTACATCCCCATATATTTTTATTTTTATTTTGAGACAGAGTCTCACTGAATTGCTGAGGACCTTGCTAAGTTGCTGAGGCTGGCCTTGAACTTGTGATCCTCCTGTTTTAGCTTCCCAAGTACTGGAATTACAGGTGTGTACCACCACACCCGACACTATTTTGTGTCTTAAATCTGAATTAAGTACATTGGACATATGAGTTGTTAATAAACTATAAATCCCCATGATAGCATTTATTAAAATTAAAAGCATAATATAAAAATGGATTATAGTTTCTTAGCTACTTGTCTTGATAAATTCTGTGTGCATAGGGAAGGGGTTTCTTACCTATTTGTTACCATTAATGCTCAGTACCTGGCATATAAAAGGTGCTCAAGGAAGCATTAATTGAGTGTGTGGGTCAATAAGTGGAAGACATCAGGGCCAGAGGGTAGCAGTGGTCAACAGGGAGCAGAGCAGATCTCTGCTCAGGGTGGTCACATGAATTGCTGGCAGGACCTTATTGCTCTTAGATGTTGAAAGGCAAAGGACATTGCGTTTCACCTCTACCCTTTTAAGAATTATTTCACCTCTACTCTTACCAAGCACTTCCTAGCTCCTCCACTTAGGTAATACATATAATACTGAATGAAATAGGTTAATAAGAAATATTTTTAAAAAGAAAAAGTTCAGCTAAATCTAAACCTGAGAGTTAAGGATAAAAAATTAACTTTAGAAAAGAGGAATCATAGGGGCATTATTTAAATGTGGAAATGATTAATTCATAAATAATTCTGTAAGTAGTAACCATAGAAAGCCAAACTTACCTGAGAAATTATTAGAAGAATTTATTGCCATTTAGTTTCCATATCAGTCTTTTAGCAACAAATGAGCACTTCTCATTTTAAGAAAATGACCAAAAAAGATTAGCTAAAATCAAGTTGTAGAATAAAGAGTACATGGTTCACTAATAGTTATTTTAAATATAGCACATACCCCAAATTACAAATAAAAAGAGTACAGTTTTAGTTTTAATTATTATTTCTCATCTTTCTGGTGAACCTTCAGGCATGAGCAACTCACTTGGTGACTCTGTTTTCATTTCATTCTTCTTTTTCCACATACTTGTTTCTGGTGCTGGAAGACAAAGCCTCTCTTCTATGAAGGACTAGCATCATTCTATTTTAAATGACCAGCCTTTGTTATGGTAGTCCACATGTTCACAGATTTTTCCATTTTAGTTCATAATACATTATTCTTTATCCATATTACTTTGGTTATTCTTTATTACCATAAATATGTTATTGTCTATGATATTTCTACTTCTAATTTCTGTTACACAGATCTATAGTGATGAAATGTCATGGTTTCTAATATAACCGACTTCATAAGTGAATGTGCTATGTTGGTAATCTCCACTTCTGTGTTAGAGGAAATTTCAGTTAAAGATGGTTTCCAACTTACTATTGTACAACTTAAAATTTCTCCACCTTCTGATGGTGCAAAAGCAGGCATATAAAACCATTCCATCTTTCACTTTCATTATAGTATTTTATAAATTACTCAAGACTTTAAACAGTTATAACAAAATGGGCTTTATGTTAGATGATTTTCGCCCAACTATGGGCCAATGTAGGTGTCCTGAACACATTGAAAGTAGTTTAGGCTTAGATTAGATATATTAAAAATCTCATATGCTTTCAATATTTTCAATTTAGCATGTGCTTATCAGGATATACCCCTATTGTATGTCAAGGAACCTCCGTACCCCTATCTGTAAGCTGAACATCATAAACAGAGTATCTTCTAGAATAGTCCATGTTGAACATTTATTGGCATACAATGCACCTTCCAGATGCTTGCTTCTTGTCTCTATACTGCAATTATTAGTCTGAGCAGCTAGAGATGAAATCTCTTGCTCTGTAATAAAATACTGTCTCACTAGGTCTCTGCCTACTGCATATTGGTTTCATATATTCTCAATATTAACTAAAGAAGCAAAGTAAAATTAAAGTAGAACTTTCTATAAAAATCATTTTCTTGCATAAGATTATCAAGCTCAGCCATGAAAAAGTAAGAGTAACACAGGTATGATAAAGTGTTTTCTATGTTCTCTAACAAATTCTAATTGAGCAAACTCATTATTAAATCTGACCTTGTGAAAAAGATATTCAAAATCAATAACAACTGAAATATAAACTTATCAGGGATTTTCTTTTTATTCACATAAGATAAACAATTATTTTACTCATAAAACACCTGAATGGTTTGGAACTGGTTTTACAAAAAAAATATAATAGGCCCTCAAACAAGAGAGCAATGAAAAAAAAAAGGTTAAGGTCAGCTGGCATGATTTCCTAGGAAAGAATTATTATTTATCCTTTATCTCTTCATCCAGTTGCCCACACCCTTGCCCACAAAGCAATTGTGTGGCTCAGAAACCAATAACAAATAAAAATATAATATAACCACAAGAGTTCATAGTAGGAGTTCTGAGTCAGGGAGTAGTTCTCTCAAAGAAATTTATTTTATGATGCTCTGTGAATGAGAGAATATGTATTTTTCAAATGGAGACATGGCAAATTTGCCTGAAAGTTCTAGCTAGAAAGAATCCCGAGAATATATATTTAACATAGACAAGTATACTTGCCTCATGGGAGTTATGATAATTAATTAAGATAAAGTATATACAAAATCTGTTATGAGTCTAATTGTACCCTCCCAAAATTTATATATGGGAGTATTACCCCAGTATCTCTAAATGTCATCTCATTTGAAAATAGTTACTGATGATGTAATTAGTTAATATGAATTCTTCCTGGAGGTCAACCGAATATGACATGTGTCCTTTAAAAAGGCATAAGACAGATAGGCCATTTATCTTATAGAAGTCAAGGAACATCAAAGATTGCCAGCAAACTTTTAGAACTTAGCTCTCAGAAAGGACCAAGCCTGCAGCACCTTGACCTTAGACTTCAGCTTCCAGAACTATGAGACAAGAAACTCTGTTTTAGACACCAATGTGTGGTACTTTGTTGAGTAGCCCTAGCAAACCAATATACTATCTAAAAGTGACAGGTACACAGTGGGAATTTAACTGATGCAAGTGTGTCAGGTACATTATCCTATGAACAGATTCACATAAACAAAGGGACATAATAGTGCATTTAGAATTATAGTGCACATTTTACAGTAACCTTGAGGACTAGAATTCTAAATCTCTGTTCTAGTTTTTCAGAGGATAGAAATTAACAAGACAGGAATCTGAAAACTAAAGGAAGTAGAGCATTGGATCAGAACCCTAAGTGCAAAATTTAGAAGAACTCAGTAGTTCATTCTTTGATCATGAAAAAAATGAAAATATTTTGGTTTCATGATTAGGATCTAACCATTCATTTTTCATTTAATGAGTACCCATCTTATGTTGGAGCAATATGCAAGGTGCAGAGGGAAGAAGAATAAACAACTTTTTTTTTTTAAATCAAGAGCTAAGAGTATATTTGAGAAGAAGTCATTAAAAATGTCATAAAAATCTATCACAAGGATATAAAGTTTGAATTATTGGTAAAAAGAAAAATAACCTCATATACTCTGAGTTTTATATTCAGCATAAAACTACATATATATTGTTTCTAATTGTCAGCATGAAGTTGTGCTGAACCATTAAAATACTTTTCTGAGCTCCTTACATCTTCCCTGGATAGAACAACTTGTTGTTTGGGCTGAACTCTAGAAATTGGAAATAAATGAGGTTAATGACTGAATGAATGATTGTGTAAGTCATTAAAATGTCCCTTCTCCAGTTTCTTTTTCTATTTTTTTTTCTTTTTGTACCAGGGATTAAACCCAGAGACATTTTTCCTTTGAGCTACATGTGCAGTCCTTTGTAAAAGTTTTTATTTTGAAACAGTGTCTCACTAAGTTTCTGAGGTTGGCCTGAAACCTATGAGTCTCCTATCTAAGCCTCCCAAGTACTGGGATTACATGTGCTACATCACTCAGCTCCTTCTCCAATTTCTATGTGCCTGAGGCTTGAGGAACAGGTGTTTTTGATGGTATTATGGTTTTGGTATAGAATGTTCACCTAGACCTCAGAGAAACAAAACAGTCATGTTGGAGGCAGGGATTAGTTGATGAAGAAGGGGCACTGAGGGTGTGGCCTTGGGGATTATATATGGCCCCTACTTCCCCCTTGTATATCCTCATCCTCTCTTTCTTCTTCTATTCTTTTCTCTCCTCCTCTCTCCTCCCCTATCCTCTCCTCCCCCTCCTCTCCTCTCCTCTCCTCTCCTCTCCTCTTCTCTTCTCTTCTCTTCTCTTCTCTTCTCTTCTCTTCTCTTCTCTTCTCTTCTCTTCTCTTCTCTTCTCTTCTTTTCCCTTCTCTCTTCTTTCTCTCTCCTCCCTGCATCATGCCCTGAGCTCTAAGGTAGACTGGTCTACCTTAGACTGAACCCCTGAAATCTCTAGAACTGTGAGCAAATAAATCTTCCTTCCTTTATGTTGTGGGAGTCAGATGTTTTGGATTACAGCAGTGAGAACACTGCCTGAAATAGAATGTATTTATTCATGCTATCTAGAGGCATCTTTATCATAAGTGCAAAAATTAATTATGCTACCCTAAAAGTTGAATATTTCTGTTTGCTAATGACCTTTCTTAAAAATTCTACAGAACTAGGTTCCCTGTTAAGCTGGACTCAAAAATTCCTTTTCCTGTGGCCTCTACCAGAGATGAGCTATATTTCATTCATTGCTTTATACTTAATTGGACAAATTATATTATAGTTAGCAGTTTCTCATTCTTTGTTTTTAAGTAGTGTGTACGCTGAGAAGAAATGGTTTACTTCTGCATGTTTAAGTGTATTACCTCTGTAGGAGTCAAATAAATCACTCTGGATATGTACTTATGTTGGTTGGAAAAGCTACAATAGAATAGGATAAAATTAAGGCAGCAGAGGGTGTTATCAGGAGCTTACAGTGGCAATCACTAAGCATCCACCTATAAAGACAGGTGATTTGGGGGCAGGTGCTTCAGTCAGTAGGAGGTAGGCATGCATGCTGATAGAGCATGAAAGAGCAGACTTGCAGCCTGCATAACTGAGAGGTTTTCACACAGGTGGAGTTGGAGTTGTAGGCTTGGCAACAGGTTGTGAGGTTGGAGGCTCAAGGGCAGTACTCTAGTTCTGGACTATGAGATGAAAATCTGAGATGTGCTGCAGGTGGTGGTTAAATGGCTCAAGCTGTGGTATTGGCAGAGGTGAGAAAACAAGAAAATGATTACATGGACCAGGATACAGGGGCAAAGACTCAGAGGTCCAGGGAGGAGGTCAGGACAAGAAGAGTTCATAATACATTCCACATCCTTTTTAAAGGCCATGATCTAGATAAGAGTGGTGGCAACAAGTCAGGATGAATAAGCAACAGTGGAACATGATTGCAGTGGTGATGATGATACAGACTTTCAGAGGCAAAAGAGCCTAATATTTCTCTTGCCCTCCTGCCAAGGACGAAAAGTGGCCTCCTACAGCATGGATGCCAGCAAAAACACCTGGTTAGGATGAGGTGTGAGGATGCCAAAATCAAGGCAGTTTATGATGAAACATTTGCATGTTTAGAAAGATAGGAGTAACATATAGATGAAAATTGAATTTTCAAGATGGAATTGTGATGATATCTGAAAATTTTTGATTCATTGGATGGTCAAATTAAAATAAACTCTACTTCTATATGTAGGGCATTACCACCCCTTTCAATACAACTATTGCATCTCATTTAGATACTATAGGTGAAAAACGATGATGGTTGCAGGCATAGCAGGTGTCGTGCCTAACTGTCTCAAGGAACTCATTTTTTGGCTAAATTCATTCAATAAAACTTTATATTCAAGCATTAAAATGCCTGGGCAAAGATTCTGCCAGATAATATTGAAAGTAGGAGATGGAAATTGGTTCTTCTGATTCTAAAGTAAGCTGTATTCATGAATATAGATTTAGAACTACCTGATAGTCATTAGGAAAATAAGAGAATATATATTTGAAATTTTAAGCAAATGCTTTATTAAGATAGAAAATATAAACAACTTTAAATTGATAAAATATGGTCCAAGGTTTGTTTAGTTTAGGATACTTGTTCTTAATGTTCCTGTAAGCAGCAGCACTAACATCTAGAAAATTGTTAGAAATTAAAATTCTTGGGGCCTGCTCCAGGATTACTAAATCTGAGACACTTAGGGTGGACCTAGCAATCTGTGTTATAATAAGCCTTCCAGGTATAAATTGCCAGATTTAGAAATAAAAATCTAGGACACCCAATTAAATTTGAATTTCAGATAAACACTGAGTAATATTCACTGCAAGTATGTCCCATGAAATATTTAGGAATATACTTTTGCTAAAAAATACATTGTTTATCTGAAATTCAAATTCAATTGGGTATCGTGCATTTTATCTGAAAACCCTTTCCAAGTGACTCTGATACAATTTAAAATTTGGAACCACTCTTTTAGGTAAATAGAATAGCAATATTTTAAAAAGAAAAGAAAACATGTCTTCTATTCCCATAGAATAGAAGTCTCAACTTATCTGGTAGCATATTGAATCTAGTCCTAAAGTATTTTTGTTTGATTCAATGCAATTACATTCTTTACTTTGGAATTTGAATTAAATGCAACCTATAAAATGTGGTGAAATTATTACATAAAATCAGAATGTGGATCATATTCCAGTAAGGCAACAACTTGACACTATCCACAAGGGACCTCCAAGGTTCCACAGTCTCCCCCATGCCCACTGTGCCTGGACCATGAATCTAAGTATTGCCCGTCATCACCTGTATTTGTGGTTGTACTGTTTTCATAATCCTGGTTTGTAATTGCATTACTTGCTTGGGTCCCATTAGACATGTACATTTGCAATGTCATTTTAATAGGTTTTCTGCACATATATACCTTTTTGAAAATGAAACACCTCAAAGATTTCACAAGGCAAACAGGAATATTACATCAACATCAGCTATAGCTCCCAGAAAATGGGTTCATAGAATTTAAAGACAGGATTGTGATAGAGTTCAGTTTGAAACAACCAAGTTTAACTTTCATAAGGGCCAGTTTAGGGAAGAAATTATTGTTTTGTTTTGTTTCTTTGTTGGTTTTATTTAAATTAAAATACTGTTATAGATTCTTTTGGTAAAAAATACATCACCCAAGCCGGGCGTGGTGGCACACACTTGTAATCCCAGCATTCGGGAGGCTGAGACCGGAGGATCAGGGTTCGCGGCCAGCCTCGGCTACCTCGTGAGGCACTCTGCAACTTAGTGAGACTCGGTTTCAAAATAAAGAATAAAAAATAGGGCTGGGGGTATAGCTTGGAGGTAGAATGCCTCTGAGTTCAATCCCCAGTACCGCAAAAAAAAAAAAAAAAATACATTACCCAAATTTTATGACATGTTTTAGTAATGTAAAGAAAACATAAAAATTGATGGTGACTTTTAAGGACAAAACATTAGCATTGGAGGATATTCAGAAAGCAAGAACATAAAGACTGATTTATAATCTTTATGCTGAAACTAAATTTGAAGACATATCTTGAATCTAGACCATGTATATGTACCCAAAAGACTGTTATTTCCTAATCATCGATCTCTATCAGATTCACCAATATGTGAAGGATTAGAATTAGTGGCTAATACCTTGTTGCAATTTGGTTCCTGGCACACATCAAACCATTGTGGCTTTTGAAACTATACTATGTAGGTATTGTTTGATTTATTTTAAGCAATTTAATAAGAACTGGAAATAATCTATCTAATTTATATTTAACCCAACTTTGTGCCTTCATAATTTGAATTCTGCAAAGTCACTTTCGATTCAGACTTTTGCAGCAATGTCCCTTTTACTATCTCAAGAGCTTTCCCAAAATAAATGTTTCCCTCTCCAAGCTTGGAGAACATGTGCAATGCTTTTGTGACATATGGGCCTGTCTACAGTAATTAATTCCTAGTTTGTCTGACCTAATTGCTCCATGTTGGCAACTCTTGTTATTTTATTAAAGGCAACATTGTTAAATATGAGTTGAATATTGCCAACATAGTGGGGGTTTTCCAAAGGTACACATGGTTTATTATTCCTCTGTTTTATCAATTATTAATTTCTCTGAATTCACTAAATATTTTCTAGAGAATGATCTCAAATGCTATTGCATGCTCCACTTTAATTTATCTTTTTAATTATATCTATGATTAGTTATGTTTTGAATCTATTGTGGAGGAGGAAATTAATGTTCTTTTCTCATACTATCATGTACTCCATTTTACTCTTCTATTAGGTAAAGTAGAAAACCTGGGTGTTCTCTGTTTCATATAAGGTAGCTCTACGTCCTTCTTTAATTGGTTAATAAAGAAGAGCCTTTTGTCCACCTTAAATTACCTCAGCTCAGATTGAAGTCTGAATCTCAGACCCATCTGGACTCTTTTTCTGCACCCACCTGCATCTCCATTTAGTCCAAACTCCAGAGCAGTGGCTTATGGTAAAATTTGGTTTAACATGCAGTAAGTAATTTGGGAATTTAGAAAGCTTAGCTGTTGTCACTCTGTCCCAATTTGCAACAGAGAAAAATTCTTGAGAGGTTGAATTTATTTATTACTCTCTAGATTTGCAAGATATGTTTAAAGCAGTTTCTTAAATCACATGCAGTATGTTACAGGATGCTTGACTCTATATTACTAATTATAATTGTTTCTGATATATTAAAATATATTGGGTATAAGCAAATAAGATATATATTATAGTCAGACTTGGTGACACACACTTGTAATCCCAGTACTTAGTAAGGAAGGAGGATTGTAGTTCTAGGAGAGCCTCAGCAGTGTAGCAAGACTCTCAGCAATCTAACAAGACCTTGTTTCTAAATAAAAAATTTAAAAAAGGGTAAGGGATGTAGCTCAGAGGTAGAATGTCTCTGGGTTCAATCTCCAGTACAAAAAAAAAAAAAAAAAATCTTCATTCTGCTCTCATTTTTTAATTCTAATATATTAAATTTTTGACAAATCATAAGGAATGTGTATAGCCCACAAGAAAATTTTATCTGAAACAGTTAATTACTCTAGCAAGTCTTCTCAATTTAAACAACAACAACAAAATATTAGTGAGTTCAACAAAGGAATTTGTGCAGGAATGGGAAAACAACGCATAGCAGTTTCTTGTGCTATCTACTCCCTCTCCCAAGCACCATAAAACTGGAAGAGAAAAATAGTTTTTAAACCTTTTTACTTGAATTTCAATACTCTATAAATCTCGATGTTATATGAATTTCTCACCCATTAAAAACAATGGGTTCTGATGCTTCAGAGAAAAGACAAATACAAGCTAGAACAAGTAGTCATTTCTTAGCTTTGAGTGTCTGATTAAATTTTGCAGAGAGACAATACACTTGAAAAGCAGGTTTTGTTAAGGGATGGGGGTGGGGGTTCTAAGTTACTTTAGCCTGCAGGATTTATCATAATTTGGTTTTCTTAAGTATAGGGAAGATGTACTTTCACTTAGGACATACCATTATTACCATTGGGATTGGAGGAAGTACAGGAGGAGAAAGCCTAAAAGCCTGCAGCCAGCCATTCCAGTCCTGACATGATATGGGGATCTAGAAAGGCATCACAGAGAGAAAACAAGTATGTCACTTGTCCCAGAACCTCCATCTTTCTCTGTCATCCCAACCTAAAAGGGGGCTTTAGAAATATACAGGGAGTTTCAATAGAAACTAAGTCTTCCATGTATCTTCCCTGGGTGTGTTTGGGAGCTGAGAGGGGGGTGGACTGCAAACTCCTTGTAGTAGAAGGCCTGCATAAGGCCACTGTCACCCTGTTATGGATAGCAGTGTGGAACTCTTTCCATAACAAAGACTGAGAGAAGGGGGGGAAGTAAGCAGAGAGATTGTTACCCAGATGAGGAGGTATTTTACAGAAGTTAAATGTAAAGCTTAAGAGGCCCATGTTAATATCCAGGACCCTGGGAAATCATCTCAAAGATAGCCTCCAAAGCAAGTGCACACTGAAGTAAATACAGTACAAATTAGGCAGATGCAGAGACAGGGTTCAGCTTCTGTCCATTTATCTCCCCTAGAATGAGGGCAGGTTTCAAAACTTACTATTCAAAAATCAAAGAATACTTCCATGAGTATCATTTTTAATAGTCCAAAAGTAGAAAAAGGGCCAGTAAAAAGTTAAAATTGTTTAATATGTTCATATAATGAAATGCAATATAATTAACTTTTGAGGTACAGTGGGTATGTTGAATAAATGGATACATTCCATAGAAAGGAAAATATATACTAAAACTTTGTGCAACAATATAAAGCAATTTTGCAAATATTTTATTAGCCATAAGAAGCAAGACACAAATATTTACTTCAAATATTTTTTTGTATACATTTGAAAGGAAGAGCTAGGCTTGGTGGTGCCACTTGTAATCCTTGTACTTGGAAGCACTTAATGAGGCCCTCTGCAACTTATTGAGATCCTGTTTCAAAAAATAAAATAAAATAGAACTGGGAGTGTAGCTTAGAGGTAGAATGTCCCTGTGCTCAATCCCTAGTTCCCCAAGGGAAAAAAAAAAAAAAAAAAAGAAAGACAGGAGAAATGAAGCTATGATATATATTGTTTAAAGATGTAGCTTTTGAGCTGAGAGTGGTGGCGCACAATTGTAATCCCAGTACTTGGGAGACTGAGATCGGAGGTTCTCAGCTACTTAGTGAGGCCCTCCACAACTTAGTGAGACCCTGTTTCAAAAATAAAGAATAAAAAATAGGGCCGGGGGTGTAGCTCAGAGGTAGAATGCCCCTGGGTTCCATCACCAGTACCACAAAAAAAAAAAAAAAAAAAAAAAAAAAAAAAAAAAAAAAAAAAAAAGATGTAGTTTTTGGTGCTCTGAAAAGGAAAACAATAAGCTGCCACAATTGCCAGGATAGTGGTTACCTGTAGGATTGTAAGAGGCAGGTGGTGTATAGGGGTGCATGATGTCTTCAAAGGTATTGGGAATGTTGTTATTTTTCAATCTGTGTAGTAGTTACATTGCTCTTTGTTTTATAATCACTTTTCAACCTATTTGCATTTCTTTTTTTTTTTTTTTTTTTTTTTTTTTTTTTTTTTTTTTTTTTTTTTTTTTTTTTGCGGTACTGGGGATTGAACTCAGGGGCGTTCTACCTCTGAGCTATACCCCCAGCCCTATTTTTTATTCTTTATTTTGAAACCGGGTCTCACTAAGTTGTGGAGTGCCTCACTAGGTAGCTGAGGCTGGCCGCGAACCCGGATCCTCCAGTTTCAGCCTCCTGAATGCTGGGATTACAAGCATGCGCCACCACGCCCGGCTCAACCTATTTGCATTTCTACACATAGATATAGTATGCAATTGAAACAGAAGAAATATTAAAAGCTGGGAGTTTTTCAAAGGTAGTTCATAGAAAAGGGCTCAAGTCTTCCTGTAGCAAAGGGCTGACTGCCTTTGCTGCCACCACATGTCCAGGAATACCAGAGAGAACAAGATGAGGCCATGTCAACCAGACAGGGCTGTCAGACCCTCCTCAAGATTTCAGTCAGCATTTGAATGAACTAAATGAACGGACAAATAATGTGAAATCTTAATCATCATGGAGTTTATAGAGTCATGGAATAATTATCTTCAAGAAAGAAAAAGCAGGCCATAAGTCAGACTAGCTTCAGTCTTCAAAAAGAGATGCCAGCCCAATTTCCCTGGGACAGGAGTACACTGAGGAGACCAGACCAGCCACCCCTCAGCAGAATCTAAATATTACTCAGAAGACACCATATTTATACATGGTTACCAGCTCCTTTCATTCCATATCATCATCCACGATAGTTGGGTACTATCGTGGTAAGAAACAGGGTAGGACTTTAAGCATTTTTTATTTAAAGAGATTTAATATTAACCTAACAGAACTATTTGAATTATTGCATCTCCAATATTTATCTAACAAAACTAAAATTAAGATTTTTTCCCATTATACTGATAAATGTGTGATTGTAAGGAAATTCATAGCAATAACACACAGAATAAACTATGTTCTTTTGGGATATCGGAATGTGGTCGAATGACGTTTGTTCTGATGATAAATACATGTGGCATATACAAAGAAAAGAGGGGAGGAAAGGGTCTGCATTTTTAAAGCATGTAGTCTAACTTTATTAGAAAAAAGTTGGAGTCTGACTTTTCTTACTAATTAATTGCTTTTTGTAGATAATTCTCTCACATACTTTGATTCTTACAGAGGCACAGTTTCTAAATTTGGTGTAGAAAAGGGACTGTTTTCGTTGCTTTCAGTTATGCAAAACTATCCTTGATGATAGTTATCACTCTGCAAGGACAACATCAAAATATTAGTAAGGACATTCACTGTTAAATCAAAGTATTAATATCCTTTAATAACATCATTGAAATGATGAAATAAAATATGAAGCAGCAGTAAAATTGTGAGTCTTCGAGGAAAAAATGCTTTAGTAATTTTGAAAGATAACCTCTACTACATTCTGTTTACTATTGTGTGCAACTCAAATAATAATATTGTTTCTAATTATACAATGTAGCTGTGACATAATGAGGTAGGATGTGTGTGCCTCTTTTCAGAACTCATATAAAGCAGAAACTCCATTTGATGTAGCTTTATATCTTGTACAGAATTCATGATTTCAATATCTCAATCATTATTTGAGTGAATGAATGAATGAAAAATAATGTGAAATATTGAACATAATGGAATTTGTAGTTTAGAGTAATATAAAGAACTATTTCAAGAACTACTTTTAAATATCAAATATGGTGAGATAAAATTCTTCAATATATTTTTACTAATTTGCACTTAACACAGCTACATTTTAAATAAGTCATCTATAAGCAGACAAAGTCTGTTATATTAGTCAATTATTTAAGACTCTTGTTTTTCTTTTTTTCTTTTTTCAGTACTGGGGATTGAACTCAGAGGTGTCCTACCTCCAAGCTATACCCCCAGCCCTGTTTTTTATTCTTATTTTAAAACCGGGTCTCCCTAAGTTGAGGAGTGCCTCACTAAGCATCTGTGGCTGGCCTCGAACCCGGATCCTCCGGTCTCAGCCTCCCAAATGCTGGGAGTGTGTGCCACTATGCCCGGATTTTGTTTTTCTTTTATGGTGATAAATCTTTTAAAATTGTATACTAGGTTATCAGACTGATATGTTTTACTTCTTCAGGCTTAACATAAAGCACAACTATCTGATGGTATAAATATTTTAAAGTTTTTAAATCAGCTGATCAGTGTGTAAATTGTACATGTGAATGAGGGCATAAATTTTGCAATGTAAAACTCTCTAAAGAAAAGAATGGACAAAGACCCTATGAGTAGAAGTGTGGAATTTGGTGAGATTTTAATTGATTAAAAAAAAAAAAAGACAAGAAAAAGACATGGCTAGAGACTTCTTAATCTCTAGGAGACAAGAAAATAATCTATCCTGGTGAGAAGAATGAGTCCAAGTAGACAGACGAGATTCAGAGACCTGGCAGTGCATATCAAGCAGAAATAGAATAACTGATTCCATCTCTAATTTTATTCCCTGAGAGGTTTGGAGGGGTGGGAGCTCTCTGCCAACAGTCAGGTGGAGGCAGGGTCTGCAGTTGCTATAAATACTAATCATGGGAGTCTTTAGTATAAATCCCTTCTTCTTTATCCTAAAAACAGTATGCAAATGATAGCAGAGGCAATCTCTTCCAATACTATTTGTTACCTTATACATAAAACAATTATATTGCTTTATTTGTAAGTTAACTGGTTGGCTACAAAATTACATAAATATCAAAATACAAAATCATGAAGGAATTTTGGCATTGTTGAGTCTTTAACTAGTTTAATAACACTTGGCCTAGGTTTCCTACAAACTTGAGAACTGATTTTGAGACACTACACATTCTTTAAATGATTCTTAAATGATGTAAGGAGGCTGAATTTTGTCATATTTCTACAGACAAATGGAAATGACTTGCATTATCAGAATGGATGATTAAAATAAGCTATTTTTCTTGTTTATTCATATATATAGATATATTTGTATTATGTATGGTAGAATACAAATATATACTGATTGCTTTATATATTTGCTTTTTAAGTCAAAAGGAGAAAAGTAAAAATGCCTTTATACTGTTTTTATATTATCTACTTAAGTTTATAGATGCTTTTTGTTTCTCCTGTGGATTATAATTTCCATCTCTGTTTACGTGTTTTAATCCTGAAAGATTTATTTTAGTGAATTTTGTAAAGTTTATCTACTAGCCACATATTACCTCAGTTTTTCTTTACCTGGTAATATTTTTTATTTTCTCTTCATTTTTGGAGAATACTTTTGGTGGATATAATACTTTTAATTTGAGCACTTTGAATATGTCATTCACTACCTCCATTGTTTCTGATAAGAAGTTGACTTCCATTTCTTTGGGAACTCCCTACTTTGTTACAATTAATTTTCCTCTTGCTGCTTTTAAGTTTTTCTTTTTGTCTTTCATTTTTGCCATTTTTTAAAAGTGATATTGTGGGTGTATATACCCTTATTTATTCTACTTGGAGTTTGCTGAGCTGCTTGGATGTGTGAATTAATGTCTCTCAGCAAGAATTTGTGGTCTTCAGCCACTATTTTTTTAAGATGTGTTTTCTGTTAATTTCTCTTCTTTTTTTCCCCGGGATTTTAATTACACACATTATGGTACATTTAAGGCTGCTTCATATTTATATGAGGTTCTGCTTATTTTTTCACTTTATTTTTCTGTATTATTTGGATTATATAATCTCTATTGATCTATTTTCATGTTCACTTATTCTTTACTCTGCCAGTTCAAATCTACTGTTGAGCCCTCTAATTAAGTTTTCATTCCAGTTATTGGAGTTTTCAAACACAGTAACACAGTATTTCCATTTGGTTCCTTTAATAATTTCTTTATTGTATGAGCAGTGTTTTTATGCCTTTCTTTAACCCATGAAGCATGGTTTCCTTTGTTCCTTGAATATTGTAGTTACTTTCAAGTCTTTGTCTGCTAAAGCTAATCTGGACCCTCTCACAGGCAATTTCTTTTTGCCTGCTTTTCTTCTGTGCATCTATATACACCACCTATCTCTTAACTCTTTTTTAAATATAGGCCATTTTACATAATATATTTTAGGGGATGGATATCGATCCCCTTCCCTTCTCTGTGGAGTTTGTTTTCCTGGTTGTTTGCATGTGTATTTGTTTTGACTTAACTGACTACTAAAGTCTATTTTTTCTCACCATGTGACACCTTTGGTGCTAGTCCTCTGAGAAAGCTGACTTGTGCTTATACACACTCACCCTAGGATAACAGTGGTTTTACTGGGACTCTTTCTGACTGGCTTTTCCCATGATCTCTCTATTAAGCTATCTGCTGTGTTTGGTATTGTACCCTGCCCAATAGACTCCAGTAGTTCTGGCTGATTGCTCTATTGTTTTCAACAGTGCTCTGGGGTATAAACTGTTCAGCAGTCCAATCTAATTAGAACAATAGTAGTTTCTGAGGACTGTCTTTGAGTTTTTTCTGTCCCCAGATTTGTTCTTTTGAACTGGATTTTTCTGTGACTGTGGTAAATTAGGTGCCCGATGGTTTAGCTTTTCTTTTTAAGAGGAACTGTTGTTTTTGAGCATACCCTTCAGCCTAAACTTCTTCAAACTCTGTGTTAAGTGAACACAGTTCTTTTCAGTAAAGCTTCAGAGCTCTAATTTGGGATAGAAGACTTTTCTCTCTGGGAAAACTCTGGGCTGTGGGTGGCACAGTGACCTCTTTTCTCCTTGACTTTCCTCTCCCAGCATGGAACATCTGATGTAAGAGCAAGCTGAGGTGAGACCATAGAAGCATCAGTATTCTCAGCTTGCAGTAAAGAGGATAGAGTCTCTGTACTATGATTAAGAGTTGAGTGGAAAAAGGAGTCAACTCTCCACAAGAATTTAACCTCTTCCTTGCATTTGGAGTAAATGAGATATCTTAATGGCATGTGGCTTTTAGAAACATTTGCTAAAATTTGGAGAGGAGACCCATCCTTTTGACCTCATCTACCAAGAGGGAATCTGCCAGCAAGCTGAGCTTTGTGGGTAGAAAGGAGAGGGCCATGTCTCAAACATCATGATTTATCACTGTTCACATTCAGAGATATAAGAACCTCTATTTTTTTTTTCTTGAATAAATGGTGTTTGCTTTCTTTTTTTTTTTAGTTTCCACAGCTTTGCTTATGTCACTGAGGAATGGGTACATAGAACTCCTCATATCATCACCATGCAAGCTTATTCACTTGGAGGTTTATTTTCAGATATTTCAAGGAAACACGAGGTGAGATGTGTAAGACACATATGTTCAATTTGCTGTCTTGATCTAATCCCTTTCATCTCATTTTGAGCTTATCTCTTCCTTCCAGATCTCATCTGTCTCCTATTGTAATTTTTTTTTCTTTAGTCATATCAGTCTCACTTGATCTAACTAGGCTCAGAATCTCTATGGGTAAAGTTGTGGTCAAATATAAGCTTTTTTGTTTGCTACTTACCTGGCCTCAGTATCACATGATCTCTATATTTCTATCCCTTTACGTATAATTTTTTTTTAAAGGGTACATGACACACAGTTAGAGACAATATATAAAATGTCCCTCTAACATCATTCTTAGAGAATCCACATTTCGTTGTTTAATAATCACAAAGAAAAAGAAAGATTGTGGCAAAATATTAAATTCAGTATCTAACAAGCTTTAAACTAGTTTTTAATTAAAAAATCATTATCATGGAAAGCAATTATGGTTACACTAAAAAAATATTTCAAAAAGAATGCAATTAATTCAAACCTAGTTTTTGATTCCCTATTAATATCTGCAGTGTACCAGATTCTCATGGGAGAGGCATTAAAAGTTTGATGTCTAGACAGAAGAATTTTCTTCTCATATGGGCACTCAGATATATTTATGTTTCTTTTTTTGTTGATGTTTAGACAAAACAGACAGAATGATTTAAAATTAAAAGTACAAAAGGGTTTATTTCTGTTAAATCATTATAGTTTTATCCCACAGTGTCTGATTCCTGTATCTGGAGCACTTGATTTAATTTAAGGGTTTGTAACTTTGGCATTTTCCGTACTGTGAAAAAACGTCATATTCTAGCATTAAAATTTTACTTATATTACCCATTTTATTTGAAATATATAAACATTCATGCATGGATTGAGTGAAAATTCGCCTTTGCTTTAATTTTATAAAATAAGTTTCCAAAATGTTTATCAGAGCAAAACCTGCCAGAGAACTCTGGATAAAGTAGGAGACCAATAGATAATTGCTTCATTTATAAACATGCTACTAGGTAGAAGAAGCATCAATAAGCATGGATTTGTCATCTTTTAGGCACCTAACAAATAGTTATAGATTTTTAAAAATTTTAGAGTAAAGGAAATACCTCCATGTTATTGCCTGGAGTATCTTCCTATAGCAATTGATGTCTGAGAGCTGGAAGGAGCATATTATTTAGGAATTTATATGGTTTTTAAATATTGCATCAACAAATCTACATGGTTTTGCTGGGCCACTTAGTGCCTACTCATGGAAAGTGATGGTATGGGGGTAGGAAGATGGTGATTTTAAGAAATTCAGGACCTGGATGTGGTGGTGCATATCTGTAATCCCAGGGAGGCTGACACAGTAGGATCTCAGCTTCAAAGTCAGCGTCAGCAACTTTGAGAGGCTCTCAGCAACTTATTGAGACCTTGTTTCAAATAAAATAGGTCTAAAGATATAGCCTGGCAGTAGATTGGCCCCTGGTTTCTGTCCCTAGTATCACACACACAAAAAAAAAAGACAGAGAGAAGAGAAAAGAAAAAGAATTCAAAATCCTGCTTTAGTTTCTGAGCTTTTACTTGTGTTTCACATACTGGACTTCAATGATTAATTCATTCAAACAAAGGATGTGGGGATGGTTAACTATTGCATGTAATTTTGACTAGACCTTCATATCCTATTATTTATTTGAATGTTCAGACAGTAGTCTGGATGCTGCTGTGAAAGCATTTTTAAGATGAGATTAATATTTAAATTAATAAACTTTGAATAAAGAAGCTATTTTCTACAACACTGGTGGGCCTCATCTAATTAGTTAAAAGCCTTAACAGAAAATAAACTGAAATTCCCTTTAGGAAGAAGGATTTCTGCAACCAGGTTGCCTTAGTGTTGGGGTGAATCCTCAGCTCAGGAACTCAGGATATGCAGAATCCTTGGTTAAAGTGATGGAAAATAATTTCAGCACGCTCCAGTCAGAGACATGGACAGAGGTTTATTTGGGGAAAAAGGGAAAAAAGTAATAAATACACGTTCAAGAGAGAATGCGGGCCACCTTAAGATGAGGAAGGGCATTTTGGGGAGTTCAGGGCTGTCTTCTTATAGGGGACTTTCGTAAGGGGTGGGCTACTGGAGGTATGTTAGGATGATCTCAGTCTGGTAGTCCTCTAGGCGGTTGATGGTGGTCGAATAGTCCAGTCAGCTCTAGGGTGGATGATCTCAGTTCAGTAGTTGCCACAGCTCCTTAATAGCTGGATCTTGAGCAAGGCTCGGTCTGCTGGAGTCCTGCAAGGCAGAGGATTCCAAAAGAAGAAATGCATGGCATATCTCACTTTGTATTATGTTATATTCTGGAAATTTGAGGTACTTTGGGTTTTGCTTTCACATTAATTATAAATGAAAATTTCTTAGAAACATGTGGCCTGACAGAAGTATCTCTTAGCTGAAAAAAAAATGCCTCAAGACAACCCACAAGAAATTCATTAACCACATACAAACATTAGTCAGGAAATGGGCTTTGCAAGCTTAGTTACTAAACAGCCTTATGTTCCCTCTCAGCACACAGGTATAGAAACAAAGTAAATAAGCCAAAGAGACTTAGGTCTACTATTTTATCTATGAGTAAAGAAGACTTTAAGACAGATAGTTTGTCTACTTCCCCCTTGTCTCCCTGGAACTTCAGCGGACACATTAACTCTCTAATTGCCTGAGAAAAAGATAAGAACACTGCTTAAAGAAGCTAAACAAATAGTCAATATTTAAACCAATGAAGCCAGGTGTGGTGGCACACTCTTGTAAGGATTTGGGAGGCTGAGACCGGAGGATCCGGGTTCGCGGCCAGCCTCAGCTACCTAGTGAGGCATTCGACAACTTAGTGAGACCCTGTTTCAAAATGAAGAATAAAAAATAGAGCTGAAGGTGTAGCTCAGAGGTAGAATGCCCCTGAGTTCAATCCCTAGTACCACAAAAAATAAATAAACTAATGAATAGAGACTATTCATTGTTAACTTTTAACACTGCTTTGTGCTAAATATACATATTGTATTTTGTAACCTTTACTGTTTTCTGAATCCCATCAAATACAATGGGAAATGGCTTTTCTAGTTGAAGATGTACCTACTCAACCTTTGGAAAAATAAGACTAAAAATTCCTGTTCTATATGCCTCACTACAAAAAAAGATGGTATAAAAACAGCTACTATAAGCAATAAACAGATAGGCTTCAACACTGCGTGCTGTGTGAGCATATTCTTGCAACCTTGTCTCAATCCACACCTATCGAAGGACCGCCGACCCCACTGCCTTGAGGGCTGGACCCCGGCAAGTAGTCCCGAGGAACTTCCTGGTGGTTTGGTGGTCTGGTCAACCTTAGGGTCCTTAGGTTGATTGGGGTCCTCATTAGCTGACAGATAAGCTGGAGTGTGTCCTAAGTTATCGTACCAGAGCAATTATAGTTTCTTATAGTTAACTCCAAGATGTACAGACTTCCCAGGAATTTTGGAGAGTCAGGCCTGGGAAAGAGAACCAGTTTCTGAAGTGGAGGCTGAAGTGCTTCAGTTCAAGGTTTTTTTTATATTAAAGTTATATTTTATTTTTCCTTACCATTGGTCTCCTTTCTACCTACTTATTTCTTCTATTCTACATCATTAGGACTTGAACTGTAACATCAGTTGTTGCCTCTGTGTCTAGCCTGCCTCTCTACCCACTATGCAGATATCAAATTTGGTAGCCTCTGTGATCACCTGAGTCAATTCCTTAAATTTCCTCTCGTTCTTTCTGTATATATGTATTTGCACACACACACACACACACACACACACACACACACACACACACACCTCATTAGTTTTGTTCTTCTACAGAGATCTTACTAATTCCACTCCATTGCTTTTAAAACATTTTTAAAACCTGAATTTTATTTAACTCTTTCTTTTAACAAGCAAGTAAACTAAGGTACAGGGAGGTGGCAGTATCAAGATCACTGCACTATTCTGTGGGTGACCTAGGACTAGAATCTAATTCCCTTTGCTCTTCCTATCAGTAGTATATCTTTCTCTAAGCTATTGGTATCCAACTTTAGCATGCAACAGAATCACCAGGAGCTCTTATAAAAGTATAGAGTATTAGGTTTTGCTTCCTCTTTGATAGCATTGCTGAATCAGTAAGTCCATGATAGGATGACAAAATTTACATTTCATTTCCAACAAATTCCTAGGTGATGATGATAGTTTTATTTTAAAACCATACTTGAAGACAACTGCTCTAGACCACAGTTTAAAATGTGAGAAAGCAGCTAAGTGTGGTGGTGCACACCTGTAATCTCAGTACTTAAGAGTCTGTGATAGGAGGGTTACAAGTTCAAGGCCAGCCTCAGCAACTCAGGGAGACCCTATTTCAAAATTAGAAAAAAAAATAGGGCTGGAGTGTCATTTAGAGGTAGAGAGATCCTGGGTTCAATCCCAAATACCTAAATAAATAAATAAAATAAATAAATAAAAGTGAGAAAACAATGAAGAAGTTGCAATATACTAAAAGTGAATAAATTATAAAATAAATAGTTTGTTATCACCTCCTTAGCGACCTCTTGACTGCGACCTACTGAAAAGTTTTTATATTTCTCAAGCTTAGATTTCATATTAATAAAACAAGAATTTCAGAGCAAATAATGTTTGATATTCATTCTAAAATTCTAGGATAATATAAATACTACTAACTCCATGTGAGGATTAAATAAAATGATTATGAAAAAATTTCTGGAACTATCTCACTATAACAGGAGGGACTTGTCAGCAAATAACTATGAACTTTTCAAGTATCTGTGGTTCAAGTAAATTGTTTTCTCACTTACCAAAGAGTTTGGAATGAGATGACTATATGCATGCTTTTTTAATTATTGTAAATAATTTTAATTATTTGCTTTTTAAATTATTGTAAATTGGGTTTTATGGAAGAGATGTTGAGACATAGTTTGGGGTGTGAGATGCTTAGTAGGGATTAACAGCTTTGAAGAGAAGTGGGAAGAAGCAAGATTGGGCAGTAAAAACTGCAACACATGCCCAAAGAAACTTTAGCCACCCTGGCAGGGAACTGTGGAATGGATTTTGCCTATCAAGATGTCCTATATTAGTCTGTAATAGTTTTATAGTTTTATCTGGAATGCCTCCCTCCCAAATCTCTTGTGTTTAAATCATGGTACCCAGTGTAGCAAGGTTCACGGGTAGAGCTTTGAGGGAATGACTAGACTGTGAAATCTCTGGCCTCATCATTGATGACTGAATGGACTACTGGGAAGTGGGACCTAGTTGGAGGAAATTGTTCACTGGGGGTGTGCCATGGAAGGTTTTAATCTTCTCCTTAGAATATCTGAGACCTCTGAAACTGAGCCAAAACAAACTTTTCCTCCTCTAAATTGTTCCTGTCAGGAACTTTGGTCAAAGAGACAGAAAGCTGATTAACTCAAACAGTCTGGACCATTTCAGAGTATAAACTCCATCTCACTTGCCACTGAAAGCGTGTGGCTTTGGACCAGGCATCTCTAGGCAGCTGAGTTACACCCTGATGGGCTGATAGTTGGAGGCCCTCTATTTACTCCACTCTGCAGCTCTCAGCCAGTACTTCCTTGAAGGCGATCATGGCTGTTTATCTCTAGGTCTGCCACAGGTACCAACTCTCTGTTTCTCTTGGCTTTTCTCCCATGTTCAGGAAACAGCTCTGAAAATTTCAATTACTACATGTCATTCAAAGCATAAAAGGACAGAAGGTGCCACATTGTGTTAGCTCATTGAGGCTGCTTATAACACAAATTGTGTTCCTTATAAACAACAAGTATTTATTGCCCACATTTATTGCTTGGGGCTGAGAAGTCCAAATCCAGGGCTCTGGCATATTTGGTGTCTGTTGAAGGCCTGCTTCCACACAGAGAATACCTTTGCTCTGTGACATCACATGAAGTAAGGGGATAGTAGCTTTCTGGGTCTTCTTTATTAGGACATTAATTCCAGTCATGGGTACTCCATTATTAATGACCTCCTCAGTTCCTAAAGGCTCTACCTCCCAATATTATTACCAGAGTAGGTAAGGACTTCAACATATAAACTTTAAGCCTACAGAAACATTTAGTCTATACCTATTATAAGGAAACCAAAAGCTTTCCTTGAACCCATTTAGTGAATTTTGCTTGTATCTTATTTTCTAGAAAGTTATTGCACGGTTACCCATTAAAGGATATGAAACTTAGTGATTACTGCCTCCATTCTCTACAATAGAAAAATAAAAGAGAAAGAGAATTGGAAATGGATGTAGTGTTCCAATCTAGAAGGACTTTGCCACTCACTTTATTTAAATAAAAGGTCTGCGACTAAGCCGGGCGTGGTGGCGCACGCTTGTAATCCCAGCATTCGGGAGGCTGAGACCGGAGATCCGGGTTCGCGGCCAGCCTCAGCTACCTAGTGAGGCACTCCGCAACTTAGTGAGACTCGGTTTCAAAATAAAGAATAAAAAAAAAAATGGGGCTGGGGGTATAGCTCGGAGGTAGAATGCCCCTGAGTTCAATCCCCAGTACCGCCAAAAAAAAAAAAAACCAAAAAAAAAAAAAAAAAAAAAAGGTCTGCGACTTATGTTGGTGCTCTTTATTAAATCCCATAAAATGATGCCAGATCAATATTAATATTCTCTATTAGACTAAAGACTAAATCCAGCTTTTTCTTACATTTAATCCACATTTTTTCTCTGTCATTATCACGGCACTCAGAATTAATAGTCAAGTTTTAAAAAATTCATTGGAGCAGCAGAAAAGGGTATTTTCTAGAAATATATAGAGTTCAATTTAAGAGCATGTAAACACTCCTATCACAAAAAGCCGTATTTTACTAACCTTAGTACTTTTTATTTTTCCTTTGGGGTTAAAATAAGTTTATTTCTCCATCCTGGGAAAATGTAGGCAGACAACTTGTAAATGTGACATGAGCTGAAGGATGCAGGACTGTAATTTGCATCAAAGCCAAACCAACAGGACTTCTGTCATCTCTTCTTCAAAGCATTATCCTAAGGGATGTGCTATTTCACTGCAAACCAAAAAATCCATGCTCAAACATGCAGCAGCTGCCACAAAATTTAAGAGAGAGAGAGAAAATAAGTGGAAAAGGAATTCCACTAATTCCCCAGTAATCCTTGCTGCTTCTTAATAGTACCACTTCCCATCAGTACTCCAGTGTGCTAATAATGAAAATGAAGATGAATTACAGTAATACAGTTTGATTTATCAAATGGATAAATCAAAACTAAAAATAAGGCCCATGTTTTCACAATGGCTGAGATGGATAAGAAGGAGGAGAGATCTAATTTTGTTATCTTTGTAGTTGTATGCCTAAAATGTAGTTGTTATTCAAATTTACATTTCTGTGAATTTTTTTTTCAGGGTCAAAAAATTTGGCCTAACACTTGAAAATTTTTAAAAGAAAATGTTAAGTTTCTACAGATTAGCATAATAATAACAGAGTTATACTTTTATGCTTAAAATTATAAAAACAAATTAGGTTTCCAAAGGCTGTTTATGAAATGCTTTCAGAAATCATTAGAAAAATAAGTATTTTGGCACATGGGCAGGGTGTACTGTAAAATGTTTTAATGCTTCTCTAGCAACCAGAGTAAAACAGATAGTTAGCATTTTTTTTTAACATGTTCAGGGAAAAAAACAAACCATCATTTGTAAAATCTTGTTATTTAAAATAATTTGTAAGATCTTGTTATTTTAAATAAAAACAGTAGAGGGCTCTGAAAATGATGAACCAACTACAAAAACAAATTTACTGGAGTGTCAATAAGGGGGTGCTTCAGGCAATTTACATATACTATCTCATGTATAAAAGTGAAATGGAAGCTGCAAATGAAAGAATTATGTAAAGCAAACTGTTGATGAACATCTTACCACACAATATTATTTATTCTTAAGTAATTCCTATTGTTGCTGTCATTGTTGTTTGCTTATTACTGGGGATTTGGCCAGGGGCATTCTACCTCCCAGATATACCCCTAGGCCCCCATTTTTATATTTAGTTTTGAAACAGCATCTCACTAAGCTGCTAAGGGTCTCACTAAATTGCTGAGGCTGGTCTGGAACCTGTGATTCTCCTGTCTAAATCTCCCAAGTACTGGGATTACACTAGTTTATTTTTTAAATAAATTTTATTAAGAATTGTAAAGAGAAAATTTGATCAGTTCCAGAAAGTTTTCAAACACATATTCTCTTGATGTCACATCTTTAAGAACTAGTATTTTTTATATTGTCTCAATATTGATTTGTGTTTTTTTTTCCTGTCATAGAATATATGTGGATTTATTTTTCAAGATATTATATTTCTAAATTATTTTAAAATAAAGTTTTATTTTAAACTTATTACTGAAGTTCTAGAAAGTATTTTTCTAGGAAAAGAAATATAATTTTTAACATCGTCTTTAAGTCACTAAAATAATTGCATTATTATCTTAATTATCTATCAGCTGAGCATCCACATTCACAACGATATGTTAGTTTTGACTTGGTATTAATTTTGTGTACATATTTCACTCAAGGTTAAGTTTCCAAACTGAGGATAAATCTAATTAGTATGGGAAATATATTTTAAATGTTATATTTTATCTATAAGTTTGTTTTAGTCATGATTAAGATGGAATAAATAGATTATGGTTAATTTTTAACAAGAGTCCTTCTATGGATGCTTAAGGAACAACAAAATGGCTGAATATCTGAATTGTTAATTTTGGTTTGTTTGTGGTTTTTTGTTTGTTTGTTTGTTTTTCCTTTTAAGTTCCCAATAGTATATCTTAAGAGACAGTAATAACAATATTAGAATCACAAACGCATGTAGTAACAAAGATAAATCCTATGAAAATAATTGTTGGCAATGCAACCCAAGAGGCATAGTATTGAAATTTTCTGCAGTATGAGAGGCAGCTTATGGTGATGAGGGGTAAAGATATGTAGCAAAGCTGCCCCACCTTCCATCTGCCTGCCTCTGAGCAAGCTGGCATTTCTCTCTCAGTGTGCAACTTTACTGTAATATACTTACCTACTATTAGTGTACTATAGACTTAAAGCATTAACATGCCTTCTAGAGGTACTTATTTTATTAATAAGATATAAGATTAAATCTAACAAAAATTGCTTTAAAAACAAATCATTATTAAATATTTCAAATGAGCTGGGCGTGGTCGCACATACCTGAAATTCCAGTGCTTGGGAGGCTGGGACCGGAGGATCATAGGTTCCAAGCCAGCCTCAGAAATTTAGCAAGACCCTCAGAAACTTAGAGAGATCCTGTTGCAAAATCAAACAGGGTTAGAGGGTGTTAGCTGGAAGTAGGATATCCTTGGATTCTATTCTTAGTATATAAAAAAAAAAAAACTCATAAAAGGAGCAAATAGTCTTATTTTTAGTTTTAGAAGCCTATTTATGTTCTTTACAATTTATTTATTTTCCATATCTTCCTTCTCCCTTTCAGCTATAACTTGGTATATGAAGGACAGAAAGAAAATACATGTTACTAGAATGTGTCTAGAAACAGTCTTAAGGCTGTGAACATTACACAATGACTTTTTTTAAACTGAAAATTAAAATATTCAATTACCAAAAGTTAGTTCCATTCTTTTTAAAATTTTCTTTCTAGATAAAAATCAGAAGTATTTGGATTCTATAAAGAATACATGTATAGTTTCAGACTGAATGGATCTTTTCATTTTCTTCTATCTTCTCTGTCTACTTTCATTACTCAGGCACAAAATAACTCTATTCAATAAACTAAAAAGATGTTTTGTCAGTTTTCATTTTTCTCTAAGCACTCTCAATTAGCAGGTGACACAACTAAAAGGGTTGTCAGATGAGATTAAAGATAGGCAAGACTCTAAATGGACACAGATTGAACAATTTGATAGTCAGCCACCAATACTATCAGCGTACTACTGTGATGCCTCTCTGCTTCACAGGAAACAGGTGCCTTACCAATTATTCCTTCTCATCTCTGGAAACTCAAGAACTAGCTTCATAATAACACATAGTTATGCATCACGGAGATAAAGTATTTTTTTGCTCACTTTATGAGATAGACCTTAGTACCATTATTTAATTAATCATGGAAGGAATTAAACAAAATCAATTTAACTTAAAGAATGGCTCAGTGTTAGAAGGTATAAGCAAGATCTCAGGTTAGCTGTATCTAAGTCTACTTATCCATTTGCCTTCTGTTATAGAAATGAGAGAAACAGATGAATAGATGTAGTAACTATGCCATAGGTAAAAACCATGGCACAAAGAAGGAAGGCTATTTTTTTATTTTTTATTGTGCTTCTGGGATATCAACAATATTTTTAAGAACAAAGAAAATAGCATTTACTTTGAGTTAATTGAGATTTCAACCTGGCAAAGCACGGATTCAAACAATCTTGAAAATGTACTCCCTAAAATGACTATATATAATATAATATATATGTACATTTATATATATGTATATGTACAAGTATGTATATATATGTATATACATAAAATCACAACAAAGTAATTTCAAAGTAAGTTTCAACTTCACTGTGGAACTTAGTTGCAAGAAAAAATATGGGCTGCTTGCTTTGTGATTGGCACTATGATAAATAACATTTTAAAGAAGAAACAATTAGAAAATGCTTTTTAATCTTAAATGTATAAAACCACATAAGGGGGAAACTTGACCTAATTTTTGAAGTTTTACATTGGTTGACACATTTTTACCCTCAAAGGTGCCACGTGCAGCTATTTTACAAATCTCTCCTGGTCTAAATATTTTCACTATTTCTGCTTTGAAGGATAAGTAGGAGTGAGAGAGGAAGAAGGACAGGTCAATCACCTATTTCTCTTGTCATCTTTAGTAGCATCCCGGTTTGTTACTAAAAGGCTTTTGCATGTCACAAGAGGTCTCTTACAGAAGTAGAAAAACACTTATTTTCTCTAAGACTCAATTATTTTACACACTGATGGAGGCTTGATTAGATCTCCCCTTAGTTTCTCTGGTCACTAAACTTTATGATTAAAGCACAGAAGAGAAAATTACACAGATTCAGCACGTCTTAGAGGTGCACTTGCAAATATTAATACTAAAATTCACCTGAAGAGAACATAAAGGCAGAAAAAGACTGAAATACTTATAAACAAAGGACTTTGAGGTATACCTGAAAGAGCCACGGCTGGTGAGTTCTTATTTCTTACATCCAAACTAGCAGAACATAAATATTTTTCAAGGGATTTCAAAGTTGACTGAAACTTGAATAATATATATATGCATTTTTTCATGTTATGGATAAAAAAAGCTTTTACTTAGGAGGGAATAAGTGAATGAAAACATGGGTCTGATTGTTGACCTTTCCATTAGTTGATTTATTTGCTCATTTAAATAAACACTTACAGTATTGAACACTATTACCCAGGACACTGACTATATTAAGCATTAGAGGACAAATACAAATATGGCATTATTACTGCCTCTAAGGAGCATTGTGTGTTCTTAGAAGGAAAAAAGCAAATTCAAGCAGAAATGCTTCTATCAACAACAGTATTGTAAATTTAAATACAAAAAAGGAAAATAGTTCATAAATAAAATTAAACAAACTCTTCCTTTATTTTAAAATATATATTAACATGAAGGAGATGATACGAAGTTCATCAGTAGTTAAAAATGTTCCAACTAAGAATAGTCCAGGATCAGTTGGCTACCCTAGTGAATTCTACCAAACATTTAAGCTAATAAATACCAATTCTATATAAATTCTCCCAGAAAGTAGAAGAGAAAGTCATAATTTTCAATTTATTTGATAAAGTCAACATTAGCTTGATACCAAATCCAAACGAATCCATTTGAAGAAATAAATACCGCAAACCATTATCTTTCATGAAAACCTACATAAACATCCTCAACAGGACAATAAATCCAATGCAGTAGTTTGTAAAAAGGCCAATGCATCATAAGTAAGTTATGTTTATCTCAGTAATGTAAGATTGGTTTAACAAAAATTCAACCAATGAAATTTGCCACATTCACAATATAAAGAAGAAAAAACATTGAGCCTGGCGCCACAGTGCATGCCTATAATCCCAGTACTTGGGAATTTGAGACACCAAGATCACAGGTTTGAGGCTAGCCTCAGCAAATTAATTAGACCTTTTTTCAAAATAAGAAATAAAATAGGGCTGGGGGTATAGCTCAGTGGTAGAATGCCCAAGTTCAATCCTCAGTAATACACACACACACACACACACACACACACACACACGCACACACACGCACACACACACAATAAATAAATAAATAGAAAAAAGAAGAAGGAAGAGGAGGAGGAAAAGGAAAGACACATGAACATTTTAATAGACATGGAGTACATCTGACAAAATTTCTCACTAAGTTACTTTGAAACTTTCAGCTACAAACAAGTAGAACTTCCACAAACTGAGAAAGTATATTTTTGAGACATTTACTGCTGACTCCATACTTAAGGATAAATGTGTAAGGCATTCCCCCTAGCATTAGGAATAAATCAAAGATATCTTGCCTTACTACTGTAATTCTACCTTATACTGAAGATCCTACCCCTTACACTAAGAATGGAATGAGTTAAAGGCATAATGATTAAAAATAGAAAAATTTAAAATGTTTCTATTTGTATAGAACATAATTGTTTGGATAGAAAATCCCCAGGACTCCACCAAAGAGTTACTGAAAGTAACATGTTTATTTGTCAAAGCTGCAGGATACAAAGTGAATATGTAAATGTTGCCTTATTACATAACTACAGGGAAAATATCTCGAAAATAACATAACAAATGTTCCATTATAATAATGTCAAAATTTAGCGGATGTGATGGTGCATGTTTATAATCCCAGTACTTGACAGGTTGAGACTGGAGGGTATGGGTTCATGGCCAGCCTCAGCTACTTAGTGAGGCCCTCTGTAACTTAGTGAATAAAATAAAGAATAAAAAATAGGACTGGGGTGTAGCTCAGAGGTAGAATGCCCCTGCATCCCATCCACAAAAAATACCACAAATAATAATAATAATAATAATAATAATAATAATAATAATAATGCCAAAATTTGAAATAATTAGGGTTCAAATATGCAAGGCTATACATGAAAAATATAGAATATTATTTAAGAAAATCAAGTAAGATCTAAATAAAGATATTTAATATGTTCCTGGATTGAAAGAGTTCATGATTGTTAATGTGTTATATTTCTTTAATTTGATTTATAGAGTCAATATAATCTCACTCAAAATCCTAGCAGCCTTTTTCTAGAAATTGATAAATTGATTCTAAAGTTTATATAACAGTCAAACAACTTAAAATAGGCAAAGTAATTTTTAAAAAGAACAAAATTAGAAGACATGCTGTCAGGGGCCCTGTTGCAGGCCAGCTACAGTTTCAGGAGAGGTTTTGGTGTTGAGATCCCCAGATTCGGCATCTGGAGAAGAACAAACAGCAACTTTACTCGCATATACCCATTACTTATATAGGGTTTTGCACAAAATAGCTCATGTCCATGTCAGCATGGATGTACACATGTGTATATGACACACGTCCACTTCAGCATGATGTAACATGCATATTGCCTAGTCATCCTTACATAACTATACAAGTCTGAGGCTGTGCAGGGTAAGTGCTCATCTGTAGCTGTGTTTGACGTGGGGTCAGGTTCTCACCACCCATCTGTTCTTTCTCTAGGCTCCCACACTCCACCCCATACAAGATGGAGTTGTGTAACTTGACCCAGAGAGCATTGGGCCAAAATACCACAACAATAGAGAATCAACAAGTAATTATTAGTCCTCTAGCCACACAGGTGTGGATAGTCAGTACCTATTTCCAGGAGGAGTCCAGTGAGTTCCACCAGGTTGTAAGTGGGTCTTCCTGTAAGGCTAGAATAGACTGTACCTCAACATCCATCTCCTCTAACCTTGCTATACCTGCTGCTGATGGTTTGGGATATACACACAGCATCCAATATAAAGAAGAGCACACATTCCATCCTGGGTGGCAGTGAGGATATCTAATACCATTCTATTCTGCAGTACCACCTTCTTCATCTGGGTGGTTTCATCCATCAAAAGGGAAACAGCCCAACAGGAAAATTTAAAGCTTCAACAAAATGTTAGACTAAGTCTTCCACCTCTAACTCCACACTTAGAGTACCACTTCTGGAATAAACAAGGACATAGTTCTTGGGGTAACCATCCAGTGATTCAAATGGTTACAGACATTTTCATCTGTTCAATACAAAAAGGTGCTATGTTTACAAGCTCTAAATGTTCCCTATTTACCAGACCTATCCGTTTCCTGTAACATATCCTAAAAAGGGAATAGGGGGAAGTATTATGGTCTCAGTACAACAAGTCCTCTATTATGCAGCATTGCTCATCCCATTCTGGGCTGCTGTGGTTCCAGGTTCCTGCTTTTCCCACTGGTAGCTTGGTGCAGATCCAACTATGGGAGGTATTGTGCAGTCTTACAAAGGTGTGTGCCCAGGAAAACAGGCTGTTCCCTGCCATTAACCTAGACAGTAGGACAGGGCAGAGAGAGAAACCTTCATAGTTAAGTCCTTCCCTTCTGGGAGGGTACAAGAGACCTGCTTATGCTGCCCATCGGGGCAGCCACAAGGTGAGTTTCCAGTAGATTACCCAGCTATCTGCCTGATATGGAAGTATCCAGTCTCCTTCATGAGAACTAATGAGATCACCCAGAGGTTGCTGTCACTGGTCTCAGACCAAAACATTTTCATGGAGGAAATATGGCAGCCACCCACGTGGGTGGTTGCCCATGACAAGCACCATCAGTATATCATGCTTCTGAAGGTATAGAGGTTGTCCCTTCCTCATAAGTATTTGATACACTTCACATCTTCATGAGTTCTGAGGGGGCAGTCGCTCAAAACTGTACTAGCCCTAGCAAAGTATGTAATTGTTCAGACAAAGGGCTACAAAGAAACTATACTTGTTGCTCTAACTATTCACTCTACTTTATCAGAGTGGGCATTTGGACTATTCCTGTTTGGGAGGGGGGGTCTGAGTCCAGGACCTCAGCTAACCTTCACTGAGGTAGGTAGACTACACCATCACTGATCTAGTACCTAGTGGGGTGCACGCTTTTAATCCCATACTTGGGAGGCTGACACAGGAGGAACATAGATTTGAAATCAGCCTCAACAACTTGGTGAGATCCTCTGCAAATTAGTGAGACTCTGTTTCAAAATAAAGAATAAAATATGGCTGGGGGTATATCTCAGAGGCAGAATGCCCCTGGGTTCTGCTAGGCTCTGTGACAGCAGGGCACAGGACAGCACGAAGAAAAAATACTCTTGACATTTTATTCTTGGTCTCTTAAGAGGTGAGAGGGAGAAGGCAAGAGTGCCAAACTCTCTGAGCAAAACTTGACTCCTCTTTTTATTACAGGTTTACAGAATTAGGATTGGGTCATCGGAGCATTGATTGTCTCTGGCTAAAGAGAATAGTATTAGAAATGCTTTCGAAGATAAGTTATTATCTGGCAGTTTTGCAAGAGCAGCAGAGGTTGCTGTCTTTAGCTCCCTCCTTGGGGTGCTCTACAGTCCTTAAGCAAAGCAAGCAAAAGGTATAGTAAAACAGGAGGAAATAGCTTAGATAGAGAAGGGGCATCAAGGTCACTGTCTTCAGTTCCCTCAATAGAGGCAGTCTTCTGCCAAAGTAAGCAAAAAGCTATAAATCCTTAAGCCAATATTCTTTAGACTTAGAACAATTTTCAACAGGTTTAATTCCCAGTTACACACACACACACACACACACACACACACACACACACACACACAAACACAAAGTTAAGAGGGCAGCATATGCTTCTGCCCGTTTCCATAACTGTAACCAAAACCCAACCAGGGTATTTCTACCTAGATATATATATGCAACTTTTGACCATTCCCAGTCAAGGATAAGCTTACATCTTGTCCACTACTGCTTTCGGTCTACTACTGTTTGACTATTCTTTGTCATTGCTTCAGGCATCACCTTTGTCTTATCTTACCAGACAACTCCCAAGAATTTGACAGAGTACTCACATCCTTGCTTTCATTGGAAACCTGCTCTCGTTCCTGGAGAGTTCTGAGACTGCATGTAGCTACTTCTTAAGAGAATCAGAGGTTAATATAATGTCATAAATATAATGGTACAACCATGCAGTATCAGGTTTCCACCAAAAAGCCAAATCCTATGTTTTCAGACAGTGAAACAAGGTAGGACCATGCAGGTATCCCTAGGACAATACCAAAAAGGTATCATGGTGCCCTTCTCAGGTAAAAGCAAATTGTTCTTTGCTTTCTGAAGTAATGTCAATGGAGAAAAAGGCATTTGCCAAATCTACTCCGTAATGGAACTTGTCCCAGTTCATGGGACAGATGATCCATCAACTCTGGGATGTTGGGTACCACGGCATGTAAAGGTGATGTAACTTTATTTAAATCCTGATAGTCCACTTTTATGTACCAGAAGTCATCAGAGTTTTGCACTGGCAACATGAGATAATTTAATGGGCTATGAGTCAGGTGAATTAAATTTGTCTCTGCTTGCTTTAGCATCATTTGTTCAATTTCCTTATGTCTCCAGGTAACTTGTACTGCTGTACATCCACAATCCTCATGGATTGGAGGAGTTGTAAGGCAGCATGAGGAGAATGTCCTCCAGTAATAATCTTCACCATGTGCATTCATAGCTGGAATTCTCCAATACTTGTCTGCACAATCTCTGCAACATGTCTACCCACAGGATATACTCAGCTATGGGGGATATATACATGCCATATTGCATAGGAGGCAGACGTCTGATTCTCAAAGTCACCAAGGCACATAGGATAGTCAACTAGTGCCAGGACATGTTGCACATTATGGGGGGACCTGTAAATAGCCAATTTCACATGCAGCCTCAGGTCAGCCAGTTCCCCTGCTTACCTAGTACCCCAGCCAAGTCTCTAGTCCAGCTGCACACTGGCTGCCACCACTGTGATTGTCTGCAGTGTCTTCTGTCCACTCATGTCCTGACTCACCCTGTGTCACTGGAGCTCACGTGGCCTAGCTGAGCCTCTGTGATCAAACATGCACGGGCCAGGGCTGCCATGCTGGTCCCCCCCTGCACTCTCACACACCCAGATTGAGCCAGCCTCTGCACCCCCAGAGACTGTGCCTCGGCCTCTGTAGCTAGGATGTTTCACCCAGCCCATGTAGTTGCTGATGAATGCTGGAACATGCAGCTCCAGCACTTTCAAAGCCTTCCAGATTTCTTCTGGCTGGGGATGTTCCTCATCTCAATCTTTGGTGGGGTCCATGATGCCAGATATTCTGCTACCAAGAACCACAGGGAGCACAAGAAGGCTAGGGGACCATACCCCCTCTGCCCTAGCTTATTCTTCCCAGGGCTGCTGTTCAGGAAAGGCTCTGGAGGTACCGAACTCATCCTGCCAACTACACCAACTGTCAGGGGCCCTGTCATGAGCCAGCTGTGTTTGCAGGGGAGGTTTCAGTGATAAGATCCTCAGCAGAAGAACACACATGGAGTTGACATCTGGAAGAGAACAAACAGCAACTTTAGTCTGCAGACTCATGCCTTATATTGAGTTCTGCACACGTGACATGTGTATGCATATTGCAACTTACCCAGTCATCCTTACATAACTTTATACACCTTTACAGCTGTGTGGGATGAGTAGGGTAAGATCCTCACTGCCAGCTTGTACTTCCGCTAAGCCCCCGCACTTGCTATAAAACTGAAGGAAATAAAATAGCATAACATTGGTGAAAATACAGATATATCAAAGAATCAATGGGACAGAACAATAAGCCTACAAAATTTTACATATTCCTTTTCAATATTTATCAAAGTTCCAAAAGTAATTTAATAATGGCTTTAAAAGTGGTATTTGAACAAATACATATTCCTATAGAAAAGCAAACATCATAATTAGCACAAAAATTGATTAAACATATTGCATACCCAGTTATAAGCGGTAGAAATAAAAACTTATAGTGGAAAAAAAATCTTTGTGATCTTGGATTAGTCAATGTTTTATTAGACCAAATACAAAAGACAAAAAAATAAAGAAAAATGAAATGAAAATGGAATGCATGAAAGTTAAGACCTTTAACTCTTAAGAAGACCAAAAGTCACAATTTCTGGGGATCTAATATACACCATGAGTGGTGATGGATATAATAATTAACTTAATTATAGTTATTACTGCACTATGTATCTATATATGAAACTGTCATGTTGTACGCTTTGAACATATTCAATTGTTATTTAGAGGTTGAATATTTTAAAATAAAAATATTGGGAGAGAGGAGGAGAAAATAAAAAACAAAAGGAAAGCCATATAATGTGAAAAAATATATATATAGCAATGACTAATTGTGGAATGATTCATAATAGTGCCAAAACAACTTGTTAGAATAAGTATACAGAAGATGGCAACTGAGTGAAACACATCACCTTAGGCACTGAGAGCTCAAATATCAAATCTGCCATAAAAGCAGTTTCTTAATGGAAGAAAAAAAAAGCAACAAATAAGCGAAATTTGAAATACAACTTGAGTCATTAGAGAGCTGACCATGGAGACCAAAAGTGTCCGGCCGCACAGCGGCTCTGCTCTGGGCCGTGAGCCACAGCGGCCAGCCAGACACCAGGGTCTGCTAACACTGCTGCGGATCCAGCAACAAGACATGGAGAAAGCGACTTCAGAACTCCACACCCTACCTAGGTGATGGATCCTGCACCTTTCACAGCAACCGGAACTCATGAGATGACCACACAACCAGTGTAAGCCCCCGTGGGACCACCCCAGCTCACCTATCTCGCCAGAGCCAGAACAGCAAGTGACTGCACTGCGGAGCTTGAATTAAAACTGCCACAAACACAGCTTCTTGACAGAAGGAAAGAGGAACAAAGCGGTAGAAGAGAGAACAAGGCAATGAGAGCAGCTGAACAGAACCCAGGGAGAACAAGGGAGCCGGCACGTGCCACAAACCACGGCCACCATTTTGTGAGCCACCATTTTCCCAGCCAGGATTCTGCCAGCTACTCAGAGTTTCATCAACCTCCTGTGCCCCCAGAGACCAGAGGTGGAGTAAGCAACTATGAAACTCCATACCATAACCAGGCAACATTTACCCATAAGTTCAACAGGGAACAAGAATACCTGGCACAACCATCTTAAGCCAGCGCTGAGGTCACCCAGCTCACCCCTCCCACCGGAGCCAGAGCAGTGGGGATCTGTAATTGGATTGCACCCCTGGAGTGTGGGGGCCCCTATACAAAGGACAGACTCAGTCACCCGCCCTTCTAGTGATTAGATAGGAACAGAAGTGCGGGAAGAACCCAGTGCACATAAGGCATCTGAAAATGCCTGGCATTTAGACTGCACTCCCACCACCAGCAAATGCAGGGTGAGAGATGCAGACAGGCCCTGTGGAGAGCTCAGAGACACAAGCTTGCTGCAGGAGAGGCATCAGTTGAAGCCCCTGCCTGCACTGACAGAGCAAATAGAAATGCTAGAGACACACTAAAAAATTTAGTTCTGTACTTACCAATTAGCAGGGTTTTCGTTTTTGTTTCTTGTTGTTGTTTTCTGGTTTTGTGGGGTTTTCCTGTTTGTTTTTGTTTTTGTTTTTGGTGTTATGTTTTATCTGTTTTTACTCTGTTTTCATTTTGTTTTGCCTTGATTTATTTATGTTTGTCTGGATGATTGGTTGCTTTGTTATTTCTTGCTTAGGTTGTTGAATCCCCTCCTTATCCCTTTTACAAGCTTCCCTCTCTCTCTCCTATCTATATTCCTCTCCTCAACACTTTTCCTCCTCTCTTTTCTTTTTCCCTTTTTCTCTGTCTCATATCAAGACCATCTCATGCTACCACACTCACAACTCTATATTGACTATCAGAATCCACTGACATATCTACCATCTCTAATCTTTACAATATATCACCTAAACACAATCAACCTCCTATTCCACTGGACCATACCCTCTACATTACTCTGTACTTGAATTCATCACTGTGAATTCTCACCCATCCTTCACTACTGAACACAACCTGTCCTTTTATATACCAGCAGACACCTCTAAACCCCCACTGCAGAGATTGGATGAGAAAATCTGCAAGAGCAGCAAAGATATAAATTTAAGAACAAGAGAATCATGGGAAGTAAAAATAGCAAAGAAACAATGAGCTACCACAACCCCTCAATAACAGACCTCACCAACCCAGAATGGCAGAGATTACCAGAAGAGCAATTCAGATCTTTAATACTAGAAACAATACAGGATTTTCAGAAAAAATGTAGGGAGAGTTGGAAAGAAATAAAAGAACAAATAAACAAAGAATTTGATGACCTAAAAAGGAACCAAAGAGAAACATTCAAGGAAGTGAAAAATGAAATAACTGAAATGAAGGCATCAATACAAACTATAAACAGCACATTAGACCACATGGAAAATAGAATATCACTCTTAGAATATGACCATTCCAAAAATGAATCCATATTACATAATTTAGAAAAAAAAATTGGACAGTATAAATTGGACAACTGAGAGATCTGGGCCAATTGTAAAAGAGGAAACCTAAGAATAATAGGCATAGAAGAGAGATTAGAAGTTGAAACTTATGGAATAAACAATCTTTTCAAAGAAGTAATATCAGAGAATTTTCCAAACATAGAAAGAGAAGTTGACACATAGATACAGGAAACGTACAGAACTCCCTCAAGACAAGACCAAAGAAGAGGTTCACCATGTCACATAATAATCAAGTTGACTAATGTAGAGGCTAAGGAGAGAATTCTAAAGACAATAAAAGTAAAAGGCCAAGTGATATTTAGAGGCAAACCAATTAGAATCACTCCAGACCTCCCAAAACAAGTCATGAAAGCCAGGAGGGGCTAGAGCAACATATTCCAAACTCTGAAAGAAAATAAATTGCAGCCAAGATTCTCATACCCAGCAAAACTCTCTCTCAGAATTGATGGGGATATAGCCAGGCGTGGTGGCGCACGCTTGTAATCCCAGCATTCGGGAGGCTGAGTCTGGAGGATCCGGGTTCGCGGCCAGCTTCAGCTACTTAGTGAGGCACTCAGCAACCTAGTGAGACCCGGTTTCAAAATAAAGAATAAAAAATAGGGCTGGGGGTATAGCTTGGAGGTAGAATGCCCCTGAGTTCAATCCCCAGTACCGCAAAAAAAAAAAAAAAAAAAAAAAAAAAAAAAAAAGGAAAAAAAAAAAAAAAAAAAAAAAAAAAAAAAAAAAAAAAAAAAAAAAAAAAAAAAAAAAAAAAAAAAAAAAAAAAAAAAAAAAAAAAAAAAAAAAAAAACAAAAAAAAAAAAAAAAAAAAAAAAAAAGAATTGATGGGGATAGAAAAACCTTCCATGACAAACAGAAAATGAAAGAATTTATGTCTTCCAAACCAGCACTGGAGAAAATACTAAAAGAGATTAACTACAAAGAATAACTAACAAGTAAAGGTCAGAACCAGAGAAAAAATAATTTCCAGGAAGCAAACAACTAAGCAAAGAAGAATAAACACCACTGAAAACAGAAGTCAAAACCCTAAATGTTAGGAATTAAAAATCATCTCTCAATAATCACACTGAATATAAATGGTCTCAATTCCCCAATAAAAAGGCACAAGTTGGCAAAATGGATCAAAACCCAGAACCCATCTATATGTTGCCTGAAAGAAACATACCTTACAAGCAAAGATTCCCACAACCTGAAAGTGAAGGGCTGGAGTAAGGTAATCCATGTCAATGGAATCCGAAGACAAGCAGGAGTAGCAACCATGATAAATTAGACTGCAAGCCTAAACTTATCAGAAGAGACAAAGCAGGTCATTTTTTACTAGTAAAAGGAACAATACAGCAAGAGGAAATAACAATTATCAATATCTATGCCCAAATCATAGGTGCAGCCACTTTCATAAAACAAACTGTGTATGATATAAAGACAAACTTTGATCCCAATACACTAATATTGGGAGACTTCAATACTCCTCTCACATCTCTAGACCAATCTTTTAAACAAAAGATCAGTAGAGACACCTCAGACCTAAAGAATACCATAAACCAAATGGACCTATTAGACACGTCTAGACTCTTTCACCCAACTACAGCTGAATTCACGTTTTTCTCAGCTGCACATGGAATCTTCTCCAAAATTGACCACATTCTGGGCCACAAAGTGAGCACTGGCAAATTAAAAAAATATAACATAATTCCCTGTATCTTTTCAGACCACAATGGAGTGAAACTAGAAATCAACTCTAAGAAGACCCAAAGTAACCATGTAAACACATGGAGACTGAACACCACACTGCTGAACAAGGATTGGGTCATAGAAGAAGTAAGGGGAGAAATTTAAAAATTCCTAGAAACCACTGAAAAAAGAGATAGAACATATCAAAACCTCTGGGACACCCTGAAGGCAGTATTAAGAGAAAAATTTGTAGCACTGAGTGCCCACATAAGAAGAACAGAAAATCACCAAATAAATAACCTAATGACACAGATCAAAGCACTCAAAAAACAAGAACAGTCCAACCCCAAAGCTAGTAGAAGACAGGAAATTATGAAAATCAGGGCAAAAATTAATGAAGTAGAGAATAAAAAGATCATACAGAAAACCAACGAAACCAAAAGCTGGTTTCTTGAAAAAATAAACAAGATAGATAAACCATTGGCTAACCTAACCAAAAGAAACAGAGAATCAACCCAAATTACCAAAATAAGAGATGAAAAAGGTGTTATTAACAGCTACAGTATGGAAATACAGAGGATCATCAGAAACTATTTTGAAAAACTATACTCCAACAAAATGGAAAATCTAGAAGACATTGACAAATTTCTAGATACATATAACCTCCCTAAATTGAGTCAAGAATATACAGAAAACTTAAACTGACCAATAACAATCAAAGAGATAGAAACAGCAATAAAGAGTTTACCATCAAACAAAAGCCCAGGGCCAGATGGTTTTCCAAGTGAATTTTATAAAACATTTATAGAAGAGCTAATCCCAATACTCCTCAAACTATTCTGGGAAATAGAAAGAAACAGGACCCTCCCAAACACATTCTATGAAGCCAAAATCACATTAATACCAAAGCCAAGTAAAGATAGCTCAAGAAAAGAAAACTATAGGCCTATATCATTGATGAATTTAGATGCAAAACTGCTAAACAAAAGACTAGCAATGCACATTCAAAACCACATCAAGAAAACTATACACCATGTCCAAGTCGGGTGACCCATGGATGCAAGGCTGGTTCAGAATACAAAAAAGAATCCATGCCGGGTGTGGTGGCGCACACTTGTAATCCTAGCATTCGGGAGGCTGAGACTGGAGGATCCGGATTCTCGGCCAGCCTCAGCGACCTAGTGACACACTCCGCTACTTACTGAGACTCAGTTTCAAAATAAAGAATAAAAACTAGGCTGGGGGTATAGCTCGGAGGTAGAATGCCACTGAGTTCAATCCCCAGTACCGCAAAAAAAAAAAAAAAAAAAAGAATCCATTTAATTCACCACATAAACATAATCAAAGACAGAAATCACATGATCATCTCAATTGATGCTGAAAAATCATTTGACAAGATCCAACACCCATTCATGCTAAAAGCACTGCAGAGAATTTGAATAGAAGGAATGTACCTCAACATCATAAAGGCAATATACAATAGGCCATAGCTAATATCATACTAAATGGAGAAAAACTGCAAGAGTTCGCATTAAAAACAGGAACAAGACAAGATGTCCATTATCACCTCTTCTGTTCAATACAGTACTTGAGACTCTAGCGAGATCAATAAGGCAAGAGAAGGAAATCAAAGGGGTAAAAATAGGGAAAGAAGAACTAAAACTATCCCTTTTTGCAGATGACATGATACTATATTTGGAAGACCCAACAAACTCAACCAAAAACTTATAGAACTGAACAACAAGTTCAGCGAAGTGTTTGGATACAAAATCAATCTTAAAAAATCAGAAGCTTTCCTGTACGCCAACCATAAATTCACTGAAAAAGAAGTCCAGAAAACAATTCCACTCACAACAGCACCCCCAAAAATAAAATACTTAGGGATAAAACTAACCAAGGAGGTAAAAGACCTCTATATGGAAAACTATAAAAAGTTGAAAAAAGAAATTGATACAGACCTTAGAAGATGGAAAGATCTACCATGCTCTTGGATAGGCAGAATAAATATCATCAAAATGGTCATCCTCCCAAAAGTGATCTACAGATTCAATGCAATACCCATTAAGTTACCCAGGTCACTCCTCACAGATAAAGAAAAATCAGTCCTTAAATTAATCTGGAAAAACAAAAAGCCTAGGATAGCCAAAGTAGTTCTTAGCAACAAGAACCATGCAGGAGGTATCACAATACCTGACTTCAAACTCTACTACAAAGCCACAGTAATAAAAACAGCATGGTATTGGCACAAAAACAGACACATAGATCAATGGAGCAGAATAGAAGACTCAGAAACCAACCCACATGCTTACAGTCAACTGATTTTTGATAAAGGAGCCAAAAATATACACTGGAAAAAAGATAGCCTCTTTAACAAATGGTGTTGGCAAAACTGGCTAACCATATGCAGGAAAATGGAAATAAACCCCACTTTCTCACCCTGCACAAGAGTCAACTCAAGATCAAAGACCTGGCCAGAGACCTTGCAGCTACTTGAAGAGGGCATAGGCCCAAACTTCAACACATAGGCACAGGTAAAAACTTTCTCAACAAGACCCCAAAAGCACAAGCAACTCAAAGGAAGATCAATACATGGGATTGCATTAAACTGAAGAGCTTCTGTGCAGCAAAGGAAACTGTCATGAACCTCAACAGAGAGCTCACAGAGTGGGAGAAAATTTTTGCCAGGTACTCTTCTGATAGAGGTCTAATAACTAGGATATCCAGAGAACTCAGGAAAATCACAGCTAAGAAAACAAGCAACCCAATCAAAAAATGGGCAAAAGATCTGAATAGACACTTCACAAAAGAAGAAATACAAATGGCCAATAAATGTATGAGGAAATGTCCACATTATTAGCAATCAGAGAGAGGCAAATCAAAACTATCCTGAAATTTCACCTAATTCCAATCAGAATGCCAATCATCAAGAACACAAACAACAACAAATGCTGATGAGGGTGTGGAGAAGTGGGAACCCTAATACATTGTTGGTGGGATTGCAAATTAGCGCAACCACTTTGGAAAACAGTATGGAATATCCTCAGACGAATGGGAATGAACCTACTATATGATCCAGCAATACCACTTCTGGATATATAACCAAAAGAATGGAAACCAAACTATCAGACCAATGCATGTGTATCTATGTTTATAGCTGCACAATTCACAATTGCCAAACTATGGAAGTAGCCAAGATGTCCATCGATAGATGAATGGATTACAAAACTATGGAATATGTACACAATGGAATTTTACTCAGCCATAAAGAAGAACAAAATCATGTTATTTGCTGGGAAATGGATGCAACTGGAAAACATTGTGTTAAGTGAGATTAGCAAGTCACAAAGAATAAAAAAAAAAAACATATGTTCTTCCTAATATGCAGATGCTACAGAGAAGATAGGGCATAAGAGGGTCTCCAGATGAAAAAAGAGAGACCGTATATAAGCAAAGAAGTTGACTTAACTGAAGGGGATGGATGGGGGCTGGGTGGGACACCCTAATGCACACAACGTACTTTCACAAATATATCAAGGTCAATCACTAAACTGACCTTGAGAAGGAGAGAGGGTGAGGGAACTGGGTGGGAATTGGGGAAGGGGTAAAATGAGAAATATGTGCTTATCAGCTTGTATCTCACAAAGATGTATGTTTACAGTGCACCAATTATTATATAAAAATAAATAAATAAAAATGTATAAGTATACAATATGAGGAACACATAAAGAGAATTTTAAATTCACTAATAATGAAGCAGGGCCCAATCATTGATCATCTAAGTCCATTTGACTCTCTCTGACCTGTTCTTTTCTGAGTCATTCTTTCCCTTGTTTTATCTTGAACTACAGGATTGCAACCTGATAAACAACCTGCAACTTAAATAGAACCTGCTTCTGAGCAGTGGACATTTCTTTGGAACCTGTAAGTCTCTGCACAACCAGTCCCCAGATAATGATCAACCTGATCAAGACTAGAACAAGATCACTAGCTATGCAAGACACCTTGACTCTTGTCCATTCTTCCTCTATATAATCTCAAAAGTTATTGTCAACACCTTGAAGAAAGTTCTTAAATCTGTCCTCCTGGGGTTGCCACACTAAGCCTAAAGACTCCTTTCTACATTCATCACTGCTTTTTCCATTTTATTTTCCTTTGGGCTGGGTCATTGAGCCTTATCCTTAGAACTCTGGTATCAATAATAAGGCAATTAGTCAACTAAAATAGGCATACATATTTGAATGATAAGGTGCTATATATTTCTAAAAGCTAGGAGCTTGAAAGTTTTTATCATAAAGAAGTAATAAACATTTGAGAAAAACAGATAATGTGTTATTTGATTTAAACATAATGAAATGTATACACACATTTAAAAAACATATTTGGACAGATACTTTACAAAATAAAATATTTAAATGACCAGTAACTTTATGAAAAATGTGCTAACTTCATAAGGGATATATACTTCAAAATTATATATATATATATATATATATATATATATATATATATATATATATCCATTGAAATGTACTCATTGAATGTATAACCATTGGAGAGATTAAAATTTAAAATATTGTTCATGCTAAGGGTTGATTTGAATGTGAAGGAATTATAAATCTCATACACTAATTTAAAATGTAAAAATGGAATAACCACTTGGTAAAACTTTTTGGCAGTTTCTAAAAATTTTAAAGATACACCTACCATACAGCATCCCACATTGCACTCCTTGCAATGAACTAAAAACATATTTCCTCATGTGTATTCCCATATACAAAGACTTGTATATATACATGAGCTCTATTCACAGTAGAGAACAATCACATATATAGACATGCTATATTTTATATATCATAATAAAAGTAAAAGCTGAAGGAAGGGATTATAACTATACCCACTAGTAGATCTTAGATGTAGAAAAGTTATGTAGTAGAAAATACAGGCACAGGTAAAAACTGAAAAATGCATAGGTAAAAGCTGAGAGATTGAACTACAGAGAAAGAAAACATCCTAATAGGAATAAATGATTTGAGCATATTTACTTGAATTTCCAACTAAATATCAAAGACCAAGAGTGGCTTATGTATTTGAATGCATGGTCATCTTTGGAACTAATTGTATTCAAAACATTCTGAAGAAATTTATGATTACTTGGAGAAAAGGGATCATAGCCATGACTTAAAACATATTTTCACAGTACTACCTTATCTCCCAATACAATCAGACCTGACTAAACTACTCTGCAATAACCTAAAAGAGGGGGAAAGGGAACTTTTTTTCTGTAGGAATCATATGACTTAGTAACCCTTAGACCTTGATGTTTGAAAATAGTTACTCATGGGCATTATGCTTGCAATCTTCCCAAACATATTTTAAACAGTGTCATAGAGTGGCAGGGGTATACAACAATTTTGCTGGCTCAGAATGGCCAGAAAACATGGTGAGACAATGTCCAATGGTGGCCTGGAATGACATGCTGAGCAAGGAGAGGTGAGCAGTCACCTGGTGGAGATAAATATCAACTGAATCAGGAGAAGCAAAAAAGAGACAATTTGGATTTCATGTAGTATGATGGCATGTACAACATATCTTAAAAGAAGCTCTAAAAGAAGCTTGAGACATTCTTTGTGAATGTGTGGTAAGAGAATCAGATTTGGACAGTAATAGCAATATGAGCAAATTTCTTATACTCTAGAAGTTGAGGAAATTTAAGTTAGTTAAAAATACACAGGGATAATTTGGGGATCATAAATTTGAGATCAATGACTTGTCTAAGTGGTAATGAAGACTTTACAAAGGAATTTTTTTTTTATAAAATTCACATGGTGAGTAAAGAAAACAAATTATGGATTGAAAGACTCACTATATAAAGATGACAAAATCATCCAACTAATCGAATGTATTTAACAACCCATATTTAAAATCCCCGAAAAAACTCCTCCTCCTCTTCTTCCTCCTCCTTCTGTTCTTTTTTTTTTCTCTTTTTCTTTTTTATATTGACAAACTTATGGTAAAATGTATATGGAAAACAAGAGGGCTAAGAACAAATCTAGTAAACAAAGTTGGAAACAGACTACCAGATATCAAGACCTGTTATAAAGCCATAGTATTTACGACATAGTATTACTGGCACATATATAGATAAATAAAAAAATAGAACAGTCTAGAGAATTTAGAGTCAAATCTACAACTATATTGTCATTTACTTTCTTTCAAACTAATAGTATAATCTGAACATCAGGCTAGGGGTGAATTTTTCTGAAAATCCTGCTGGGTCAATTAAATATCCAAACAGATAGAAAAATGTCTTGGCCTCTACTTCATACAATGTGCAAAAGCAAATTGTAGATGGATTGTAGATCTAAATGTAAAAATTAAAACAATAAAACTTCTCATAAATCTGTAATACTCTGAGCTCTTTTATAAAAGACAAATAGCATGAAATATAAAGAAAACTAATAAAACAATGATATGATTACAGCATCTGCTCATCAAGAGACATCATTTTTCAAAAATGGAAACGATATAGAGGGATAAGATACAATAAAATTGTGTACAAATAGGAAAATCAATAGGAAAGAGACTTGACCAAGCATGTCATGTAAAAGAACATCTAAATGATCAGAAAACTTATAAAAGGATGTTTAGTGTCAGTAGTAATTAGGAGAATAAAAACTGAAATGACACTGATTTTCTACTACACACCCAATAGAAATACTATAATAAAGAAAAGTCAAATTCAAGCAAAGATGTATTGCCATGGGAACTCATCTATGGCACTAATGGAAATATAAAGTTCAATCATTTGGGGGAAAATGTTCTGCAGTCACAATGACACTTAGCATGTGCATGCCCTACAAACAGACATTTCATTCTTAAATGTATACATATTCACTGAAAGACATTCAGAAAAATATTCATGGAAACACTATTTGTAACAGACAAAAGCTGAAAACTATGCTCCATAAATGGTAAAATAAATACATAAATAATGGTATATTCATGCAATGGAATACTGCACAGAATGAAAATAAACAATTCACAACCATAAACCCAGAAGGGATGAATTTCACAAACATAATATCATTGAAGAAAAGAAAATAGACAAAACAACTTTCATTTATGAAAATTTCAAAAGTAAGCAAAATGGATCTATAGAATTATATAAATATAGCTTTGTATAGCTTTGGGTGAATGACACTTAAAAAAGATACAGGAGTGGACTTCTAGGGGCGGTGGTAATGTTTCCTATTTCAGAAACCAGTTTCATGGGTACATTCAATTTATAAAGGTTAATTGATTCGTATGTTGTGTATTTGTCTAAAAAGTATCTTATACATTAGTAAAATCATTTAAAAATTTTCAATATTTTAATACAGTGTATTTGTACATTTTTGTAGTAAGTGAGATAAAACATTTTCATTAGAATCTGTTAAAAATAAAAAGGTTTTTAAAAATTAGGGTATAGAGAATGTGACCAATTTTCTAGCGTAGTTTCTAGGTCTACATCTTAAAATTAAAAGAAAATTATTTTGTTCTGTGGAACTGAATGCGGTAGCTGGGGGGATGGGGGTCTACTCTTGCAGAAGTTTCTTCCCAATGGAGCTGAAACCTAAAGGATATTAATGTACCAGACATATGAAGGTACCTGGGAGTACCCCTGTGCAAATACACTGAAGTAGGAGAATCTTTGGTAGATCTGTTGAACTGATAACTATGAATGGTGTTTCATGTGACAAAGGAGGCATGGTTTGCAATGAGAATGGTGTGCCAGACTAGAGCCAAACCATGGAAAACCCAGAGGTTATTTATTTCTGTCAGTACAACTACTACAGCATAGATGAATGCACCTTGCATAGTTTTCACTAAGGAGTTTAAATTTTAGTCTCAGAGAAATGGGCAATTATTGAGATATTAATACAAGAGAATGAAAATAGTGTGTGTGTGTGTGTGTGTGTGTGTGTGTGTGTGTGTGTGTAATGGACTACAAAGAGAAGAATAGACTGGAGAGGAACAAAATTAAGAGTGTTGAAGAGGTCACAAGACTTCTTCAATGTGTGTAAGTGATGAGCATGGAAATTTTAATGAGCAATACACATTTCAAGAAGGAATATCTATGAATATACTTACTTCTCTTATATGTGTTTTCATTATCATTCTTGCTATTATAATTAGTCATCAGATTCACTTATTATCCAAGCGATTATACAATAATTATGCTTTTGAAATTGAGCTATTTATCAAGGTTTTTCTACTTTACCAATGAATCTTGAGCAGTTAATCCCAAATGTGACTGAAAAAGAGAGGCTATTTCTGTTTTGTAATTGTAGGGGCCAGTAAGTGAAATACAAGAAGCTATAGATTTTCCACAAGGGCATCCTTTAACATCATACCAGTCAGTTTGTGATCTGTGTTAAGGTCTTTCAAGGCATGAATCTACTATTCTATCTTTCAAATCTGTGTGAAGAACAGAAACACCATGAAAATAATTATCATTTCTTTCTAGATACAAAGGTCTTAGATACTGCTGGAATAATATGTAGTTATGCTAAAGAAGATCTATTACTTGGCCCTCTGATTTGTTTGTTTTAGTATAAAGTCTTTCGTGTTCAGTTATTCATTTATAGTATATTTGGCCTTAGGTGCCTTCTATAAGAATAGCAGTAGCTGAAATACTAAATAAAGTACTCTTCACAGAGGCAAGTATATAGTGTAGGCTGATTTCATTTTATGAACCTGGAAACTATAAAAAGAGAGTGTACTACCAAAGAGCATAATATGTATACCATAAATTTGTGTTGAATTGAATGATCCCTCCATTAGTTTCCACTGTAATTTTTGAGAGGTATTCACAGAATAAACATCCAATCCAATGTCTAATAAAACTAAAGTGAAGTCATTAATGCCAGTGTTCATTGGCATGCTGGTAAGGCAGACAGAGAGGTAGGTCTCTGTGGTTTGATCCCTGCCTCTTCCACTTTCTACCTCTGTGACCAAGAGCCATCACAACCAACTATCTGAAGCTAAATTTTCTCATGCACAACACAAAAATGATAACAATGTCCTAGTCCCAAAGATGTTGGAATGATCACATAAGAAAATGCATATAAAAGAGCTTTGAAAATTCAGTTACTGCTGTTAACTTTCACTACCAGAAGGATTATACAATGCCTACAGGGAAACTTAATTTTTAAATCTTAATTTAATTTTTCACTATAAGCCCTAGAAGAAATGTTGCAATTTCTTATCATTTCAATCCATTTAATCTTGTGTTAATTCTATAAGCATGTATTTTAAAATCATACCATAAACTTATGTATTACACCAGGAGGGTTACTTATTGAGTCTATGGATCTTACTGTGTTGAAAAAAACCTTCCTATTATTATTATGAGAAGTAAATGGAACTGTCCATCTATGAGGTCTTTATAGCGGTACTTTTTTATTTTCAGCAAAGAATAGAAGAACCAAAAAGAAATGGTGTGTTTTTAGCTTATTTTCTCCATTCTTCAGAAAGCACATTTAGGAATTATTTTCAAGATAGATAAAAATGGCATATACAAGTAGACTGAAATTTTCACAAAGCTAAAGATACACTTCTACATTGGAACTGGAAAACTAATGAAATGATAACCTGTAGGAGGGCAGCACTGCATCTCCTTTCTCACATTTTAATAAGAAGAAGGATAATAGGGAGATGAATACTGTGGCTTCTCCACTCCCTGCTTACCCCATAAAATTATAGCTAAGGTTATTAATATGCATAAGTGCAAGTACTATTTGAGGCTCAAATCAGAGGAACATGTCCTGCCCCACACTTTTCACATGTGGCCAGTCTCATGTGTAGGTGAGAAAACAATGACTCTTACCTCATTTAATTTTCCTCAACAACCCCATGAAACACATTTTAAATGATCTCCTTTTCATAGAGGAGGCAACTGAAGCATAGATATGTTAAGGAACTTTTCACACAGTCCCATAAGCTAGTAGATAGTGAAAGTGAAGACTGCGCCTGGATTGGGGATGCCATTTTTCTTGCCTGTTCTCAAAGGCTTCTCCATTCATTAAGTGGTTGGTAAAAATTGCCTGATCCTCCAGGAAGCCCGGTGATGCATGTACTCATAAACTTCCTTGTGGCCTCAGCTGTAGGAAGAGATTTAAGGTGGGTGAAGGAAATGATTCAATTTTGGCCTTAGGTTGTAGCCACAAAAGAGCATCACTGGGATTATTGGACCATATTGAAATATTCATTTGGTACCTTATATCTGTTCCTTTGCTTAGGATACCCCTAGGAAGAAGAAATTGGACCATCCAGCTACCAACATATTGGATGAAAATAATTAACTCATGCTATGATGTAGTAACAATATATTTAGACATCTGAAACACACACATCATCATCATCATAACACACAGGAAAAAATTACAAGTAACATAATGTATGTTTCAGCATTGAATATGAATCAGCTGTTATGATAATAATAAGATCTATTGTTATTCAATTCTTGTTCTTTTGGGCTTATTGTTTTGTTTGGTTTTAATTTAAGTAGTACTTGATTATATTATTTAAGTTACTATAAATATCTATATGCCATCAATAATGGTCAGATGAGATGAATGAGTATCTTGAATTTAGGATTTCTACTGAATACAATTTGCAATATATATACATATAATTTTGATATATATTTTATAGAATTCAATATGTTATATAAGAACTATGTTTTAAAATAAAAATTTAAATGGAAGCAAACAAATACTAATCGTATCCATCTTCCTACATAACTACAAAAGCAAATAAATTTGGTGATGTTATGTTCAGTTTCATATGTTAAGTATTAGAAATTAAGGATTAATGATTGAGGCTAAGAAGATTTATCATTTGTTTAAGAGCATTACCAGTAGTAAACTATAGAGCCAAGATTTCAAGATATCCAGACACTAAAACACTTGCAATATGATATTAAGGACATGGGTTTCAATTGATATATTATTATTCTTGTTTTATATTTCACAATGACATATACTATAAAACCTTCAAAATATAAATTTCATCTTGAAAGTCAGAGATAAAGATAATAATATTTGGGGTTTGATACCTTTTTGAAAAATTTGTATGCATTGCTGAAAAATAATTCTCTTCACAATTGTTTACTGCCTTTAAAGTTTAACCTTGGGCTGGAATAAATAACTACTTATTTTAAAGTCCTGCTGGGCCAGGGTTTAGTAACCACTACATTGGTGGTGTATATATCTGTTACATAGGTGGTACCTCATTTCCAGTGGGCATTGCTACCCATTTATGTGGCTATAAGTAAGTACCTTTCAAGCTTGATGCTTCTCTAGAGAAACTGAAAGTTGAGCTAAGCATAGAGGGATTTTAGATGACATTTTTAGAAAGTTATTTTGGTAGCATGTCTAAAATTATCCCCAAACCCCAGCTATGCTTTTACAGAAGCTTTAAAAAGCAAGGAAATGAAAAAAAGAAGACACTTAACTAGTGCAATTCCTTTTAAATATCAACTTAAATGACAGGATTCTTAAACACACACACACACACACACACACACACACACACACACACACACACTTTAAAATAGAAACTCCCTAAAACCAGCAGTTGCCATATGGAAAAAAACAAACTCACCAGTAAGTTTCCAAAATCACTGAGGAAAAAGACTGCTAGTCAATTTTTGAGGGGCCTCTTTGGACAATGCTTACATTTTGGTAAGAAAGATCAAACAGAATCTAGTCCTAAGTGATACACAAATTTTGTTTTGTATTGAAAAACAACTAAACATGATGAGAAGCTGTAACTGACACCTGGATATTTTCATGGCTATATGTAACCCTGTTGTACTCAAGAAATGTATAAAAAATCCATGCTGAATAATAAAAATTAAAAAATATATATTCTCCTTATGCAAGAGAAAAAAATTTAAAAAAAAGAAAAACAACTAAATATGATGAGAAGCTATAACTGACACCTGGATATTTTCATGGCTAAGATAGACACATCCTTCCTGAATTCAGACCATTGCATGAAAATTACAACTCTCAGTTGCTTCTGATTTAGACTGAATTAGAACCAGTGACCTAGAAGCAAGGCCTCATTTTCCATTGTTAAATGTTGTAGATAGCCTGTTACCCTCATTTTTTCTCCTTAATAACTTTTATTAGCACCATTTACATTTTTAACATCATACAACCTGAGTGTTCTCAAGAAGAGGCTATGACACAAGTTATAGCTATTGTTTACCTTACTTTCTTTATAAAGACAGACTGTTCCCAAGTATAAGATTCACCTTGAATTATGCCAACCAGCTTCCAACTTTAGTATTTGTTCTTCTTTTCTTCTCTGTTATAGTCTTAAGTGGAACTAGATGTGGTTGGAATGACAAATACCTTCTTAACTCCATAGGCGAAGGAGAATTCAAGAAGGAGTCAACAGATACCTGTCCATCATAACCAAAGACAAGCTGGCCCCAGGTGTAGAACTATGGGAATTGTTCCATAAATGTACTTTTTGCTTTCATATAATTTTTTTGTTTCATTTCATAGCCTTTAAGGGATCTAGGGTGTCCAATGTAAAAAAAAAAGCCATCTTTACTTCATATTTTATCAACAAACTAATGCAAAAATATAAAAACAGAAAATGATGCTTTCAAAAAACTTTTGGCCCAATATATTTTTCTTTAGACTAAATTTCATGGAATGCCTGTCATGTCTTCAGCGATTTGTGAAATGGAATGCCTAGCTAGAAATGGAGGTAAATAAATATTGCTTTAACAGAGAGAGTGCTTCTTGAAGACATACAAGTACATAATTAAACATAACAAACATTTCCCAAGTACAGATATTTCTAACTGAACAAAATCAAACTCGAATTCTTCTGCTTTTTATCCTGGTGAGAACTTCATAACTTTGGAGTGTTGTAAAGGGATTTATGGACAAATCTGAAGCTATTTTTAGAAAATGACAGAAGCCCAGCTTAGAGACAGACCTGAACCTAAAAGGACTATGTTTAGAGGATGTAGTATGTCAATATAAACACAGAAGTATGGTATACCCAGGTAAATGGTTTACGCTTAGACTTTGAAGTTTCATGTTTTCCAGAATTCCTATTGTTTACATTCACTGAGATTCCCTTATAATGTTAAGTAAATAAATAACTATTTTCTTATAATGAAATCAATAAGGAAGAAAGTATAAGAACAGTATTTTATGTTAGGGACAATTGATATCAACATGTCATGTTTCTTACATGCAAGTTGCAATTATTTGGAATTTTGAAACATCAATTAGCTCTTCAAATGTGTTCTTCTTAGTTGGAATTCTTCAAAAGCTAAAGCAAGGATTTGAACACCAATGGTGTATTGAGAAGTGATCTTAAGAAATATAGTGAAAAAATAAACAAGTGACAAGAAAAATAACCCGATAAAAGTTCTATTAATGAGAGGGTTATTTCTATGGGAAATGGGGAAATGGGAGCTCAATCCTAATCTGGACCTACTAAGATACTTCATAGAATTATTTAACCATAGAAAGCAAGTCCAGCTTTATAGCCACTAACTTGCTATTCAGTGGTTAGGAGACATTCCTGATGGCATCAACTCCTTGTGAAGGGCATTGCCAGTGTCAAAGTCTGGACTGAAGCAAAAGGAAGCTATAGCTATTAGTATGACTAGAATCTGTGTGTCAAGGACTTTGGAGGTGGTCTGAGGAAAATGAGAGGGACATGTTATATAATGCCTATGGGAAACCCTAAAGCAAGGCAGAGCTGCACAAAGGAAACAACTGTGTAGATGAATCTATTTTTAAAATTGAGAGTACACAGCAGTAGCTGTAAAAGTTACATAAGGTCTGATTTTTCCCATGTTGTCTTCTCTATTTAAAGATAAGGACTCAGAGTTTTGATGGATAATGAATCCTTCCTAAAGAGAAAAATAAATTAACACTTTTTTCTTTATATACTAGAAGCAAGCATTATGTTTGTTGCTCGTGAAATATCCTTGTCAAGCTGTCAAGCTCTATTTTCAAAGGCCTTTCATTTTGTAGATGTGAATGATTTCAGGTTCAGGGGAGGTCTTGAATTGTTCAGGTTACCATTCCCTGTCTTAGTGTTTGGGAGCTCCTAGAACATTGAACAGATAAAGCTACTTGTTCTTAAGGGGTAGTTCAGGATGATTGAGTGATGTTTCAGGGCTCTGGAAGATTTCGGTGCTACTATGTGACTACTGAGAGTTATTCTGACTGCTCTGAAGTGGAAGTCCTTCTTGAACATTGAAAGGAAATAATAATGTAGCTCCTCAGAACTGGGGCACGGGGCTTTTCTCCCACATGGCTCCCTGGAAGCTTGCAGTGAGTAGCTGTGACTTAGGTAGAGAACAGACAGCTCCTCGCTGTGAAGCTGTCTTCATGGGTTTGTCTTTCACAGAGACCTACACACCTCCAAACCTTAGGATAACTCTTTCCTCACTGTTTCTTTCTATTGTCCTTTGGATTTTTATTTTTTTCAGGAGACATCTGGAACCACTTTTTTTCCAAGTCTATTTTTAGGGCATTAATGGAGTCCCTATAGGTATTAAGACTTGAAAGATGGAAATTCACTTAGTCTTGTTCTTGCAAATTAAAACTTTGACAATGAAATCTCTATTTAGAAGGTAAAAACATCAAACAAAGTTTCTTTTGGGCTCAAATTCTGCTGGACGTCCATTGTCAGAGACAGGGTCTTCGGAGTGACCCAGCTAGTCGCCTTCAGGTAGTGTCACTAGATACCATAAAGAACAATTTCAAGTAGTATTTTCAACATTAGTCCTCCAATAAATATCCTGTAACCTGGAATTATGAGCAATCTCTGTTCATTATAGATGGAGTAAAATAATAATAATAATAGTGCATTAAACAGTTATTCATTGAAGTAGTTTCAGTTGGAAGTTTCAATTACTATGTGGTTAAGCTGCTAATATGATTTAAACTTCAATTTTATTTTAATGGGTGAATAATGGAATTTGAAAAAATTGTACACGAAATAATAGTCCAAAATTATCTTGTAATTTTGATAAAAAGCAGTGATCTGTATTTTACAAATGTATTTCCTTTCTATGAGTTGAAGGTAATATACAGGTCTTCACATTTGCTTTTACTATGCCAAGTTGGACTAAGTTATATTTTACTATGATAAGAAATACATGGCTTCTTTTTCTATTAAATCATTTCACCTTCCTCTCAACCACCCCATACACACATATGCATACGCACGTACTATGCTTGTTCACAAGAGCAAAACATAACTAAACTTAGTATAATAGAATGATGCCTATCTCATTATCTATATGGGTACATGTCTCCAAATCTATACATATTCAAATAAAATGCTGTTTTTCCCACGATCTATATTTTTTTCAATTGATTCATTCCCTTTAGAAGTAATGGTAAAGTTTTAGGAATTTCCCATCTTCTACCTACCTCCATGTTCTTGTTGTTTCTGCTTGTGGCGTTGTATGGATGTGTAGCGATGAACATCCCCTTACAAGAGCATGGTAGGAAAGAGGAAGACAGATGAGGGGAGGCCTTCCAATCCAGGTTGCTTCTGAGGATCTGACTCCCGTTCATGTATGACTGGTCTGTGCTGAAAATTGGCCCAGTATCAACTACAGTTCCTCTTCTATTTACTTCAGTGTTCTGTGAGGATTTGCTGGTGGAATCTCCAGGATGTATATTTCAGAGACTGTGTCTAGTCCGTAATAGTATTTAGGCTGATTAGGTCTTGGGCTATAATGTTCCTGAGACTGTGAGCAACTAAGATCCAGCCATGATCTCCATTAGTGTCTGACTAAAGCTGTCCACTGCCTGACCCTAGATTTTAGTTCACTTTGCCTCTTCTGCTGAAAAATATTTAGTCAAGGCATCCAGTCAAATTATTCATCAATCTCATTAATTCACTCAGACATCTTATGAGTTTTTGTCTACTCAATAGAGAATTTATTCAATGTAGATAATCCACCTACCCAATAAGCTGCACTACAGATTTTATTTATTATATGATTCTTATGAGAAATGTATATAGGAAATTTTCTCACCAGACTCCAAAGAAAGGAAATATCCTGTCCTCAGGATATCCTAAATCCACACAGATATTTCCCTATATTTCGAGCTTCTCCTGGTTAAAGGGTTATCATGTTGAATACAAACATTTCTGCACCAACAAAATGCATAGCAAGCTGTCAGAATTTATTATTCTAGGACCTAAACTAAAGAGATTCAAGTAGTGCATCTGTCTGGTACATTGCTTCACCACATCAAGAGAAATCCATAATAGGTACTTCATAAATATTTGTAGAATGAACAAATGACAATAACTTATGGTGTGCTGGAATTGCCCCTGAATGCCATAGGGCTTTCCTTCTTCAGAGGTGAAAAAAGTCACTTGTGTCACAGTGTTCTTTTTTGAGCCTGGATGTGTTTTTCATGGGTTGTTGCACTGAATATTTTTGTTTAAAACACTGAAGAAAAACCAGCAACCTTTTTTTTCAATGTCTCCAAGAACAGAAACTGAAATCAGATCTGAGGATAGCACTTACTTTGGTCAATGACAGTAGCAGCTCAAATCTTTTGACACAGCAGGCATGGTGGCACATGCTTGTAAACCCAGTACTTGAGAGGCTGAGACAGGAGTATTGCAGGTTTATGAACAGCCTTAGCAATTTAGTGAGACTCTGCAACTTAGTAAGATCTTGTTTCAAAATTTAAAAAACTAGAGCTGTGGGTGTAGCTCAGATGTAGACTGCTTCTGGGTTCAATCCCCAGTACCACACACACACACACACACACACACACACACACACACACACACACAAACACACACACACACACACACACACACACAATCTTTTGGCATTGGCCCTAGGTACTCACATGCAGATATTTTCTTCTTCAAATTCAGGCATGCACAGCTACCAAGAAGATGTCTACAAAATGACTGTGCCCTTGGGATGGGCAAACCATAAATAACTGGCCTCCACATCTCAGTAGCACCTTCAAAGACCATTGTCAGTACAGTTGTAGAATCAGAATTTCCCATCATGGTGCCAGAAGAAGAAAAGACAATAGAAATTTATTCAAAGAAGGTTAAATAATAGCTAGAAAATAGTTTTATGTTTTCATGTTTATAATTATGACTAGATTTTTATTTTAAAAATAAAGAATGAAATGGCTAGAAATTCTGGAGATGGGGCAAAGAGGAGATTAGAGAGAGAGAGAGAGGTGGGGAACAGATAGAACATTTTCAAGTATAATTCAGTAGCCTCCTCTGCATAGAAAAAAAATCTAGGCTGTGTTCCTATTTTTTTATTCTTTGAAACTCATAAGTACTCAGCTTTCCAAGATTCCATTTCTTCATTTTAAATGAAGATATCAATACTTGCACTACTCATGTTCTTCTTGTAAGAATAAAACAGGATAATGCTTACAAAAGTGTTTGATGAATTATACAGTGCTTTACAAATTCACGAATTGCTCTTTTCCAAATTAATCTGGTGAATAATTTATTAAATAGTTTGCTAATAAGGAACAATGGCCCTGTCAAGGTAGCCTAAGAAAAATGAGATGGCATTTTCTCAATGCACCAAGTTTATAGATCTGAATAGCCAGGAGATAATCTGATCCAGCTTTCATTTGAATAGGAGCTAGAAATGGAAATGTTAAAGATTGAAGCTATTCTTTCACTTCTCTGGATCAGATGATTTCTTAGTGTTCCTACTTCCTGTTGAGTCTATCTCATTTATCTCTCTCTTAACTGTTTTTCTCTGAGACTTGTCTTGCTCATAACCTCTCATGCACAGTGCCTCGTACTTGCTAGTGCAGGTCTAACTACTTTATTTTCCTTTCCTTTGTTTTCTTTTTTAACCCATGCACACACTTCCCACTGTAACTCTTCCTTCCCTGCCTCTTGTTTAAAATTCTTGAGACAGATCTGATTGACTCTGTTCTGCATGATGATGAAGGACACACAAATTAGGCATTATCAATCAGTATACCTAGTAGCCCTGTTTAAATCAGAAATCCTCAGTGGTCCTCAGTAGTCCAATTATGTGACTGGAGTGATATAGTCAGGATGTGGCAGGTTTGGGTAGAGGTAAGTCAAGTTCTTTGAGACAGAGTAGGGTAGAGTAGATGGAGAAAAAATTGGCTAGGTCAGTTTGTGAGACAGTAGCAAAGGAGGAATACAGGAGCACTAGTTTTGGAGAGTAGTGGTTGGAGGTGTTGAAGAAAACTACAGGTGTAATGGTTTGGATGTGAAATGTCCCTACACAAGTTCATGGGCTAAAAATTTGGTCCCCAATGCAACAAGATTCAGAATGAGATATAACTGGAGGAAGTGGGTCACTGGAAACATGGCTTTGAGAACTACGTCTGACTCTGGCCCCCATCTTCTCCTCTCTCTCTCTCTCTCTCTCTCTCTCTGTCTGTCTGTCTGTCTGTCTCTCTCTCTCTCCTTCCCAGCTGCCATGAACTTAGCAGCTTTCCTCCACCATGCCCTTCTATTATGATGTTTCTGCCTAAGAGCTGGCCATCCTTGGACTGAACCTCTGAATCTGTGAAACATATAAACCTTGCCTCCTCTACATTGCTCTTGTTACATATGTTGGTCAAAGGAATCTGACTAAAAAATCAGGAGAAGAAAGGTTAGAATGACAAAGGAAGAGTTTCAGCAACTTTAGAATTTTGAGTATGTCTCCACTCAGTGCTATCATTTGTGCTGAATATTTTGTTACTTGCTTTTTTTTCTAACAATAATGAGTAAGTACACATGTGAGTACATGGAACAAAATAATGCTGCAACCTTTGTATTTGACTTTATAAAGTACTGTCAGACTTTGATATGGCAGCAAACTTGCCTTTCCAGTTATAATCTATTGAACTCAGTCCACATCCCTTAAGCACACACCTTAAAAAGTCTTTCTGGGGTTACAGAACTCACTTCTTTTCTATATAGATTGAGAATATATTCACATGCCAATGACTAATCATTTACAATGCCAGTAAACTGGGGAAACTGAAGTAAAAGATGCTAAAACATCACATGTTGACTGTATTTTCTAAGAAGCATTTAAGCTTAGGAATTTGTTTTCTTTTCTTTTTCTTTCTTTTTTTTTTTTTTGCTTCTCCTCTTTTAAAATATTCTTAACTTTCTTGTCCCCAGGGTATTTTGATTGAGGAGAATTTGCCCCTTGTTGCTTTGCCCATCTAAGTTGAAACTAGGTCCCATTGATTTCTTTCCATTGACAAATGACGCAAATGTTAGTTATCCTTTCTGTCTCTGTGTGTGAAGCCCAGATGTATTATGTCATTGTACAAAACTGCATATGAAATCAATAAACTTGAGGAAAATGGCTATAAAACCACGATTCTTTAAGTCAAGGGAAAGTAAATTGCTTGTGTTGCTCAGATAGTTTGGGATTTGTTGCCCATTTCCATGAGAGAGATTTTCTTTCCAATAACTTCAGGCTCAGGAATTATAGTTAGTCACCATAAGCCTAAAAGCCTGATGCATTAATCTTTATATATGTTTCTTTCCATTGCTTCTTGCTTTATTTATGGAAATCATTTTGCTAGAGTAATACCATAAGCTATATAACTTGTTTTCATGAGGAATTGAAGTTTAAAAAAATAGATCAAAATAAAACTATTGATGAAATACCATTTGAAAAGTACCTGAAGAAATTACTATGTGTATATAAATGTTTTCCAGATTTTCATAGAGGTTGTGAGTTTGACTGTATTTACAAATCATCACTTAAAACTCTAGTGATTTCTTGAAATATTACATTTTGGACCATCACTTGTTTTGTTCTAATCTCAGATTCATCAAATGGTTTATACCTTATTCCATTTATCCATCATGGAGTAACACCTAGAAAAAATTTATCACAATGCGGAGCCTAGGAATTTGATAGGAGAACTTTCAGAACTGTGTTTCAGCCTAAAATCTTCAAAAAATCTGATTCAAGTTGTGATAATGCCATGTATACAAATATGTTATAATTTCAAATGTAAAGACTTTAAATACCATAAACATTTTCATCAATTTTGCACAGTGTTTTAATCCATGTCCAGCTGCTATAAATATCTTTCTACTAATATGTTCATCACTCCAGCCACTTCACGTCAACTTAAGACACATGCTAGCAAGGGTTTACAAATCTCTTTATTTGATGTATTTATTGTATGAATACAACAAAGTTAAATTCTTGCCTGTACCCTCTATTTGGTGTGTAGAGAAGACATCTTGTTTTTCTGAGCTTCTGAGAGTAGGATAAGAGTGCTTGAATTCAATCTAAAACATTGCAGCCATTGTACCCCAGTTGTGATGCCCCCGTCTTTGATGCCCTATATCCATTCTATCTTTTTCTTTTCTGCTCTATGCCCCAAGAGTTCAAGGCTTTCTTGCCCTCTGGCTTTTGGTGACAATTGGCAAACAAACAGGAGAAACCAACTAGAAGATGAGAAGTCAGAAGGAAGGAAAGAGAATCTTGGATAATTACTCGAATTCATTCCTTATTGATCCAAATTACTGTTTTGGCAGTGTCCACCTTCTATGATTTAAACTCTTGTTCAATTCCAGGATGACCACACCCTTCACTTGTCAATTCAGATCTAAGCACCCCAGCTCTAGAAAGCATTCTTTTACTAAACTCTCAATTAACTATTTATTAACTATTTGAGCATGCATCCTATTACTTTCTGACATCCTAACTGACATAAAATCCTTGAGGATAAATCAGGAAGCTTCTTTCCAGTGAGAGAGTATTTGTTTTAGGTGGCATATTCATTCTGCAAATTAAAAACAAATGGAAATTCTGTCTGGACAGTACAAAAGAGTTCCGGGAAAGATCCAGCAAAATAAATCACAGATTCCAGAGAGTCAAGAATATCTGGAACTGATTCTGGTCAGCATTCCTACCAAAAAGGCATGATCCATGGGATCTGAAGTCTGCCTTAGTGATGTGTTTTCTAGGAAGTTGAATTTTTGTTAGAGTAAACGGTATCCATGCTGCAGATCAAAATGTCTAGTCAAGATAGTTTGGGGTATACTAAGAAGGATTAGGTAAGATGCCCATACTAAATAGTATGTTAACATGGAAATCTACTTACCCCAGGTAAAATGGGTGTAGGACAACATCTTCATATCACAACTGGGACACACTGGGACACTTGCTCTCAATTTTCCAGTCCATTTTATTTATTCAGGGGAATGGATGTGTTTGAATCTGATAGGATCAATTTATTATTGATTAAGAAATGGCAGGAACAAGCAAGAACCTTTAAGTAGTGCAGCTATGTCAGCTGTATGGAAAAAAGAAGACATATTCCTCTATGGTGGATTCTATATTCAACGAGATTTCACTTTTAACAATGAGCTTGATGACAGAATGCCAATGATACTGAACTAAAGAGTGTGAGGAACACATTCAAAGGAAACAGAAATGTCCCACATGACTCTAAAAACACATTCTGCAATACTGAAATAGCATTCATTAAGTAGGGTATAGGGCAGTATACTTAACTGGAAGAAAATTAAACAGCTCAAATTCAAAACAGAAAAAGCCTTATTTTGAATAGGAAAGCAGAAAAAAAGGATTGTGATGAGAATCAGTCAGAAAAATATTTAATTGATATATAATACATAACATTTGCTGTTGCAGTATTTTAAATGTATTCTAAATTAGAACATCATAAATATACCATTTATGGATTCTGTAAAGAACAATAAGGATAATATCTTCCCTTTGGGGAATTGCAAAAAGTTGTATGTATTAAGTGCTTGGAAAATATATTGTCTCAGTAAACTACTTTTACAAAATGAATCATCCTGAAACTTGGTGGCTTAAAAATGTCCATTTTATTCACAATTGTGCAGGTTGGCAATTCTGTTGAGTTCAATTGTGGTTTTGTACTACTCTTACCTGAATTGTAGTTTCAGTTACAGTCATTGTGTGGCTCAATTAAGGCTGGGTGGTCCAAATAGCTTCAAACACATCAGGCATTTGATGTTTTGTTGATTTGATCCTTTTTTCCACCTTTCTCTCAACCTCAGGGATCTTATTTACATGGTTACAGTGTGTTCCAAGAGGGTTACAGCAGAATTTGCTGATATTCTTGAGGCCTAGACCAATAATTTGCATAACATCAATTCTATCATATTTTGTTTGTCAAAGAAAATCTCAGGGCCAGCTCAAATTCAGGTGAAGTTTAAATAGAGTCCATATTTTGATGAAAAAGTCCTTGTCATATTGTAAAGAATCATATATACAGATAGTAGGAATTATCTATCACCATTTTCTACAACTGAACAGTTATATATGAGTCACATTTTATTCTTATTTTTATGAATAGTTAAATAGAATTTTAAACTCAATAAAGTACATATTCTTTGAATGATATTCAGTCATTCACTTCAACCTCATTGAACTTGTAGGTTTTCTATACATGTGTCCCCAAGAATCACAGTACATACTCAAGTTCCCTTTCTCCCCCATAGACAAAACTGAAGCAAATTCCAAGACTATTACTCCTTATTTTCCACTTACCTATACATTATAAGTATAACTATGAACCTACACATTAGCCTTTATGCTTTCTAGTTAAATGGAAAGAATTCCAACTAAAGTATTTAAATTGAATAAAATCACAAATGCAGGTAAATTATGATTATTTAAGGTTATCACATTTTCTTCAGTATTAAAAGGAATGTAATGATGAAAAGTGATTTTATAAAAGGTAGTCTGGAATTGAAGTGTATTTAAAACAGATTATACATCAAACTTGTCCACACTTATAATTTAATGATTTCCAGGTAGTTATCATGCTCTTTGCCCCCAGCAAACAGTATCTCTTACTTGCCAAATTGTTTCCTCCTCCCTGTTTTTCAGATGGCAGTCACTAGAGCCAGAGGCTAACAGTGGAAGATGTTCTTCTAACGACAACATCTGCTTGCATTGTAAAATTTGCCACACATTAGTGGTTTTTTGCTTTTAGTTAAATTTTAATTATGAAAAAATGAGATGTGCATGTGGCACTTCTTAAAGGAAATAGTTTCACCATAGAGGAAAAATGTTGGGACGTTTATAGGCACAAACTTAAATTAAATCAGAGACTCATTGAACCTTTAATTTCCATGAGTGTTATACATTGGAAAGAATTAAATAAGATTTATTAAAATTGCCTTTTTGTTGAAAAGAGAACCTATAGGAAGGAAATGTGAATTATAAATAGTTACATTTATCATGTTTCCTGACAACATACATGTCTTCCATATCCTTGAAACTGAGCACTTTCCTTAGAGATTTCTGTTCTAGCTTCGAAGCAGGAAACTTCCTTAATCAAGTTTTCTATTATTAACACTTATATTTAACACATAAAATAATTGTGTAAAAAAACTTTTTTTCATACACTAGTTATATGACTGTTGCTTGTTCATTCTATTCTTTAAGAATGAACTATTGTGGAGAAGAGAGACTTTCTTCACTCAAATGAGAAAACATGCAGTACTTGCCTCTCTGTTTCACAAAACTAAATCTTGGAATATTATGTACCCATCTCATATCCCAGTCCAAATGCTACTTTGGACTATTATTTAATAGTAACTTGATTACATTTGTAACTTCAGAAGTAGAAATCTTTTTTCTTGGTGAAAGTTTCTTTTTCCTACTAATTGAATCTTACATAGAACTACATGTCAACTCATTTACAGGTGAGGTTTCTGAATTTTTTGATTTTTTTTATTTTATGGGTAAAAAAATACTTAAAGGAGAAAAATAAGTTAGAAGGAGTAAGTAGGATTAAAGGCCCTTACTCATAAATTTTACTTCTAGAGAGGAATTTCAGATTTCTAGCAAGTGAAAATATTCCTCCTTGTGTTAGTCCTTGAGTTTCTGAAGTGTATTCTGAGAAACAATTGTTGCTCCAGGAATCTTCAGAAAAGCAAACCAATTGAAACCAAACCAAACCAAAACAAAACAAAAAAAAGATGCTATGGTCAAATCAACTTTGAGAAACTGCATAATTACATTTTCCATTAGAGATTCAAACATAAGCTACCATTGTAGATGCTGTGGGAAATGTTGCAGAAAAGAAACCTGAATTTAACGCACCATTTTCCAAATATTTTATCATCATGGAACACCTTTTTCTCACAACCACTATTAATATCCTGAGGCACAAATGTTTCTCTGGACACTTGGGAAATGCTCAGAGACAATGAAAATGTCTTAATATCCTGAGTGCTTAAAAGCAGCTCTTCTGTTGTGAAGTTTTGTAGATTCTTGTTATTTAGAAGCACATTCATTTTAAAGTTGTCAAAATTTCACCCTTGAGGTATGAAAGTATTGACTGAACTTATTATTCATGCAGAGCAACCCAAGGGGATAATTTTAAGAAGTGCAATTAAGCCAGATTGCATGAATTAATTTCAAACAACAAACTATTTTTGGAAAGGCAGCATTTGAAAAAATGTTAAATATTACATAGTAGCTTAACTAATAATCATCCTAGATTATTTTAATAATAGATGTAAAAAATTAGACCATCTACTTTAAATCATCAAAAGATGTGTATAGTGTAGATTTCCCTACAATATCTACTACTTGTTTTCTTAGACACCTTAAAGGAGTAACAAGTAGAACTAAAAATTTTGGATGGCAGCAATAGTTGAACTTCATATTCATTTCAGCTATCTATCTAATTCACCAAGTGCTCTCTGCATGTATGTGTCTGTGACTCTGAACCTCATTATGATATATGATTATGACACATCAATAACAGCGTATTAGAAGATTGATTAACATTTATTGTCTGCTATATGCCATTCTCTAGGTTAAAGTTTTGCATTAGTTTGGTTCCTGTGTTTGACTTTGCATCCGCTTATTCCATTCTAACATCAGCACCTGGAAGTAGTTATTATGTTTGGTACAGATAAGAAAACCAAAGTATATAGATATTGATTGACTTGAAAGCTTCCTATTTGGTAGGTAGTAGAGTCAAAATATGGACCCAGATGTTCTTGTACCACCTCCAAGAAACTGCTCACAGGATGGCAACATTCCCCTCATCCTTCTCAACCCATTTGAGATTTCTAAAGATATGGCTTCCAAGAGAACAGAAACTCAGGAATTACCAAATTATTGTCAAAATAATTTGAGAAAATATTCTAATTAGAAGAACTTCAGTATACCTTTATTTGTTTATAATCAGTATGAATTCATAGACATGTACTTTCTTTTGGGAGGGTATAATCCAATTCTTATATATTAGATGAAAATAGTTTTGGACTCACTTTAATTTTTTTATTTTAATTTGGGAACTGGTTAGTTATTTCTTTTTCTTTTCTTTGTTGAAGCATTTATGTTTATGAAAAATACATACATGTTGTTTAAAGATTCAAATAACTATACAATTTTGTCTTCTTGTTTATTATACCCTAAAGACCACTGATAATGACTTTTGAAGTGGATTCTTCTGGTATTTACTTCCAGACCTCAAATATCTTGCAATTTATTTTTATGTATATATTTTAAGATTATATATATGTGTGTATATATATATATATATATTTTTTTTTTTTTTTTTTTTTTGCGGTACTGGGGATTGAACTCAGGGGTATTCTACCTCCGAGCTATACCCCCAGCCCTATTTTTTATCCTTTATTTTGAAACAGGGTCTCACTAAGTTGCAGAGGGCCTTACTAAGTAGCTGAGGCTGGCCCTGAACCCGGATCCTCCTGTCTCAGCCTCCCAAGTACTGGGATTACAAGCATGCACCTTTTCCTTGAATTCTATTTTCACCTAATATAGTATATTTGATTATGACCTCCCCAAACAAATTAAATATCTATGAATTCACACTGCTATAAACAAATCAAGGGACTTCTAAAATTATGGATATTTTCTCAAATTATGTTAACAATAATTTGCTAATTTCTTATCCTCTGTTCTCTCTTAGATACCATATCTTTTAAGCTTCTCTTGTAGTTTCCTTATCTTCTCTATCCCATTTTCTCTTTTATTATTTTTCTGCTATGTAGGGACCAATGCTATTTTATATTAGTATGTTACTATGTCATGGATCAATATATTTTTTATCTCTCTAAAGATAACACTATAAAATAACATTATTTTTAAATAATTTGTATTTATAGAAAATTTACAAAAGTAGTAAAGAAAGTTTTCATATAACTACATGCATTTTCTCCTAATGCTAACATCTTGCATAACCAGGACAATGGTCAAAACTAAGAAATTAATTTTGTTACAATACATAAACTAAATTTCACATCTCACTTAAATTTTACTAATTTTCTCTCTTCTACTCTCCTTTATATCTTCAAGTATCCCACACTGCATTTAATCATCATGTATCTTTAGTTTCCTGTAGTCTGTGACAATTCTTCAGTCTTGACTTGTCTTTCATGACCTTATTCTTGAAGGGTATTGATTAATTCTTTTGTAACATATTACTTAATTCAGGTCTGTATGATTTTTTTCTATGATTAAATTGAGGTTGTGGATTTTGGAGAATACTGTCAAGGCAATGTGCCCTTCTTGGTATATCCTATCAGGGATACTCTTGATAGATATGTCATATGAATGGAGACATTTAATCATTTGGATAACATTGTTTTTGTATGTTTTACCCATAGCAAAAAAATATTTTTTACCTTAATAAAGAGGAGATATCTTGAGATTGCAAATATCTTGATTTATCATAAATGTTTGCTTGTCACTAGGTTGAGTTTCCATCAGTGGAATTTGCTTGCAATAACCATTTTTGTTGCATCTAATTATAACTTCTATTTTTTTTGTGTGCCTTCTACATCTATTCATTAGAATTATTCTGTAAAAATGGTCCTTCCATACACAGAAACTTATTTATTTTTATGTAAGTAGGGACTCATGGACATGTATTTTATTCTTTGAGTTTTAATCCAGTACTAGCATTATTTTCTTGCTCAAATTATTTCATCTTTGATCTATTTCAGATTGGTTTAATGATCTCTCAACTTGTACCCACCTATTTTTGAGTACTTCCTTTACTTCAAGAAGTACAAAAAAGCACAAGATGTCTCATTCTCATCTTGTCTTGTGTTATGTGCTACTCAGTCTAGAATCAACTGCTTTTCATAGAGGCCCAGTTGATTTATTGGGTAATCATATTTGGGAACCAAATTGTGGTACTTGGTGTGTTCCATCCTACCCAATATCATTGCTTTTAGAATCTCACAGACACATATGCATCTGTATTTCTTTATCTATTTAGTTGTATGTGTGCTTAATGCCCACAATTTATATAATTTATATTGGTAACTCTGGTTCTAATCTGGCATCAAAGAGTTCATCTATCATTTCCAAATCTACAGCTTTTTTTCTCCAAATGTGAGAATTCTCTCTCACTCTATATTTCCTATCCTGTATGTATTTCTTTAACCAACACTACTACATATGAAAAGTAGGTGCAGAATTCCAATCCATACACCTGCAAGAAAAAAAAATTGTTAACTAACATATAGTATTGTATAGCCGGGCGTGGTGGCGCACACTTGTAATCCCAGCATTCAGGAGGCTGAGACTGGAGGATCTGGGTTCGCAGCCAGCCTCAGCTACCTAGTGAGGCACTCCGCAACTTAGTGAGACCCTGTTTCAAAATAAAGAAGAAAAAATAGGGCTAGGGGTATAGCTTGGAGGTAGAATGCCTCTGAGTTCCATCCCCAGTACCAAAAAAAAAAAAAAAAAAAAACATATAGTATTGTGCACACTTATTTTGTTATTAACCTTATTGAATACAGTCAAAATGCAAGAAGTCTGAAATCAAGGCGTCTTAAGAGTCATGCTCTTTCTGATAGCTCTAGAAGATAATTATCCTTGCTTCTTCTATCTTCTGGTGTTACTTGGCTTGTAGATGTGTCACTGTGGTTATGGAGTCATCTTCTCCTGTGTATCTTCATGTTGTCTTCCTTCTATGTTGGTCTATGTTGATATCCGGATTTCTCATTTTTATAAAGCCCCACTCATTAGATTATGGAGGCACTAATGGTTCCATTTTTAGCATAATTACCTCTGTAAAGACTTCATTTCCAAATAAGTCCACATCTACGGGTTTAGGACATATGTTTTGGGGGACACAATTCAATCTTCAGTATGTTTATGTTATTCATACTCAACGAAATTAGATTCATTTGTTGCAATGCATTCCACTGACATCCTGGTGAATTTTTTTTAATCATATTTAATAAAGTATATATTTGTAACTTGCAGTGATTAATTTTGACCACTGCATATAGTCACGTGTTCACTACCATAGTCATAATACAGAACAATTTCATCACCTCTTAAATTCCTTCCCAATTTCTTTCTTTAGCCTCCCACCCCTCTACCACTAGTAATTTTTTTTTTTTTTTTTTTTTTTTTTTGCAGTACTGGGGATTGAACTCAGGGGCATTCTACCTCCGAGCTACACCCCCAGCCCTATTTTTTTTTTTTATTCTTTATTTTGAAACCGAGTCTCACTAAGTTGCGGAGTGCCTCACTAGGTAGCTGAGGCTGGCCGCGAACCCGGATCCTCCGGTCTCAGCCTCCCAAATGCTGGGATTACAAGCATGCGCCACCACACCCGGCTGTAATTTTTAAGTTTTATTTCCCCTGTATCCACAATTTCTTTCAAGATTTTATTTTTGCTTTAATTTTCTCCTTGCTTTAGATTCTGTCTTTAATATTGAAGGGTTCCCTAAAGTTGGTGACCATTAACTATCTGTTCACACTGCAGAGTGGGGCAGTCCAATGTTGATTAGAAACTATATGTATGGTCCTGGGTGATGCTTTTAAGCGTAGGTCATTCCCTTGGAAGAGTGCCTTGTCTTAGCACCATTTCTCTTGAGTTGGTCTCATTTTTCTACAGAAAACACTGTTAAATGCATGCTGAAGCCTTTTTGTTTTGTACTAGGGATTGAACCCAGAGACATTCTACATCCAAGCCACACTCCAAGCCCTTTTTATTTTTGTTTTGAAACAGGGTATCGCTAAGTTGCTGAGGGTCTCTCTAAGTTGCTGAGGCTGGTCTGGAACTTCTGGTCTTCCTGTCTTAGCCTCCCAAGTACTGGGATTACAGGTGTGTACAAACATGCCTAGCTAGCCTAATCTTAATTTAATTCCAGTTTACTTTTTGAGTTAATGCCCAAACAACTTGATGTTACAACATTTTTATGAAATTTGAAAAAAGAAGAAAAGCCATGCGTAAGTTCAATATACCATCTTTAACTCAAATTCTGTCATATTTTGCTAAACAGATAGTTAAAATTTTTACCAAATTTCTTATTATAGGTGGTGAAAAAGAGGAACAGCTTAGATTTTAGAATGTGATTCCAGCTACAATGTGAATAACACATGTAGAAAGAGAAGGCCAAATGAAGGAAGACAATTTTAGAAGTTATTGCAATAATTCATGTAAGATAAATCCATAACCCTGATAGGGATTATAAAAGTGTATTCTAGAGATATAAGGAAATTTGATAAGTATATGGGGGGTAATGTTTATAGGATAAGTAATTTAATGGGGATATAGAGCATCAAGTATAGTTTTACCATTTCTGCTGTGCTAAATTGAGAATGTCATCAGTAATGCCATTTTCTAAGGACAAAAGGGAACAAAGGGGTTTTGAGGAAGCATCTGAATTCAAATGAAGATGTGTTCATTTTGCACTGCATAGTAGGCACATCCACAAGGACCAGGTACTTGAATATGGGGACAGGGAAAATTGGAGAGAGATCTGTTCCAGAGGTATTTGAGAGCTTTTAGCATGTTCTTGGAGATTTAAGAAATGAATATAGATTGCATCAAAGAGAGAGATTAAGAATTTTGAGAGAGGTGGTGAAAACAACTCTGGAGGCTGCCATCATTCAAGACATAGTTTTCTTTCTTCTTTGTGTACAATAATGACATCAAGAAACCATGGCCAAGCTGTGAAGAGTAACTGAGTTCTCCATGAGTCACTGAGAAGAGCACAGTTTTCTCTTTGAAAAGGACCATACATGTACAAGGAGGTTCAAATTACTTCTTCAGATAAAAGCAAGGAAAATAGTATTATTATCTCCTTTTAGCAAGCCAAAATTGTTACTAATCTGCTTTTACGGTTTCAGAATATTTAATTGTCTCGAAAAAGTATTATAAAGCCTGTTACTTGCAGGAAATTTAGACAAAACAAAATTTTTAAGAAGAAAATACACTCCAGACTTGTAATTCCATCACACAAGGGAAAAATAAATCATTAACATTCTCCTCTTTTTCCTTCAGGATTTTATATTTTATTATATATTGTGAATTTTCTCAGCATTATCCTTAAATAATACATGTTTTGTTGTCATTCTTTTTTTCAGGAGAAAATGTGAAAAGGGTTCATTACAATTCTAATTTTAATTTGAAAAAAGAAGCATTTTTAGAGTCAAGGTCTAAATTTCCATAATTTGTCTCTTTCTTGAAATCTCAGTTATTCAGATAGCATTTACACATTTACAGTATTTTCCCTTGGCTAAAGTTTATAGTAGCTCATGTTTTCACTTTTAAGTGAAGAGACACTCATTCATCTGCATCATTCATAATGTACCCTGCTATCACCAGCAAATATATTGACTACAGATTATAGCAATAAATAATGAAGCATTGGATTTTCAGCTGCTTTTAACCAACATTCTCACAATTCTTTATAAGCTCTGGTGCTGATCTTTGCATACATTTGAGAGTACATTGCTCACCTTGCAAGAGACACATTAACTCTTTGAAGTCCCAGGGGCACCATTTAGTAAATGACTCCTTTAGTGCTCTAAATGTACCTTAGTGCCCTGAAAGAAACACATTAATCTTCAGAACATCTCATGAGTACACAGATCAGGAAATGGAATTTTCTTGGTCTTCTCGCTCAAGACCTTACGAAGCTTACATTATTACACAAACAATTCTCAATGGATTTTATTTCTCTAAGTTCCTAAATATCACCCCAATTCAAGGCCCAAAAAAGAACTATGTACATAGAAGACTGTTTCCTTTGGATTACTAGAGCAACTGGAAAAAGAATCCCTAAGTCATAAATCTTATTGCAACCCCCTCATCATTCTAAATGATTTACTACAAAAGAAGAATCCCTCAATCTTTTAAGGAAAATGTAGATATAAAAATAATATGAAAATTGGAAGGCAACCACCAATTTTATACTTACAGTTTGAATTTGCTGATTACTGGACAAAAAGAAGACTAACTTTATGACTTTCAACCCAAGAGAAAAGGAAATTTCTGCTTAATCTCACCAATTTAGATAGAGAACACAAAATAATTTTGTTCAAGTTTCTAAAGTTAAAATGAGATATAAACAGTGAGAAATTTATAGACAACTATATTTAAAATTGTGAGGGTGGTTTCTTCAATTTTTCTATTTTTGTTTTCCTCACCACAATGCAAATATATTATAGATTTAGATCACTACGTTTTTACTCCTCTTTTGATTTTGACCACATAAATGGTAGGAATAAATACAAGAAATCCATTTTCTTTTTTTTTTTAACATTTGTTAAGAAATGTCTACTTTTCAACTTAGTCATATATTATATATAGAAAGTCTATCCCTTCCAAATAATAAAATTTTAGGAGAAATGAGAACAGGGGTCTTTAATGTATACCTTCTTTGGTCTGAAAAAAAAACTGCACAGTGCACTATCATCAGTACATTATTAAGGCTCGAAAAATGTTGGCTAAAATTATTTAAAGTGAAAGAAACTATTGAAATTTATCTTAACCCATTTAACACCCTGAAGCCCTGTGAAAATGCTCATAATTAGCAATTCTAAGTCTTTATCCTGAATCTTAAAAATTCAGTTATGAATTTCAATATACTTTCTCAATCTTATTCCTAAGATAAAGAAGACACAAAGAATAGGAAATGCTGGGGTCTGAAAACCTGACCTTGAGTGAGAATATCTCCTCAGAAGATAATGGGGAAGTGATTTGCAAGTTCTCTTGCAAAGTACAAAGAATGCTAAATTCAAGATTATCTTGGGCCAGGGTCCTTACTCTACTCTCAAAGAAAGTGCATAGAGGCCAGAGTTCCAGGACTCACTGAAGGGGAGGTAGCAAGATGTCACAGACAATCTGTCTAATTTGTAGGAGAACCTCAGTTTTAACTGATAATTTAAGTGACCAGATCCATCACCCGAGAAACCCAGATAGGTAAGAGTGCTACAGACATGGTGAGCAAAAATCTTAGATAAAAAGTTGTATATTTTGCAGAAATTTTGAAATACAATGGGGATTCAGATAAACTGATACAGAGAAACTAATAAAAATATATTGTGATTGGAGGTAGGAGGAAGACTTTGGCTCGGTAGGCACAGGCATTTTTAAAAGTCCTATTACTAACACACAATAGTGAAGATTATAAAACTAGTTCTAGCTGATTGGTAACATACAACTAACACATATCCTACTTATGGCTTTTTAAAGTCTGAGTGGAGCTTAGGCTTTTTAAAATCAATCCAAAGAGTATTGATTGACTTTAGATTTGTGTATGTTCATTGAGGTGTTTCCCTCTTCCCCTCTCCCATCTTCCTTAGGTCACCTTCTTAATTCATCTAAGGTTTCTCTTTCTTTGTTTGGAGTACTTCATATGTCCTGTTTTCTCCCTAGCTCCCACATATTAGGAAGAACATCTGACTTTTCAATTTTTGCGATTGACTATTCTCACTTAGCATAATATTCTCCAGTTGCATCCATTTCCCTGAAAATGACAATTTTGTTCTTTATGGCTGAGTAAAATTCCACTGTGTATATATCCCATAGTTTTGTAATCCATTCATCTGTTGATGGACATCTCGGCTGGTTCACAGTTTGACAATCATGAATTGTGCAGCTATAAACATAGGTATACATTCGTTTCTTGATAATTTTGTTTCCATTCTTTTGGGTAGATAATCAAGAGTGGTATAGTTAGGTCATATGGTAGGTTCATTCCCATTTTTCTGAGGATCCCCCACACTGTTTCCAAAGTGGATGCACTAATTTGCAATCTCACCAACAATGTATCAGAGTTCCTACTTCTCCACATGCTAGTTAGCATTTGTTGTTGTTTGTATTTTTAATCATTGTCATTCTAATTGGGGCTAGGTGAAATCTGGGGAGGGGGGCGGTTGATTTGCATCTCTCTGATTGCTAATGATGTTGAACATTTTTTCATATATTTATTGGAAATTTGTATTTCTTCTTTTGTGAAGTGTCTATTTGGTTCCCTTGCCCACCTTTTGATTGGGTCATTTGGTTTTTGGCAGTGAGTTTCTTGAGTTTTTGCATATTCTAGATATTAGTCCTCTATCAGAGGAGTACTTGGCAAAAATCTTCACCTATTCTCATGGCTCTTTGTTGAGGTTCTTGATAGTTTCCTGCACAGAAGCTTTTCAGTTTAATGCAATCCCACATATTGATCTTCATTTTATTTTCTTGTGTCTTTGAGGTCTTGCTGAGGAAGTTTTTACCTGTGCCTATATGTTGGAGTGTTGGTCTTATGCCCTCTTCAAATAGCTGCGATGTCTCTGGTCTAATTTCCAGGTCTTTAATGCATCTTGAATTGAATTTTGTGCAGGGTGAGAAAGTGGGGTTTATTTTAATTTTTTTTTTTTTTGCATATGGTTAACTGTTTTTGCCAACACCATTTGTTGAAAAGGCTATCTTTTTTCCAGTGTATGGAAAAAAGCCCCTTTGTTAAACAAAGCCCCTTTGTTAAAACTCAATTGGCTGTAGGTATGTGGATTTGTTTCTGAATCTTCTATTCTGCTCCATTGGTCTATGTTTCTGCTTTTGTGCCAGTACCATACTGTTTTTATTACTGTAACTCTGTAGTAGAGTTTGAAGTCTAGTATGGTGATGCTTCCCTCATGGCTCTTATTGCTGAGAACTATTTTGACTATTCTGGGTTTTTGTTGTTCCAGATGAATTTAAGAACTGATTTTTTTTATATCTGTGAAAATCATTCTCATTTCAAAGAAGGAAAAACTGAGATTCAGAGAAATTTAGGTGTCATTCTCTTGATCTGGAATTACTTGACAGTTTGTATAGCTCCAAAGTGTTTCTACCATACTTTTTATAATGGAGTTTTGTAATAACAAGGAAAGTGTAATTATGAAAACTGTTTATTAGTCAGCATTCAGAACCAATAAGAGATATACATTTTATACATAAAGATATTTATTATGAGAAATTGGCTCAGACAACTATGGAGGTTGACAAACCCCACGATTTGCTGTCTACAATGTGAAACCCTGAGAAATTGAAGAGTCAGTGAGTGATATAAATCATAGAGATGAGATAAAATACCCTACCTCCCATGGAGTGAGGGAGGAAAGAGGGGGCCAAATTCCTACATCTTCCAGTGTTTACTCCTTCTGAAACTTTGATGGGTTACTCCTGCCAACTCTGGGGAGGGAAGTCTGCTTAACTGACTCCAAAGATTCAAATGCTAAACTCATTCAGAAACACCCTCACAGGCACACCCCAAAATGATTTTTAAACTGGGTACCCTAGAGTTTATTCAGGTTGACACATAAAAGTAGCCATCATAAGCTATGAAGTGGTTTTATTGACTCAAATGCAGAAAATGACCAGAGGTGGAAGAGATTTGGCTTATGTGATGGATATTTGATTTTTGCTGTGCTACCGATTGACATTTCATGTTGCTTCCTCTCTCAGTCAGGCTACAATAGGAACAAGTCTTCCATCCCAGTACCATACCATCAAGAGAACAGTTTACAGGGTAGAAAAAAGTAGCCCAAAATCTTCACTCCAATATTTTAATAAATGTGGAATTAATGAAGGAGAAAAATAATTATTTAAATTTTTTCTCTCTGGTAACTATTTTTGTTGCAGCTTAGTAACTTTATTTTAATCAGATAACTATTTCTATTATGTATTTAAGTATTAATGTCCCATGAATAAATTAATAAGTAAATCAGCATAATGGCAAAAGTTAAATGATTGTAGTTTAATTTAATAAAATTGGAGGGAGAGAGACATTGTGAATTGGTATAATAAAGGTTGAAACATTACAGATGTAAGAAATGTTTTGATGATGCATGCCTGGAAAAGCAGCTTATATATTATTTGATATGCTGAAAACAAATGAAGATTGCTTTCACAATTAGTGGAATGAGCTTTATGCTTAGGTCCTTGGTTACCAATCTTGTGCAAGGACATCACCTTAATATAATCATTACTGATGATACTATATTGGGACAAAGATGCTCACAGCAGGCAGGCAGCACTGATAATCATACAGCCTAGCAATATTTGAAAGCATAAGGAGAAAGAAAAACCTCTAGCATCCTTTCTCTTCTCACAAAATACAGATAATATGCTCAGGAAAGTGCAAAGAAACCAGGAGGCTGTCACCAAATGGAATAATGTGAAAATGAAATGTTATTCAATGTAAGAAGAGAATGGGTGGAAATAAACTATTTTCCTTGGTCTAATGTTACCTGACAGAACAGACACACAAGCTCCTGGAAGGCCTATCTCCTCTCCTTGCCTTATGAAACCTTCAAGACTTTAATATAGTTCCAAGCACATAGGCTGAGCTCAATAAACATTTGTGAGACTCATAAAAAGTGTAATGATAAGCACCAGTGAGATTAGTATTAAAAATAGCTAGTGTTCTCAGAGGTTCCTTGGTGACTGCAGTATTTATCTTTAACCAGGTGCTTTCTGTATCCAATGCGTCTGGTATTCCACTTCTGGTGTTCTCTCTCCTCAAGCCTCCCAAAGGATTTAGACTTGTCTCTCCATCAGTATATCTCTTATTACCTCATAAATAAAATGAACGCCATGGGGCAGCCTGTCCAGCTTGCTCCCCAGTTCTTGTCTATACCTCATAGTACCACCTTTCCTCCTCTCAACAGTCACACTTCCACCTATGCATTTTACCCCCTTTTAACTTGCTCCATTAAAATTTTCTGACCTTTTCCAAGTATTCTCACTCCACCTCTTTTCTGGATCATGTCAAAATATCTAAAAGGAATTGTTCAGAATTGCTCAACCAATTTCCCTGATTCTTTATTAACTCTGTCAATTACAATGTGATGTCTATCAATAGCAGTTTAATAAAATTCCACTTACAGAAATCATAAGATTCCCTATTTTCCAAATCCAATGGGTCTATTTTCTTTTATTTTTATATACTTTACTGGTGATTATATTTTTACATCATATTGTAGTTCACAATGATAGTGACATACACACACAAAGCAATGGACCTGTTTTCAAACTCCTTGATAAGTTTGAAACTTTTGTTTCTGTTATCAACAATTAACTGTTTTTCTATGATTATTGTTATTCTCTTGCTTTTATTTGTTTCACATAAGTGTCTTTTCTTTTTCTTATTTATTTTGTGTGTATTCAGATCATAGAGATTATCTTACGTCTACTGCATAGAGCAGTCGTCTCCATACAGGGGTGTGCATACCCTAAAGTGGACACAAAGTGATGCATATGGCTACAAGAACTGAACATGAAAAATGTGTCCTTCTATGCTCCCAGCAAAATGCTATGCTGAGAAACTGTTAAATGAAAGTATGTGGTAATTCTCTTATCAACGTGTGTGTAGTCAAAACATGCGCTTTTCATAATACAATTTTATTTGTACATGTTCCTCAAGCTTTATCGCAAATATATGTTGCAAAAAAGTACAGCATTTAAATGACAATCTGTTGTGTACTTTCTGTTCTACTGTTCTGAATAAATATGTGAAATGCCTTGAATATTGAATGCCAAAGATGATTGAAATCCCTTTGAGCCATAAATTTAAAATGTGTTCTCTGTGGTGATGAAGATTTTGCATTATGCAAAAAATACGATTGGATACTCTACCCTGAAAGAAAGTCAGAAAAAATATTATAGAATTATCTATACCCTTAAAAAGTAAAAGAAATAATAAATTATATCAGCTTTTTGAAAGTAGAAAATAAAATACAGAATGATAGAAGTCAAAATCTATTTTATTTTCTCTCTGATTCAACTAGTCCCTAATTTAAATATACAGACTAGCAGCTAAATTTTTGTTGTTTCTATTATCAAATTCAGTCTAGCATCTCATCGAATCAATAGGAATTTCACTCTGTTAAGTGAGGAATTATCTCTTCTAAAAATTTAAGAGACCCAAAGACTCTGGCCTTCTTTTTTCACTGCCAAATTATACCACAGTCATCTGTCAAAGGAATTTTCCAAAAGGATTAGTAGGGTAGATGAGTAGAATTTATAACAAGTCTTAAGACCTGTAATTTTAGAGGTACCTAATAAACTAACAATTTCCCAAACTTTCCTAAAGCAGACTAAAGAGAAATGAGCATTTTCAGATTATGCTCACTGTTTAAAACTTTTAGAGAAAAAAAAAATCACAGTTTATATAAGTAAGCCATTTTAATCTCAGAATTATAATTTACTAGATAGAAACTCAGCAGGATTTGGTTTATCTAATTAATTACTATATGCTTATAAGCAGAATCCTCAAAAAACATGTTGGCTTAAAGGAGATAAAATAGTTGCAAGTGTTAACTTTTCCAGGTCAATGTTTGGTCCAGCAGCAGCTAGAAGTTAATAAATTAACAAATGGTGCTAGGATGTGCATGCATGCCTGGTTCAAAGTGGAAATGTGGGAGCAAGCAATGAAAGTCCAGTGAGAAGAAGCCAAAGACATTCTTTAACTTCATAATTCTGCCTAGAATCAGATCAACTGCTAAGTAAATAAAGCCCTTTTTTTTTTTTTTGAGAATCAGAAATAATATTTAAAACTGTGCTTCTAGAAACACTGCCAGTCAAAAATGGCAAGATGACTGACATGTTTGTTCCATTGCCAGATGGCTCTGATGTTGATTTTCTTAGTGTGTAAGCTGTTTGGCTTGGGTGTCTACATACTGTTTTTTGAAGGTGACTGAAAATCACTGCACCTGCCAAGTCTCGTATTTAACATTCAACAGTTGGTGATGCTGGCAGGAATATCATTCAGAAGTAAAAAAAAAAAAATCTCTATTGCTCGTGCCATTTTAGGTGGGCTAGTAGCAAGTAAGCCAATGGCAACATAATTCATTCAAACTTAAACAGAAGGTTCTAATTTTGGCCTCTGAACCTGAAAGACCTTTGTCTAATATTTAGCACTTAATCAGTTTTACAAAAAAGCATCATGGGAACATGAACAGATCATCTGATAGCGTAAAAAACATCTGGCGTTTGCCACATTTTAATTAACATAATGATCTGCAAATGCAGAACCATCCTCTATGATGCTTTGAGAGCTGCTTTTGTTTCATCATATTAAGCTTGCTAATATATTACAATAAACTTTTTTGTCTTTTTAAAATTTCTAAGTTGGATTATAATTTGACTTTATATTTTGCTCAGAACATACTTTTAGAAGTAATGATGCCTAAGAAGCAAACAAAGTGTATTGGTATAATCGTGCCTCCACATAAATAAAAACCCATTGATTAAAATGTGATGATCTCTTGTTTAGATAAAGAATCAAGAGTTACTGATTAAAAGTAGGTATCTATTTTTATAGAAATGTATATCTTGCTGCATTTAAATGCATAATATTTACATAAAATAACATATGTTGGTGATGTTTATATTTTTGTCACACTGGAGAACAAAATGTAATGTAATAACAGCAGCTATATCAGATATTAATATCAAGGTAACAGGCACTGTGTTGAAAGCCAGGTAAAAGTGCTTTCTGCTCTGTTGAAGCTAATAACCTACTCATTAATATAAGACAACATGTTTACAATGTTGAAGAACAATAATTCTTTACCATAGCTGATTCTGCAATGTTAAGTCTATTGCTACACTAAAGAAATAAAATAGCATATTTAATTTCATTTTGAATAATGTTATTAAAAATAGAAAATAATCACTAACTGACAATGAAACAGTTTCACATTTGTGATTCTAAAATTCTAAGCTGGTCAACTAATTAATTACTGCCACAAATGAAGTGCTACTTATCAAATCTACTAAAAACCATCTCATTATTTTTGACGGATACAAGATAAGACTTTTTTTACTATAACTTAATTTTAGAAATATGTTATTCATTTATTTACTTCTTTATATGATTCACTTCTTTATATGATTTATTTTGTGAGACTCATCTGGAAGTGACAATACTCAAGGTTAAATGGCCAATGGAGACCATGCTGGGTTTCATAATTGCTCTGAGTATTTACATACATGCACTATATTTATTTTCCCTTCAGGCTGAAATTAATATGGGCAGATTGAAGCTACCTTTTTATCAGTGAGCTAAAGTAGATCCCAGGGCACCTCATGAGAGGATTTTTCTGCCACCTTTTCCCAGTAACCACTTTCTGGGTAGAACTAGGGTAGTTATTATTCCAGCTCAGTCTAACACCCCTTCTTTTTCATTAGAAATACTGGTCTACTCCCAACCCACAAAACAACAGAGTGTGCGACTCTGCACTTCATCAATAACACAAAGTAGTTGCACCCCTAGTACTTGTTAGAGAGCCCAGCAACAAATTTACTGCCCCTCAGTACCCATCCAAACTTTAGTTAAGAGAATAATGTCTGTGGAAGGTTTCCTGAAGCATAATTCAATCCACATAGAGGACCATTAAAACCTACCCATGGACTAAGCCTGGCAAACAGAAAAATGCACATGGAGGCTGTGAAATGTTGTCCCCACGAAAACATTTCCAATAAATTGTGCTTTCACCTTGGCATTGTGCCTTGGGCCTGCACTGAAGGACTCTGAAGCAAACAGACCCATAAAACTCACTGATGTAGTAACTACAACGATTTCTGGAGGACACTCTTCACCATGTTGTGGTGTCCTTTTTATGAAGACTCACAGGAGAAATCTTTCTCTGGACTCAGTGCCAGGAATAATTGTAAGTCTTCTAAACAATAGGTGAGTTTCTTTTTTATGGATGCTATGTGGCATGTTTTCTCTAATATTGTCCTCTTTTCTTGGAATGCCCCAAAATTCAAGATTCAGATATGTGGCCTGCCTCAAGCAAATTCAGATGACTTTTTGGCAGTCTGAAATCCATCTCATTCCTTTTTTGCTTCTCTATTCCCCTCCTCTTTACCCCTACTCATTTGATTTTTACTTCAACTTATCTAAATATATGAACTGCTATCATGAATTCTTTTCTGAAACAACATGTGATATACAAAGAAGATTAATAAAGTGAGATAATACACAACACACATTTTCCGTTTTCTCATGAGAACCCCCTTTACACTGGAAACATTTCACCAGTATTTGTCCCAGGGACACTTATCATCAGTAGACTAGAAAAGTAAAACAAAATAAAACAAAAAACAAAATACCCTCTTAGTTTTTAATTGTGAAAGGATTCATTTGGAGATAGATAAAATACAAAAAACAAACAAATAAACAAAAAAATACCAAAAGAAAGGCTGTGAAATGAACATAAAGATGATGTTTCAATTCCAGTTCTAGAACCACATAAAGAAACTTCAGAGTTAAAAGGGGTACAAAATGACAAAAGGAAATGGAGGAGACTAGAAAGGAAGGGAGGGTTTGATCCCTGGTCCATGTCTCATATAATGGGAACTACACCTTTGTTGTCCTGGCTGAAGCTGGTAGAACTATAAGAGGAACTTCTGATAGCTGAGTATTTAAAATCCTCAGAAAGGGGTAGAAAGCCGGATCTTCTGCAGCCAGCCCAGGAGTTATCGCAACAGAATCAACATGGAGAACTGTACTGGGGCAGGCTACCCCCATAGGAAATATGGGCTTTGGGGGACAGTGAGGTAGGAGCTGCAACAAACAGATCCTGGAGTTTAGAAATAGAAGCAAGATAAGAGACAAGAGGATCCTGAGAAAAGGAAATGTCAGTAAGGCTGGGATAAACTGAAAATGAAGGAGACATTCTTGTGGTGACAAAGGAAAATCCAGGAAGAACCTAGGGTCATTTTTCTGTTATCAAATAGGTTTATACCTCATTGTAAGGATATTATAGAGAGTTAAATTTTAAAAGCTATGTTTTTTGGGAGGCTGAGACTGGAGGATCTGGGTTTGCAGCCAGCCTCAGCTACCTACTAAGGCATTCCACAACTTAGTGAGACACTGTTTCAAAATAAGGAATAAAAAATAGGGCTAGGGGTATAGCTCGGAGGCAGAATGCTACTGAGTTCAATCCCCAGTACCAAAAAAAAAAAAAAAGTTATGTTTTTTCTTACAATTGATGACTTAAATATGTGTCTATTAAATAAATAATACTCATGCATCGTGTACACATAAACTTGTAATCTGTAATCTTTTTCCAAGACATCTCTATTAGAAAGTGCTTTCCTTAAAGCTAATAATGAAATACTAATATACCTAAATCTTCACTTCTTTCCTTTTTCTTAGGCCCTTAGGAGCAGTTCCTAAATATCATATATTTTTTTTTATTTATATAGCACTGGCCTCTTAGGTTTTCCTCTTAATATTTTGGATATTCCTTTTCTATATTTTTACTGTCATAAATTTGAATTTATCTCATTCAAATTCAAATGTATACTCTTTTCTGGACATTTTCTTTCTCCTCATTTTATTTCTTACAATGGAGATTTTATTCTCTTTCTTAGAAAACTGAGAAATAATTCTTTATGCCCAACTGTATCTCTGCCAGATTCTTGCTCCAAACCTCAATTTGATACCTGGATATTTCTAGTCAAATGTCTCATTATAGCCTTACATGCAACATATTAAAACTGGAACTTTCCCTAAAATGGATTCTTTTGCCATACTTCTGATTAATGTCAAGTCATCACCATACTCTCAAACCCCCGAATAAAAATATATATGTTAACCATTTATCTTCTCTCTCATATAAATTGGGTCACTTTCTTTCTACTAGCCTCACATCTTTTAAAAGATTTATAATAATTTAGCACTTTTATAAGACATTTATTTTCACACCTGTTTACACCATCATTTCCACATCATAGATTAGTACCTTCTTTCTCCATTTCTATGACTATCCCTGGTACAAAGAACATAGATTTGAGTTTTCAAACAAACCTGTATTAAACTCTCAGTGTGAACATCACCAAAATATTCAAACTTGGTTTCCTTATCTGTAAAGTGGAGATAAAAATAGTTACCTGACAGGTTTGATGTGATGGTAACCTGAAATAATTTATCACGAAGACCTAGCACAGAGTCTACCTACTACCCACTCATGAAAGCCTATCACTTCAATTATCTCCACAATATGATTTTGCTTTCTTCTACCTCAGGCTGCTAAGAATCACTATGGAAAATTGCACAATTCTATAAATTCAGAATCAGAAAGTTTAGCTAGGCTTTCCATAAAAATTCATTAATTTAATAGACCTTTTTCCTTACAGAACACTTATCATCCTTTACCATTCTCTGTAAGCTGTTTTTAACCAGTTCTTAATACTTTTGCTCTCAGGTATGATTTTTGCCTTTCACTTGATGTATACAGTCAAGGCTGTCAAGTCTAATTTGTCTCATTTTCCTACCTTCACAGTAATAAGCTGATCTAAGTTCTCTTTTTTATTTCCTTGCTTCCACTCTTAGATATGTCTCTCCCTTTGCTCAAAGTCTACCCTTCACCTCTATTTTTTTTAATTCAGAAGTTCACCTTCTAATAATGCAATCCCTCTACCAAATCCTAAATATCCACAACCACTTAACTCTTTGGCTTAATCTTTAAACACATTTGGCTATTCTCATCTTAAAATATTCTTTCCTATACTCTGATCCTTAAACTCGATCAGTTCATCCCTCTTTGTCTTGTCAAGCAAAAATTCTCAAAAGAACATTGTAGATTCTCTCTCTATACTTCCTCAGCCTACGGGAATCAGTCTTGTTTCTTTACTCATTCTCTTAAGTTACATCATGTCTAGGTTGTCAATGACCTGTTTATTTTAAAAATCAGCCTCGTTACAAAATTTGCATGTACCATTGACAATGGACTGAAATGAATGTTTATGCCCCCCACTCCAGGTCTCATTTTGAAACTCTAACCGCAAAGAGAGTGATATTAGATCAGATCTTTGAAGGGTGACGAGGTCATGATGATAGAGTCCTCATTAATGGGATAGGACCCTTATTAAAAACTCTAGGGAGATCTCTGCCCCGTCTGTCATATTGTATAACAACTGCCTTCTGGCCACTTGATTTTGCACTGCTCACCCTTCAGAACAATGAGAAATAAACTTCTGTTGTTTATAAACTACCTAACTTACAGTTTTCTGGTATAGCTGTCTGAACAGACTGAGACACCATTCCTCCTTCTTGAATTCTATTTTCCTTTGGCTTCTGTGTTTCCAGTTGTTTCTACTTAAAGAAACATTGCTTTACAGTGTTTTTGTGAGCTCAGTCTCTTCTGCTTGATGCTTAGAAGTTGACCTGTGTTAATTTATAAAGAAATCTCATGTACCCTCATCTTTTAAACACTCGTTTGCATGCAGATAGTTACTAATTATATACTTGGGTTTGCAATCTTGAACTCTTCTCTGAGCTTCAGTCCTACATATGCAATTCTTGATTCAGTTACTCAGCTGTGCTTCATCCTTTAATTCTTCCACAGGCCCATCAACTTTAACTTGTCCAAAGGAGAACTTAGCATCCTTCCTCAAAGACTGTTCCTCAATTTTTATTCCAGATTTCAGTTAGTGATGTTGCCATTTCAATAATCAGTTCCCCTTGTTAGAAACAAAATTTTCCCTTTCACATTTCTATGTCGAATCAGTAACTGAATCTGTACAACTAACTTACAAAATGTTTCTCCTAACCATACTATCTTCCTCATTTCTAGCATCTATCGTATTGAGGCCTCAATTTCTCTCACCTGGACTATGGAAATATATTCTAAATAGCAAGCATAAAAAAGACAACCCAGCATAGTGGTAAAGAGTCTACACTTGGAACAATATTGATGTATTTAAATACAAACTCTCATAGATTATTAGCTCTAAAATTGTAGGCAATTTATACAAGCCCTCTGTGCTTCAGTTTCTGCTCATCAGGACTTCTCACCAATCTTTACTTGGTCAATTTTACTTGTTGAGGATCATTTCCCAAAGACACCAAATTAAATCAAATAACCCTTCTCTATGATCTTTGGATAACCATTGTTTTTGCTATCCTAAAATGTATTATATTTCTGTTTTTTGCTATAATTTGTTTCTTTATTCAAATAGTTTACTTATGACTGCTAAGTAGGTGAATGAGTTAAATATAATGCAGAAGTCAATCTAATGCTGGTTTGCTCATAAATTTTCTAAGGCTACTAATATTTTGAAAAGATCAAAACCTTGAGAAAAAAAAGATGAAAACTCAAGAAGTGTCTTACATTAGTTGTGGGATTAGTTACGTCAAGAATTGTTATACTTTCCACAGTACTAAGTAATCTAGGGAATTCAAAAGTACAGATGAAGTAACTGTGAAGACATTCCTCATGTGTTAAATACACTGAGTAGGATTTAAAAATTTTGATGTACCTGTTCTCTATTGTCAGTGAATATTCTCAATGATATTAAAAGACTCATGAGCTCAGGAATTAAGTCAGCAAAGGGCCAACTGACTTTATTATGAGATGCAAATGTGAAGGACACTAGGTACCTGTGAAGTTTTAGCAGTATTTCTGTTTTTATTAATATTGCAATTGCTTTTGTTACTGCTTTGTTTATAAGTTACATAGGTTTTGAATGGTCTGCACAATCTTATCTTAAGCCTTATTTTTGAGTTGAGTAATTTTGGAACACATAACTGTTTTTCAGGAATATACATACATATATATATATATATATATATATATATATATATATATATATATATGACATATTTCAGTTGCCTATAGAGTAAAGATCAGTTTTCCTCAGTTTAGAATTCAGGCTTGTTCCTGCTCTTCTTTCAATCAGTTCAAATTCCTTGTGTCAGGCAGTTAAGTCAGCTTATCGTGCTCCTCCTATACAAGGTGCATTTCTTCCTTTATTTTGTTCATGCCCTTTTCTCAACATCTTCACCAGAATAATCCCTAGTCCCACTTTAAACACTGAAGTTTCTAGGCTTATTTTAGTGTCATCTCATTTCAGAAGGCTTTTCTCACTCTCTGCTCCATTAAAGAGGTTGTCATAATAAACTGTAATGTACATTTATCACTAACCAATTATTTTCATATACTATTGTTCATCTTTCTTGTAAGTATGATCTAACTCTAACTAAACAGTGTGAAATAAGCCTGAAACCACATAGTCCCACAACCCAAAATAGAGCTGATATTTAATATGCATCTGTTGGTGACTAAAAAAAAATCTTAAAACTAAGATAGCAAAATAAGTTATATTGTCTCATAGGGAATACAATGGAATAGAAATAAATATAAGAAAATAAGAACAGACTATATTAAGTAAATAAAGGAAAGAGATAAGTAAAAACATAAAACTAAGTTGTGAATGAAGTACAGTTAACAAGGAGAAAGGATCATGTTACTAAAATAAAGGATCTCAAGGATTACTATTCGGACAAAATTAAGAATGTGGTTTCTTTTTTCTATATTCTGAGTGAAGTGTAAAGTGATATAATACATAAACTTCACAGTTCTCTTTATTTCTTAAGCCTTTGTCCACCTTTCCTCATTGTCTATATACTTCTATCAACTCTGATAACTAGTGTTCTCCATCCCAATGTAGTCGTTGATAAAAAAACAAGATCATCCTGAAAGGTTTCAAACACTTCTAGTGAAAGGATAGATTAAGTTCAAATGTCAAGGATTCTTTGCATAATTTACACTAAAAATTTTCTAGCATATTAATAGCAAAATATACAAATTAAAAGGGAAGTTTGAATACATATGTGGTCACATGACTCTGAATATGCAACTCTTGTTAAATTCTTTTAGTTTATAGCTACCCAGTTGCTTGGTTTATGTTTTTTTCTTTTGTTCTGAAAATTAAAATTACAGGGATAAGAATACATGTTAACACACTCACACACACACACTGAATAATGTAAAACTAAACTCCTTCATTTCTTTTGGGCTATAATGAATATATTGAGCTCACTTAGAAAATTACTATTTCCAGTGAGTCACTGAAATGTTTACTTCTTTTGCTTTATTTGTATTTCATCTCCCAGAATCTATTCATTGTACAACATATTTTAATTAAAAATCAAGAAATTAAAATGATTTCAAATCATTATTTAAATCTGGACTGAAGGAAACTCTTCAAACAGACCACTCCTGATGTCTAATGGAGACAAGTGTTCTTTCCATTTCTTATGTGATTTTATAATTCAAACTGGAGAATGAATCTACTTCAAAAAACAGAGTTCTAAAAGCATTTTAATATTTTCCACATGGATCGAATGTTTCCCCCATTAATATTGTGCAATTATCCTTATAGAACCACTGTTTTCTGTCTAAACTTCGGTTTTAACTCTTTTTAGGCTATTAAGACTTTTCTATGGAAGATTTCCTTAAATACAATTAAGATATTTTCCGCAACTAAACTTTTAAACTTTCAACTTAAATTTGGGTCAAGTGAGATTATCCCTCCCAATCAGTCTTCTGAGGTAGAATTAACAACTGCATTTTTGTTTGATTTTGCTTCATTATAGGCATGTCTTAGAATTTCATAATGATAATAATAATAAAAACTAATACTTAATCAGTGCTTAGCACTGTAGGCTCTACTGACATATTAGCTTATTTAATCCTCTCAAACTCTGTGAGACTAGCAATATTGTTATCCCTGTTTTGTAAAGCGACAAATTGAGATTTCAAAATGTTATATAAAACTCATAATTATGTATACAACACACACAATTGGAAAACTGTCCTGGTGGTATTAAGCGTAGGTTTGTCTTAGATTACAAGCCTTATTTCATATTGTAAAAAGGAAAACATTTGTAGTACTCTATCAGTTTTTGTATATCATTTATTTAACTTGTATCATATATATTTTCATGTTTTTCTTTTGAAACCATAAACAATCATCTCTGTGATGCTGTCTGAAACTACAACCTAAAACATAATTTAAGATATCACTAAGAAAGGCTATTGATTCCAAATAACATTAAAATTATTTAGTAGTATAAATCATTCTGCTCCCCTTCCATCCACAACTTTAATGTCATCAGTTAAAAAATATGCAACATCTAAGATCTTCGTTCTGTGTGCTCCTCAGAGACTGTGGGAATAAAAGGAGACTGTTCATTGCTGAAAAGGCTGTGAGTGTCAAGCTGGTCATTTTTCAGCTTACAGGCCGATTAGTTACAACAGTTCAACTAGAAAGTCATTGCCCAGGGCAGCGTTCAAAGTAGCAGACTGTAGGATATAAACTGGCACAGGGATATTAAAGCAAGTGGGAGAAGGGAGTCCTTTTGGGGAGGAATGCAGTAGAAAACATGAAAAACAGCAAGCACTTTGAGACTCTTGGCCTTGATGGGAAGGTCACCCCCACGAGTCACTTCCTATTGTAACTGTACAGAAGAGAGCTCCCTCCTCTCACATTTGCATCTATTTCATGTTCCTTTTTGGGGAGTAATGTGATTTAGCACTGGTGTCTGCAGGATAAAAAGAGTCTGATTAATGTGGGGTACTTCACGTTATAGCATAGACACCCACGTAAGTGATGGAAGACCCTCACATAATTGGATCTGAAATTGAATAAAATGATGAAAAATTTAGCATAGCCTTTGTCTTTATATGCTACAGAGGGGACAGCCAAGAGGTCAGAATACTTGAAAACGATGAGGGGCATTTTATAGTCTCTGCTGGTAAAAATTTGTTTAACACAGTCTCATGATTAAAAGGAATGTGTATCCTGCTGTGGCACCAAGGTACAAGAGAGGGAATAATAAATTGGTGCCATTGACAAGATGTCATTTGTTATCTGCTTTAAAATGTCAGGTCGTGTCATTGTGGTGAAATATTTTCTCTCTTGATGTATGTCTTACAAAGCAGGTTCAGTGTTTGGCACTATTCTATTTCAATAAAAGAAAACAGCTTTTAATCTGGAAAGCACTGTCACCAGGAGGAAAATAAGGTCATCTGCGACTCTTATTTCGCCATTTCGCCATAACCCTCCATTAGCAGTATATTTCATTTGCCCAATCCATCCAAATTCTTTCTTTAATTTATCTTTTGAGGAGTGTAATTATCCATCTGCTCTTTTGGCCAAAGGCAAGAGAGAAAAGGATTTTAGATATTGTGAGTTTACAGAAAGGCCCAAACCTGGTAACTGCATATTTTTTATGTTCTATGCTTATGTGCTTGTTAGATTCTTCATTATTCTATCTCTCTGAAAGTCTCAGGATACAAACATTAAATAGCAAAGCTCTCCTAGGTTGTATCAATTAAAAATAAGAGAAAATAATTTTAAAAGATAGACATGGATAAAAATATGAATGTTATTTGAGGACCGTGGTCAATGGATAATTTGTTGCTATAAAACATGAATAAACAAAAACAGGATAGTAAAAGATTCAGCAAGTTGGTTCTCATTTTTCATGTGTTCACGTTTTTCAATGTAAACTCTTCAGTGACCTTGGACAGAACATGTTTGTTGGGTATACACTGTATCAAGTATATATCTTGAATTATGGAAGTATGTTCTCATTGAGCTGAAGGAATGAAATCTATTTTGGACGATAGGAGATAAATGATCCAACAAATGAATAAGTAGGAAGATACTTTATTTCCTGCTAGACATAGTTTAGGCCAACATTTTTTACAAAAGTCAAAATTGCAAGTATTTAACTATAAAGCCAAGTAAAGTGACAAAAAGCAAAAATAGCTCTGACCTAGTAATTTAGCAAAAGAGAAGACATAGGATATCAAAAAAGTCGTATTTTGCATACAATCCAGCACAAGATTTGCTTTAAGGACCCCTTGGATATTTCTCCAAAGAACCGTTAAAATATAAACTGGTGGTTTTATTTTTATCTACCTAGATACCTATAAGGAGACTTTCCAGTTAGTCAGTCCTTCAACCCTGCTGTTTTCCACATCCATGGATTCAATCACCTGTGGATTGAAAATTGTGTGTGTGTGTGTGTGTGTGTGTGTGTGTGTGTGTGTGTGTATGTATGTGTGTTGCTGAGAATTGAACTCAGGGGCATTCTACCTCTGAGCTACACCCTCAGCCCTATGTTTTATTTTGAAAAAGGGTCTCACTAAGTTGTGGAGTGCCTTGCTAAGTTGATGAGGCTGGCTGTGAGTCTGTGATCCTCCTGTCTCAACCTCCTAAATACTTGGATTATAGGTGTGTGCCACCATGCCTGGCAAAATAGGTTTTTTGTTTGTTTGTTTTGTGTACTAGAGATAGAACGCATGTGCATTCTACCTCTGAGCTATACCCTCAGCCCTATTTTATAGTTTTATGTTGAAACAGGGTGTTGCTAGTTTGATGAGAGTCTTACTACTTGCTGAGCCTGTCCTCAAACCTCTGTGATCCCTGTGTCTCAGCCTCGCAAGTACTGGGATTATTTTAATTGTGTCTGTACTACACATGTGCAGAGAATTTTTTTTGTCATTATTTCTAAAGCAATGCACTATAGCAACTATTTACATAGTATTTACTTTGTGGTACATATTACATGTCATCTAGAGATGATTTAAAGTATTCAGGGGCTTCTTTGTAGGTCATATATACAAACATTATGCTATTTTATAAAGGAGACTATAAGCATCTACAAACCTTGGTGCCTATAGTGGGTTCTGGAACCAATCCTCTGTGGTAACTGAGAGATGACTGTATGCTTTTTTTACCCATAGGGTGCCATTGGGAGAGGGAGGGGGTCTCAGAGAGACTCAGTGAGGATCGTAATGAAGAGATGAAAATTTACACCTACAGATAGGCAAACCCCAGTGTAGACCAAATGACAACTTTTTGTTATTGTTTTCATCTATGCAAAAAGATGATTTGGAAATAAAAACCTCTTTACCAGAAATCAACTACATAGATCAGTAGTGTAAGGTCAAGAGATAACATTAGCCAGGCCAATGGCTTTCTGAACAGACAAGCTGAAAGTGCTCTGTCTATTCACTCTTGTCCTACTCAAATTCATATTTATCAAAACCCTGTGTCAGTGCTATATTTCAATAATGGTTTACAATTTCAGATGTTTTCATATGAAGTATTGGATATTTCATATGCAAATGATTCAAGTTGAATGACTAAATAATAATGCAAGACAAAATAAACATGTCATCTATGAATAATATGCAACTTCCTTCTAATTGCTTTACATTGTATTTAGAATTACTGAGGTATGTTTTTTAGAAGTTTTTTTGGTGCAAATACAAATTTTATATGATGGGTTTGCATATTATTATATTCTTATAAACTGGAAGAAATTGAACAGGATATTCCAGGTAAACAGAAATCCCAATGAACTTATACAACCTCTTGTGTTCAGGAAACAAAACAGAAAAAGACAAATTATTCATGTCATAAATACCATCTTCCACAAGCTTACCTATAGATATAAAGGGCAGAATAAGCAAATAAACTGAATGATAAGAAAGTTCATGAGATTTCTGATCTTCAAAGACCTCTGTACAGTAAGAAATACATTCCTTATGATAATGAGTATATCGCACACACTCAGAGATTGCATTTAAATGAATTTCCTAAGGTGGTGGCAGCTGCTCCTTCCGTTATAGTTAAAAATACCAAGTATCTATATTCCTTTTATTTAAAATGTTTATATAGTTAAGTAATTTAGGTGAAGATAAAACAGAGCTGAATCTATGCATTGATTCATTAAATATGTTAATACTTTCAGTGCATAGGAACGATGCACATTTATTTTTAAGAGAAGAAAAATTTAGAGAGATTTCACACAATTTAATAAAGCATAAGTTGCTAAAGAATTGTAAACCTTAAAGGGGTTATATTTTGAAAACACAAGGTTAAAATGGTCATGTGGTCTTTAATACATTTTAATTATGCCTAAAAACAATAAACTATCCCTGGAACCCCCTAAAAAGGGGGGTAAACAGTGTAAACTATAGAGAAGACATGAAAATTTACACAAAGAATAACAATGGTGGTAGATGATTTATTGGGGCATTAGCTTGGATTTTGATTGGATTTCTAGAAATGCTTTCCCCTTCTCATTCTAAAAAGAGGCCAATATTAAGATGTCTTCACTCAGGGGCTGGGGAATAGTTAGACCCAAAGAAAATATTCCCAGGCCCAAGGAGGGAACTCTCCAGGTTTATTTGTAAAGTAATGGGATTTTATGAAATTGTCTCAGAAGGAAAGAATAGAGAAAACAAAAATAACTAAATTGGAAAAGTTGGGAGAAGCTGTTCTCTGAAACTATGAAAGGCATAAGCGCTATATGAGTCCCCTTAAGGAGGCTGGACAACAGAAACTGAACATCACTGTACTGCAAAGTTAATAGTAACTGACCTTGGCAACTGCATTCTTAAGATGGAGGTAGTTTGGAGACTGAGCATATCAACTATGACAACGGGACAGCCCCTATACAAATGTTCTGCAACCCACAGAGACTGGAGAACAAGAAGCTTTTTTTGTTTTGTAGTACTGGGGGTTGAACCCAGGGGTACTTCACCCTGAGCTGCATTCCCGGCCTTTTAATTTTTTTTTTAAGACAAGATCTTGCTAAGATGTCATGACTGGCCTCAAACTTGAGATCCTCATACCCCAGCCTTTTAACTAGCTAGAATTATAAGCATGCACCACTGCATCTGGCCATAATCTTTAATCTCATATGTTCTTCCCTCCTAAATAATCCTCAGTAAACTATGGTTCAGCTCTGGCTGCAATCTCTTATTAGAATAGCTCTAGGCCACTATTCTCTTTATTGCTAAAACCAAAGAAAATTTATCATTCAGGGATTTGCTTGAATTTGGGACAGTCTACTGGCCCTTTCTACTTGAAATGCTCTCTTGCCTTGCATCATGACTATAAGTGTGAATGTGTGTGTATGTGTGTATGTGTGTGTGTGTGTGTGGTGTGTGTGTGAATGCATGTGTACTTTCTTCTCATCTATGATAATCCGTCATAGACAACTTTTTAGCTTCCTCACTCTACTCATTTGCTAAAAGCCATTTTCCTTCTTTTTGTTAATCCATCTTTGTGTTGTTTTCTTTTCTCTTCACACATTCTATTTATTAATTTTGTTACTGGAGGTTGAACCCAGAGACATTTTATCTCCAAGCTATACCCCCAGTCCTTTTTATTTTATTCAGATCTCAAACCTGTGATCCTCCTGTCTCAGCCTCCCAAGAACTGGTTTTATAGGCATGCACCACGACACCCGACTAAATCATGTTTTCTTTTCATACACTAATCATTTAAGTTTAAATATTCCTTTCTCAAAAAAATGCTTAGTGACTCTTTAAGTCTAGATTGTTTGTCTTTGGTTGTAATCAGTTAGAACCCAAACTTATTATATTATATCTCAGTATCTACTGTAATTATTGTCTCCTGTCCTAGACTATGAACATATAAGTAAAAACCTGATATTGTTAACTACTGCATCCTCAATGAGCAGCAGTATTAGACATGTAATCACCACCAATAAAGATTTGTTGAGTGTTCAAAAATAAATTGGAATAGTGGGACACCCTCAATATCTCTCTGTGCTCATTCCATGGATTGTGGAGATATAATATTGTTTATCTTTTCCTTAGATCCCAGATGATCCAAGACTTGCACCTCTCCTCTTCCTGTAGTTCAAGTTGTTTAATTCAGTCATTCTCCCAGTGGCTAAAATCAATCATCAGCCTAACCAGGTTAAGGATGTGTGATTGCACAAGGCAGGAGAGCAAGGACAAAATAATCTAAATTGGACTAGCCTTGCTTTCTGGTTTGGCATCAAATCACTCTTACAGTGGTACCGACTTTGTCCTTCTGCTTCGATTTTTAAAAATTTGGCTTCTGCCCATCCCATTCCTGGGGCTGTGTCTTAGCAATGACCTAGTGGCCCAATCTCGATGGAATTGTCCTTGTCATCTTTCTGACAGCCTCTTTTCTGCAGATTGGAGTCTTCTTAAATATCACCTCCTCGGGGAAACCTTCCAAAATTCTGTTGACTAGGTTATATTTTCTTGCCATATGTTCTCTTGCACAGTATGGCACTTATTCAAAATATGCTCATACTCACTATAGTTATATAATTGTATATATAAATTTATATGTGTTCATCTCTCACACTAAGCCATTGGCTCTGGAAAAGGAACTATCACCTCTACCTTGCTCATAGCTATATTTCGAGTCACAGGCAAGGTGACCAGGACTCAGCACATATTCAGTAATCCACAAGTAAGAAATCAATGAAGTCAGTCCATTACTTGGCTTAGGTATACTTCCTGAAAGATGTACACCTACTCCTCCAGATCATCAGTGACCTCCATCTATGGGTGCTTCACCTGACCACTGCAATCTCCAACTAATACAGAGCACCAACTATACTCACCACTTGTCTATATTGAAGCATTTTGGTGCCACCACTCTGAGGGTGACTTTTCTCTCAGCACCTGATGTTTAGTTGTTCCCTCTCTACATACAATTACAAAAGAATCATCTCATCCCAGTTCTAAGAAGCCCTCAGATTTAGTCACAGTTACCTAAGTCACATCAGGTTTTTTCCTAAAGTGAGAGAATTAGTTTTTGTTGCTAAAGGTTATGGTTTGTTGCTGAAGGCTATTGCATATGGTTTGATCTAACTTGCTGCTACTCTGAGGTCATATTTGATGTTCTTGCACATCAGGAAATGTTCTGGTGAAGCACACTAGGGGACTCTATTTGAAGAAAGATTTCCAAATAGAAAATGAGTTAAGTTGCCCCCTTATGTCAACACAAAGTAATAATAACCATGGTAATGTCTGGAGAGAGAATGAATTCACAGGAAAAAAATGGCTACGAAGATTCTCGAGAGACTATTTCAGCACTCTGTCTACTCGTGAATTTTGCCTTTAGAAGTCAATTATTTGGAGCCGGGCGTGGTGGCGCACGCTTGTAATCCCAGCATTCGGGAGGCTGAGACCGGAGGATCCGGGTTCGCGGCCAGCCTCAGCTACCTAGTGAGGCACTCCACAACTTAGTGAGACTCGGTTTCAAAATAAAGAATAAAAAATAGGGCTGGGGGTACAGCTCGGAGGTAGAATGCCTCTGAGTTCAATCCCCAGTACCGCAAAAAAAAAAAAAAAAGAAGTCAATTATTTGAAGCCTATTTAAAGGTGGTAAGCTCTTCAGTTTAATGCAATCTCATGTATTGATCTTCCTTTGAGCTGCTTGTGTTTTTGGGGTCTTGTTGAGAAAGTTTTTACCTGTGCCTATGTGTTCAAGTGTTAGTCCTATGCCCTCTTCAAGTAGCTGCAATGTCTCTGGTCTGACTTCCAGGTCCTTGATCCACCTTGAGTTGACTCTTGTGCAGGGAGAGAAAGTGGGGTTTATTTCCAGTTTCCTGCATATGGTTAACCAGTTTTGCCAACACCATTTGTTAAAGCAGCTATCTTTTTTCCAGTGTATACTTTTGGCTCCTTTGTCAAAAATCAGTTGACTATAAGTCTGTGGGTCTGTTTCTGAGTCTTCTGTTCTGCTGCATTGGTCTATGTGTCTATTTTTGTGCCAATACATGCTGTTTTTATTACTGTGGCTTTGTAGTAGAGTTTAAAGTCAGGTATTGTGATGCCTCCTGCATGGTTTTTATTGCAAAGAACTACTTTGGCTATCCTAGGCTTTTTGTTTTTCCAGATGAATTTAAGGACTGATTTTTCTATGTCTGTGAGGAGTGTCCTTGGCAATTTCATGGGTATTGCATTGAATTTGTAGATCAGTTTTGGGAGAATGGCCATTTTGATGATATTTATTCTGCCTATCCAAGAGCATGGTAGATCCTTCCATCTTTTAAGATCTTCATCGATTTCCTTCTTCAGCTTTCTGTACTTTTCCTTATAGAGGTCTTTAATCTCCTTGGTTAAGTTTATCCCTAAGTATTTTATTTTTCAGGGTGCTATTGTGAGTGGAATTGCTTTCTGGATTTCTTTTTCGGTTGATTTATGGTTGGTATATAGAAAGGCTTCTGATTTTTTAAGATTGATTTTGTATCCGGACACCTTACTGAATTTGTTGATCAGTTCTATGAGTTTTTTGGTTGAGTTTGTTGGGTCTTCTAAGTATAATATCATGTCATCTGCAAAAAGGGATAGTTTTAGTTCTTCTTTCCCTATTTTTACCCCTTTGATTTCCTTCTCTTGCCTTATTGCTCTGCACAGTAAAGGAAACTATCAAAAACCTCAACAGAAGCTGGGCGTGGTGGTGCACGCTTGTAATCCCAGCATTTGGGAGGCTGAGACTGGAGGATCCGGGTTCACGGCCAGCCTCAGCTACCTAGTGAGGCACTCCGCAACTTAGTGAGACTCAGTTTCAAAATAAAGAATAAAAAAAAAATAGGGCTGGGGGTATAGCTCGGGGGTAGAATTCCCCTGGGTTCAATCCCCAGTACCGCAAAAACCAACAACAACAAAAACCTCAACAGAGAGCCTACAGAGTGGGAGAAAATTTTTGCCAGTTACACTTCAGATAGAGGTCTAATATCCAGGATATACAAAGAACTCAAGAAAATCGCAACTAAGAAAGCAAATAACCCAATCAAAAAATGGGCAAAGGATTTAAATAGACACTTCACAAAAGAAGAAATACAAATGGCCAATAAATGTATGAGGAAATGTTCCACATCATTGGCAATCAGGGAGATGCAAATCAAAACTACCCTGAGGTTTCACCTAAGTCCAGTCAGAATGGCAATCATAAAAAACACGAACAACAACAACTGCTGGCGAGGGTGTGGAGAAGTGGGAACCCTAACACATTGTTGGTGGGAGTGCAAACTTGTGCAACCACTGTGGAAAACAGTATGGAGTATCCTCAGAAGAATGGGAGTGAACCTACCATATGACCCAGCAATACCACTACTGGGTATATACCCGAACGAATGGAAACCAAACTATCAGACCTATGCATGTGTATCTATGTTTATAGCGGCTCAATTCACAATAGGCAAACTATGGAAGCAGCCAAGATGTCCATCGACAGATGAATGGATTACCAAACTATGGGATATATACACAATGGAATTTTACTCAGCCATAAAAGAACAAAATCATGTTCTTTGCAGGGAAATGGATGCAACTGGAAAACATTATGTTAAGTGAGATTAGCCAGTCACAAAGAGCAAAGAAGCATATGTTCTCCCTAATATGCGGATGTTAGGGAGAAGATGGGACATAAGAGGGTCCCCAGACGAAAAAGTAGAGACCCTCGATAAACAAAGAATTTGATTTAACCGAAGGGAATAGATGGGGGGTGGGGGGGGAGAGCATCCTAAGGCACATGATGTACTTACACAATTATATCAATATCACTCACTGAACTGAACTTGACAGAGAGGGAGGGCGAGGGAGGGGGGGAATTGGGGAAAGGGTCAGATGAGAAATGTGTGCGCATTTGTCTTTATTAATTTGTTCCTAACAAAAATGTATATATACAAGGCACGAATTATTACAATAAAAAAAATAAAGGTGGTAAGCTTTGAAAAAGTACATAAGCGCAGTCTAAGAGTAAGTTAAATCAAATGTAATAGACTACTTGACTCATTTTAGGCTTACAGTCTTGTTTTATAATTAAGACTGATATTAACTAGAACCTGTCCTTTCTTCTTTAAAAAAAAAAAAAAAACTAAATAACCAGGTGTAGTGGCACATGTCTGTAATTACAGTACTTTGGAGGCTGATACAGGAGTATCACAGGCTCAGGCCAATATCAGCAACTTAGAAAGACCCTTTTTCAAAATTATAAATATAAAGGACTAGGGGTATAGCTTGATGATAGAATGCCTCTGAGTTCAATCAATCACCAGTACCCCTCCCCCCAAAAAAGAGTTATAAATTTAGCTGGGCATGTAATTCCAGTACTTGGGAGGCTGAAGCAAGAAGATCACAAGTTTGAGGCCATATGTACTAGGTTGAACCCAGGGGCATTCTACCATTGGAAATATATATATACCACCTCTTCCATCATTTGTACTTTGCATAAACTCCATATTCTGTTCCTGTCTCTGATAGAAATGTACCTATATGGGATATAAAGCCACATAATTATTAATTTCTTGTTTATGATTCTTTGAACTTTGCATTACATAAAATGTGCCTTTTGATTTTTTAAGCTTAGCTCTAATAAAATCATTGGGTTTTCTAGAATTTAAAGCTGTTACTCTAGTACTTAGCAACATAAAGATTTATTACTGAAACTTCCTGACAAAAAAAACACACAAAAAAACCTTCAGTTTTAAGAAGAGAGAGGATTGCTTCTGGAGCTTTTTGAAATAATGCCCCCAAAGACAAGTTTGACATTTAAAATGGCTTAAGTAAAAACAAATAAAGTAATCACATATATTTTATAACTATTTCAGAAAGATTGCCGCATTTGCTTCTCTCTTAACCACCTAAACAGTTCATTACATAATTTATCTCCTTGGAGGTGAGCTGATATTTGCATTCTAACGTTCCCAAAGTTTTGTGCACATAGAGGCATTTCTAGACAAAAGTATTTTTTTCATAAATACATCATTATATCATTGAGACTTGCCTCAGCAACCTCATTTTATCAGTATACTTAAAAGTTGCTGTACAAGTTTTCTGATTGAATTAAAGATGGTACATAATAGATTTTTCTGACTGCAACAAAAGGAAAGAGAACAAAATAGTGGAAGAGATGTGAGGGATGGTGGTGGGAGGGATAAAAGGAGGATTGAGGAAGGAAGGAAAAAGCTCAAATAAAATGATATGTCTATATATGAAGACATCACTACCAATCTCACTAACCTGTATAGGGAGGGAGGAGCTGAGAGCAGAGTGGGATCCAGAGAGAAATAACACCAGCGATTGTGTGCACGTATGTTTGTATCACTTTGAACCTTGCTATGAGGTACAATTACAAAATTAGTATTCAAAAAGTATGTAAGTCACTGCTTAAAATTATCTTATAATAAAACTTTTTAAAAGTCAGTTGAGTAAATGGCAACTTTGGCTATAAACGTGGGCTATAATGTTATCTGTTACTTTTCTATGATATGACACAACTCCCAAAAAGATACTACAAATATACCTGCATATCAATTCTTTGTTCACCAAAATAAACATATTTATATGTTAAATAAACATATTAAAACATATAGTTAAATAAGTGTATTTATTTATTTGCCAAAGGTGACTTCTGCATAATTGGTGCAGGTGTTTTGGAGATTTTAACAACCACAGTAAATGTAGTCATCACTCTTAAGTACTTTAAGTTACAATGGAACAAATAAATATTCACATAATACTGTAATGTAAAATTTGAAGTAGCCATTTGAAATAAAGATAAAAATTGGAAACAGATAAGATATTTATTTCAATTGGAGACTACTCATGGAGAATGACCTTGAAATTTGTAATGGAGGGAAGGACATTTTACAATAATAATAGATAACGTTTATTTTACATATATTGCTTTATAAATATTATCAAGTTTGTTTCTAGCAAAAAATATGTAAATTAAGTATAACTTGTCTCCTGGTACAGATAAAATGTCTTGTCTTAAATGCCAAGAGTCTTGTTCAAAAACCAAATTACCTCAGTGCTAACAAGATCAAAGTTTAAACTCAGATGCATCTGATACCAAATCTGAGTTCTTAGTAATTCTGTTATATTTGCCAATTCTATGGAGACACGATGAGAGCAAATGTAATCAGAAAGACAAGTATAGTGAACAACCAAAACCTGAGGTCAAGCTTTGCTAGGGCTAGTGATTGACACACATGTGTATCTGCTTAGACACATAAACAAAAGCACTCAAGGACAGCAGCATTAAGAATGAAGTCCAAACACTTGACCACAGTTACTATGCCATAAGTATCCTGCCCAGACCCATTTCTCTGACTTCATTTTCTACTATCCTTTCCCTCATCTATAATGGTCTTCATTGTCCGCATAGCTAGGCATGTTTTCACTTTTGGTCTTTAATATTAACTCTTCTTTGTCCCATCTTTTTAATCCAAGCTGCTTCCTTTTTGTCATTCGTATATGACTTCCGCAAAAATATGTCAAAGACATTTAGAATTTCCCAATCTAAAGAAATAATCATTCTTTCATAAAAATCACTGTTTTTATCCTTCTAGCTAAGATGCCTCAATCGGTACAGAGTTGATGTCTATTTGCATTTGCCTACTAAAATGTATGATCTGTGAAACATGGGTCCTGTGTGTCTTGGGCACCACTGTATCTCAGTGCCCAAATGCATAGTAGGTATCCAATAATTATTTAATAAAATATAAATGAATGAAATAGTGGGAATCTAGAAATCGTATTCACCTTTAGACATCTCATAAGCTGTTTATTCTTCTCTAGGGCCTTTATCACTTGGTCACAGTTCCTGTATGTGATTATGTGAAGTGTCAAACTGCAATTGTCTTCAAGGCAAGGAAGATTCCCCTCTGTACCCTAAAGCACAGGGAACGCTAACTCTGCAAACCCACTGGATTTGGTTTCAGAAAATAGTCCCAGTTGAGGAAGTATACAGAAGTTACCATGTAGCACAGAAGGATGATTGACATGCTGAGTCATAGCTACTAGTTTATACCCATTCCTAGATAGGTAACCAAAAGGACCATTGCAGATATCTGGAGTATTTTGCAAATTTTCGAATTTATAAAAATACTTTGCTACTCTCAATACTAATGCATAATGTACTGGGCAGTAAAAAAATTAATTTTCCAATATTTGTTATTTTCTCACAAAGAACTAAAAAGAATTTTTTTTCTTTACAGTCACCCTGATCAAAAGCAAAATAGCAAAAAAATCTCAGCTTAGATACTAATATTGACTCAGTACCTAAACTAATAAAATAAATATTTTAAGCATTTTAATTGAGCATTTTAATTGTTCATTATCTGTTTATCTCTCTTTATACATATCTGTCTATATATAATTTATATTCATTTATGTATAGTAAGCAAAGAGTGTTTATCATCTCAATATTTTTAAAATGTTTTAAAAATATTTCCGAAGATAAAAACTTCTGGACATAGGCTATTTCTATATTATTAAAACTTTATGTCAGAATTGGGCTAAAATCTCAATGTTGTACAATCTCAACTGTCTTTCAGGGAAATATTTAGATATTGAAAGATGACTCTATAGGTACTAATATGACTAAGATATAATAAACTATAATTTTGGTACCATTTCATGCAAACATCCACTTATTTTTCGTGTATTGTCTTCTTAATCTTTTTCTCATTTGTGTTTTCACAAATTTCTTTTGCATTTGACAATCTCTGTATAATCCAAATATTTGACACACTACATGCTTTAGACTCTTTGAGTCAGAAAGATGAGAAACAAAGCCCATGCTATGCCATTTCCAGAGTGCAAGGTAAATAACTTAATTTTTAATTTCTCATTTTTCTTGTTTGTATAAAGGAAAATAATAATTACATCCAAAATTTAGTACAAGATTACATTAAATTGATTAATGATAATATGGGAAAATTTCCCAGAACTAGAGACAATATCGCTTTAATCAAACCATCAGTATTTTTCTAAAAAATACCTAATCTGGCTACAATTTTAGCAGATGATGTCAGTCACATTAGTTCTCACCTCATTATATATGTAGGAGCTTTACCACATATCTTTAGTTTGTAGATATCCAAAATTGTAAATTTGTCTTTTATTGAAATAAGTTGTACTTGCCTCTATTTTTCCCTTCTTAAATGCAGTTTGTCTACACAAAGGATGTCTTAAAGAAGAGGCAGATAGAAAACTCTCAGTTTTACTCAGTCTAGACACATTATAAAGTATAACTGCTGTGAAAATACATAATTTGAAAAAATATCTAGTAAGGCAACACGTACTTTCAAATAAGACTATAGAGGTTCTCCTTCTAAGTCTACATAAACATACCCACCTTCTATAATCCATTGAATTAAGGTATAAAACTCACAAAGAATATATGAGACAGCCATTTGAAGACTCTGAAAAGTAAACAATAATGAGAAAATTAGGAAGAAAGACTAGTATTCAAAATATAATAGACCAATATTTAGTCTGACATAGTTTTTCACTCTGGGGTCCCCCTACCAAATTCTGAAATATTGGAACAGAGAATCAATTCAATGCAGACAGAGAGAGGGAGAGCTCCAGAAAAAAAAAAAAAAAAAAAAAAAAAAAAAAAAAAAAAAAAAAAAAAAAAAAAAAAAAAAAAAAAAAAGAATACTAGTTCTGGCTTGAAAAGCAATAAGCAGATGTCCTAATGATCATATAAATTGAGGAAAGGCGACACGTTTTTTCTCTTCTTTCTTGTCTCTCTTCTCTTGTGGACTAGAACTCAACCAATCTTATGGAACTGTGACAACGTGACTATAATGCTGTCAGGTGCATAAATCTCTGTGCATTGTTGCAGATGGAGTTCTTCAATGACCAAAGAGCTTTGGCTCTTAGAGGATTGGGCAAATATTCTTATATTTCTCCTCCCTCTCTCTTCTCACTTCTCAGTCCCAAATGGACTATTTCAGTAAGTATGAAGAAGAATATGATAAATTAAGATCCAGACATTGGCTCAAGAACAAGAAAAGGGGAGGCCCTGGAAACTAGAATATGCCTGGGCAATGGTGCAGAGGGATGAACTTGGACTAACCATTTGAAATGGTTAAATCCATATAGCTAAGTGGAAGAAACCAATTTGAATAGGTCATATACTGTGTGATTCAAAATACATGACATTCTGGAAAAGGTAAAACTATGGAAACAGTAAAAAAACAACAACAACAAAAAAACCCCAAAACAATGATTGTCAGGGATTTAGAGAGAGAAGAGAGCAAATAAATAGGCAGAGCTAGGGGATTTTAGGGCAGTGAAACTATTCTGTACTGTACTGTAATAGTTAACATATAATATTATATGTTTTTCAAAACCCACAGAATGTACAACACAAAAATTGAAACCAAACATAAATTATAGATATAGAGAAAACTGGGAAAAAGAGATAGTAAAAGTGCTACTGGTATCTAGTCCATAGAGACTGGAAAAGTACTAAACATCCCACAGTGTACAGGAAAGTCTTCTCTATAACAATTATTTGGTCCAAAATATCAATAGTGCACAAGTTCACAAGTTGAGTAACCCTGTTTGAGATGGAATTTTTTTTATGCTATAGAAAAAAATAATTAAAATCATTTTACAATTATCTAATTAATCAGAAAAGGAAAATGTCTTTATTTATATTAAAATAGTTCAAATAGCAAAGATACTTGTTTTACTAATAAGCATTGTAGCCAACATTCTAACAGCAAAAGCCTAGATTTAAAAAAATATATTTGCTTCACTATCAAATATTTTCGGACAGAAGTATTTATTTCATCATGTAGACACGGCCATGTGAACTGAAGCAGGATCTGAACACTTAGTACATAGATGACTATCTTCATACATTCTTTAACAGCTTACTAACAGAGAAAACCATGACCACTACCACCTACTGTGACATACTATTTTACTTAACACCAGAATGTGTCTGTGCTAATTTTTAGTCCTTGGGATACAAGGAAAAAAAGTCCAAAACACCAACAAGTTAAAACCAAAGAATTTAGACTGGAGGGGAAGAAGGATAGGGATACCAACAGACTTTTATGGAACATATTAAGTTCTGAAAAAATTAGTATTTCTACTTCTATTGCTTCATGTAAAAAACATGCCCACCGGAGCCACCTGTATGGGTAGAGAAGTGAAGACACCATACAGACAGAACCCAGGCCAGGGGGACAGGAAACAGCTCCCAGAGTGTGTCCACCTCTCTTCACTGAAAGGGACCATAGGATTATGGGGGAAGAAACCCTACATAGGAAAAGTGTTAAGGAAAATACCAAAATATGGTTTCCAAAAATTTAACATGCTCTAGGTTACAAAGAGACATTTAATTCCTAGAACTTGTGTATTTTGCTAATGTGAGTAGCCAGGAATTTAAAAAAAAAAAAATACATGATTGTGCTTCTGAAGTTGCAGGGTCACATTCCACCCTCTAGAAAGCAGGGCAATTTTCGCATGGCTTGGAATCCTCTTGGATACATCGTAGAGATGTGTCTAGTGTCATTAGCACTAGTGTGCCCCTCCCCTTTTGATGTTGGCCCCAAACCTTCCTTTTGGAGAGGGGGGTGTTAGCAGCAATCACCTACCAACCAATGGGATCTACTTAGTGGTGACTGGTCTGGTTGTGTAAATGGTCAGAGTCACCAGCCTGACCACACCGTGGCATGGCCACTTGGTTCCTGTAGAGATGGCCTCAGTTTCTACCTTTACCACCAAAAGGTTGCTTCTTGCCTGGAAGGGAATCTCAAGACTCCTGGTCAGAGGTCCTCAAGCTGTTGTAGATAGGGTGGGAGCCCAGGGGCTGTTATACTGTTTGGAAGTAATTGCCTCTTGTAGATCCAGCCTTAATGTTTTTCTGACATCCTAGAAAGAGCAGACCCTGCACAAAGTGGATATCAGAGTTAATACTGACAAATAAGAATAGTTTTACCAAAGATAATGAAATACCACATAAAGTCTACATTCTACCATTGATTTGAGTGCATCCTTAGAAAACTGAATGTAATAAAAAACCAGGACATTTTTGAAAATTATATGCTCTCTAGCAACCTGGTGTGAATTTTTATACAAACACTGTTTTATGAGTTATATAAAATATTATAAAAATAGGGAAAAAAAAAGAAAAGAAGTACTCATTTCAGTGGTTACAGAGAAACAAATAATGGTTTTCACTCTGTTATAGTTGCAACACTTAAATTGTTAGGATTTTTACAAACTTTTGTTATTGGAAAAAGCAACAGCCCTAGCAAGAGATGACAGAAACTCAAGCACATCAGGCATCCCTAATGACTCTATTGCGATTTAGCACAGGTCTCTGGTAATTTCTTCTCAAGGATTTTAGAGCTCAGGCTTTTGATCTTGATGGGAAAATCCAAATGTGGGCAGGAAGGCACTCTATTTGTACCACTCTAATGAATGTAGTATTCCCAATTTGACCAGAGTTCTCCCAGCAGGAGAATTTATTTCACAGAGAGTGGCTGTAAGCCCAAATACCCAGGGTGGGCTTCCTTGTTTTCTTTGGGAGTTCACTTGAGAGTTTAAGACAATTAAAGGGATAATTGGCTATGCTTTGCCTATTGGATGTGCAAGTCAGAATTGTCATTGCAAAGTCACTATATCTATCTTATAGCTAGGATAAAGCCTCAAAGTTGCAAGCTCTGAGAGCAAAATACCCTTATTTCATTGGGATGACTAGTAATCGAATGGGAAAAAGCTGGAGTCATTGCGCAATGCTAGTAGTGCTGAGATCAGCATTAAATGTACCCCTCTGTCAGTGATTATTAGTCAGTATGATTTTGTGTCCTAGAGAACATTTGTCAATATGTGAAGACAATTTCCCTTTTCTCATTTGGTGAGAAGGCTGCTAATAGCATTTAGTGGAGATAAACCTGGCATGATAGTGCTACTCTACAATACACAGAATGGGCCCATACAATAAAGAATTATCTAGCCCAAAGTGTCACAATTTCTAAAATAGCAAAACCCTGTTCTAACCACTCATTTGTCTTTATGAGCATTGGAGAGGTTTTCCCAAATTATACACCTAATAAATTATATAGACCATACCTTAGATTAAAACTCTTTAAAAACGATCTTTCCAAGCATGCATTTATTTTCAATATCTGTCAAGCTATAAAATCTTGGAAAATATTTATTGTTTTATTGTCTGAATAGGCTTAAAAGGAATCATTTATAGTCTGATTGAACTTTCCAAGTCACAGGTTCTTTGTAAATTTGAGTCTAAGATATGTCTTCCATCTTCTAGTTTCAGTGCATAGTATATAAAATAAAATATATGCCTAATGGTTGTTTGTGATGCAAATGTTTGAAATTGCCACATATTAAGCGGTCCTTTTAAAGTAGTATTACCATAGTTTTATGTCTCATTTTTTTCTTTAATTTTTTTTGTTTGGTTTGGTACTGGGGATCGAAACCAGGGGCATTCTAATCCCAAGCTATATCCCCAACCCTATTTTATTTTTATTTTGAAACAAGGTCTTGCTAAGTTGCTGAGGCTGGCCTAAAACCTGAAATTCTCCTATACCAGACTCTCAGGAACTGGGATAACATGTTTATGTGACCACATCTGGATAGTCATACTTTTCTTATACATATCTGGAGACACATAGATTATTATATCCCACTTACCCCTAAATAATCATTTGCAAAGGGAAAACATTCAATATATGGATTGTGTAGAAAGAAAAGTTGATCATTGAAATAATACTGTTATAACTAACTGAATCGAAATTCTAAGTGCAATTTTCAATTGCAAAGCCATATCTTAAGTGATTCCATCAGCATTTATAAGACTTACAAAAAATATCTGCTGGTGTGCAGCCATTTAAGTGAGGTCAACATGCTTCATATTTGGGAAAAACAATATAACTCTAAATTAGAAATTTATATTTAAAGAACTTATTAAAAGAGTAATATAAGTGTTTAAATATAGTGTATCAATTTATTAAACTTTAAGTTAGTGAACAGTGATATTAAAAATGAGTATTATCTGTAACCAAGTTGGAAATGTTAATAATGCACCAAGGTTGTTCTGCTTCAGCTCACAAATAAAGAATCGATAGTAATGTCTATTCAAGCTGGAAAAAATAGGGACTTGAATAATTGCCCAGTTAATTTAATAAATGTAGAGAGCTGACCTAGACAAATCAAGTTGTAAAGAACTCTTTTACCTTATTAGCATTTTTGGCCTGAATTATCCAGATAATTATTCCAATTTTCCACATCACTTTGCTCATATTGACAGAGTGTCTTTCTGGTTTTCATATAAATACATTTCTTCTGTCCTGCTCAAAGCTCAGCAAGGTGTGTATCCTTTATGATGCAAATAGAGCATTTCCCTGCTTTGTTGATACATTCCAAAATATTATCCTTTATATTTGCATAACCTTTAAATCACTCTTTATAATTTGACTATGATGGTTCCCAGGGACCTATTTATGGACTATTCATTCCCGAATTGAAAACATCTCTTGACTATTCTGTTCCATTTTTACTTATTTGTATATAGTTTATTTGCATTTCCATACAACATGTCTTTCCTTTTCACTCACTCCTAGTATATTCCTATTCAATTCATAGAATTAGTTCAATTGTTCACTGGGTTTATAACCAGTTATATAGCAATGCTGTACTCAAATTATTTCAATCTCTTTCTTTACATCATATAAATAAGTATGATTCTGTTTATCTATATCTAGTCAAAAATTCTTATGCAGAATTAATTTGAGACAATGAAAGCAAAGTCTCTGGCAAGTTCTGTCAATATCTATATTCCTGTTACTCAAAGGTAAATTAGGGACAGGGAGGAAGGTATGAGAGTTATAAAGGGCAAACCAAAAACATTTCTTAATTGTTTTTACTACATGATTTATCCAGTTGTTATTCAATAATAAAGAGGAATTCATAACTCTACTATATATATATATATATATTGAAATTACATTGTATAAGAGAAATAATTGAACTGAGAAACTACGCAATCCTGACTCATATTTGCTTAGCATCATTCATTGTTTTACCAGTGAATCCAACTCTTAACAACTGTTCTCCATATTATTTGGCTTTTATTGTAATAGCCATACACACCTACAAAAGTTTTCTTTATAACTAATTTTCTGATTCTCTGCCATTGTGTTTTTTTTTTTAATTGCGATTTTCCGCATATCATATCAATTAACTGGTATTATGTAATATACATTCCCAAGGTGTTGTGGATTAAAAATATCCACTTACTACTCATAATAAATTAATAGGTCAAATGAGATGTTCTGCTACTTTGTTCTTCCTAGCTTGCACATATATTCGAGGTCTGCTGTCAGGTTGACTGCTGTCTGATTGCCTCATTTATAAGTCTGAATATTAGCTATCTATAAAATGTGTAAAAACTTAGACCACTTGACTTTTATCATCTATCATATTAGCTGATTTTGTTCACATGATAGCCTCAGAATTTCAAGAGAGAAAAAGCAGTAGTAAGGTTTAGACTTCTAACGGTATTGTTGCTTTATAGTTCACGTCATTGGTAAAGACAAGTTAGAATACAGATAAGATTCAAGGGAAAGGAGAAATAGACACCCCTGCTAAGATATTTGATATGAAATATTATATTGCAAATAGGGCATATTTTAGGAAGGAGAATAACTATTATTGCAAATGATATTCCATAGCCCACCTGATGACTACAATTGTTTATACCCATCTAATTTTAAGTTTCTCAAAATTCTCATCTGGTTGTAGCACTATACCTACAGTATAAAATCTTATAATCTACATTGAGTCCACATCTTGGCTCTTATGAATCAACTCTTATGATATTTTATTCTCAATAAGGAGAATCACAAACTAAAAGAAAATTATCTGACCCTAATCATTCGATTTAACCCTTTTCATTAAGAAAAAAAGTGCAGCTATACTGCCACATTCATTTTATTTTATATAAACACTCTCTGAGTCTGAACCAAATCTGGACAATTTTCAATGTGAAAATAAATAATATTGCAAAAATAAAAAATAAAAATTGTTTTGGATTAATTATAAACAGAACTTGTCTCAAGTAATTATAAGAGAAAGCACTACTTAAAGAAGGAAAGAGTAGAAAGAGGACGAGAAAGAGAAGGAGAAGATGGAAGAGGAGGCGGAGGAGGAAGAGGAAGAGGAGAAGGAAGAGGAGGAGGGATGAAGAGAAGAATCTATAGGCGCTGGTCCATAACAATTCTAAAATCATTCTAGGTAAAAAGTATACAATATTAATTGTTGGAGAAGGCTTCTATATGTATGTGAGCTTTGGTAAATGTTTGGTAAATGTAATTGTATTGTGTGTGTGTGTGTGTGTGTGTGCGTGTGTATGTGTGTGTGTGTATTCAGGCAATTGCATGATTTTTTTTTAATTGTCATATGTTTTAAATTTCTTAAATTGAATTCAATTTTCATTAAAATTTAGAAATTTCAAAGTATAGTAAAATATAATACGTATAGAAAACATAGCACATAAATAATCTTCATGATTTTATGTGAAAATATTTTCTAGTTTTATGATAGTAGCTTGCCTTCATAAGTGATATTTGTAAGAAAAAATTATAATATTTGTCAAAATAGAATGGGTATTCTATATCACTTACTCCTTGATTTCTGTCAATTGAATCTTTATATTGTTAGGATTGGTGGTATTTACATCCTTTTCTGTGATTTATTTAAATTTGTGGTATTTTTTTATTTGTTCATGTTTTATTTTTAGATTGTCTCTAAATTCCAAGCAAGCAAAAATACCAGTCTGACATAAATTGAATGGAGGAGATCATTTGAGGGTGAAAATTAAAAAAAAAAAAAAGGTAGGCGTGGACACAAATATCAACTGTGTCCAAAAATAACAACTTGGGCTAACAGGAAGAGACAAAATTCTTTCAGTAACAGTAAAATTTCTTGCCTCTCTTACAAAAAGCATTTTTTCTAGTAGGCTCAAAGTTTAAGAAAATTGACATGCTGTAAACATTTCTTGAAGTTCTGTCATTGTTCATTAACTTTTATATTCAATTATGCATTCATTGTTTTCATCAGCTAGAATGTGCTAATCACTTTCTATGAATATGCACTATGAATTGTTATAAGTATAGAGAAAACTTATAGCTTCTATGATCAAATAGACAAGAATGTATTTTGAACATCAAGTTTGATGTCCTACACAAACTTGAAAATCATATTTCTTATACATTTTTCTTAAATATTTGAAGAATTGGTACATTTTCTCTTACTTTTACATGTTTATACACTCAGAATCTTACAATGTAATGAATACACTGTTTCATGAGTGAATAAATTCTTAACTATCAGTTCTAATTTATGTAAAAAATAGTCTTAGTGGTCTGAAAAAACTGTACTGCCCCAAAGTAAACAACTTAATTACTTCTCTGAGGTTAATTGGTTTGAATGCTTTTTATCTCTTCCACTTAAAACATTTATTTATTCATTTACTAATATATTCATTCAAGAGATATGCTTTCAAATATCAAACTCGATCTACTGATTGAAAATTTTTAAAAATCCAGTCCACCTTTAAACACTCTAAGATTATATAGTGCTATAAAATGTAGAAAGACAAAGTAGAAAGTAATACATGGGAAGAGGTCTTGGAGCAGCATAAGCTAAGTCCTAGGTGAGGGACAGGGAAGAGAGAAGATTAAATGCACATTGAAAGTACTAGGGAGAGAAATTATAAAGTGACTTGGATCTAGCTAATGAGTGGGACAAGTATTAAGTAAAGAAAGACAACATGAACAATCCCAGGAATAGAAATACACCAAAAGACTTGAGGAATAGATTAGCTGTAACGTTGATTAAAGACAGCAGAGTACTAAGCAGGTGACATTTTAGAAAGGTTCCCTCATGACAGCAACAGGAGTCTTGACTGTCACACTTGAAGAAGAAAGACAGCAAGTGGTTAAGAATATGGGCTGTGGAGCCAGGCCACAAGTTGAACATTCAGTTCAGTCATCAACTGACTCTATGAGCCTTGAAGCTCATATTTATTTCTAATAGTAAGTATCTCATCAAGTTGTAATAAAAACTGAATAATTTAAAATGTGCCAGTTGCTTAGAACAGTGCCTGGTATGTAATGATTTCTTGGGTTCAGTAAATATTATTTATTAAAATATTATTAGATTTAGGAGGTAATGTAGACCTCAAAACACATGAATAAGAAGGAGGAGGTCCTTTATAGGCTATCTTGCAACCAGTCCTCTCATTCCATAACTAATGATGGATGCTTTGATAATAAATTGAGCAGGCTTACAAAACAACACATGTCCACGGGGCATGAGCACCTTACAAGTTAGGGGTTCAGCTCCCCAAAACCTTTACTTCATAATATAATGTCATCCTTTGCTTTAAAAGGCTTCCCTTCTGTCCCATTTATTTTTATAAATTCCACATTGTTTTGATTTTATTGTTAATATCTTCATTCACTGTTTTTGTTTGTTTGTTTTTTGTCTTCTGTGATACTGGGGATTGAACTCAGGGGCATTCTACCTCCATCCCTACTTTTGATTCTTCATTTTGAAATAAGGTCTCACTAACTTGCAGAGTGCCTTACTAAGCAGCTGAGGCTGGTCACAAACCTGGATCCTCCAGTCTCAGCCTCCCAAGTACGGGGATTACAAGCATGCACCACCACATCCGGCTCACTGTTATCTTTAAAAATAGATCCTCATTTCTGAATGTACAAGTGGTCCATTGCTTCTTATTGCTGTGTAGCTCCTCATGGTGTGTATATGTTTGTGTATGTACACATATATTATACACATATATTATAATCTACTATAAGCGTTTATAATTTATGCATATATGATATGGTATAACACCCATGCATATTATTCTCTACCTATCCATTTCCCTTTTTACTTTGCATTAAGTGTCATATTTAAATGTTAACTATAGAAAAATTTCCCCATCCCATTGAGATAGAATTAATCATTTCCTCTTTTTTATTTATTAACATTTTGTGCAGTTTATCATTTGTCTAATTTTGTCAAACTTATATATTTGATTTGAAAAAATAACCATTATTCTTTAAAACACCATAAAATATGAACTTATTATCATAGAATTCTAATTCTATTAGTAGCTATTTAAGTCTCTCATAAGCAAAGTGCCACAGCTCCTTAATAGCTGGATCTTGAGCAAGGCTCGGTCCGCTGGAGTCCTGCAGGGTAAACGATTCCAAAAGAAGGATTGCGTGGCATATCCCACTTTACATTATTATATTCTGGAAATGTTGGGTGCTTTGAGTTTTACTTTTATATTAATTATAAAGTAAAACTTCTTAGAAACATGTGGCCTGACAGATACTGATCTCTTAGCTGAAAAAAAAAAGCAGTGCCTCGAGACAACCCAATGCATTAACCTTACAAGGTTAGTATAGAAACAGGCTTTGTTAGTTTATCTAAATAGCTACTACCTGGTCCCACCTGGAACCCTCTAACTTCCTGAGATAAGATAGAATACTGCTTAACAGGGCTAAACAAAATTGTAAAGATTTTAACTAATGGAAAAGAATTTTTATATACGTGTTGTAACTTTAACTGATTTGGAAAAACAAGTCTGTAAAAATTCCTGTTCTATATGCCTCATTGTAAAAAAAAAAATAGTATAAAACTGTGATGGACAAACAATAAAACGGATGCGCTTCTTCACTGCATTTGGTGTGAGCATATTCTCTTGATCTCGTCTCAATCCACACCTATTGAGGGACCCCCGACCCCACTGCCTCCAAGGGCTGGACCCCAGCAACAAAGATCATTAGGAAATATAAGCTGGATTTTATAGCTGAAGAGACAACTAAAATTAAAATGTTCAACTACCTACTGTATTTTTTTTTTTTTTTTTTGGTACTGGGGATTGAACCCAGGGGCATTCTACCTCCGAGCTATACCCCCAGCCCTATTTTTTATTCTTTATTTTGAAACAGGGTCTCACTAAGTTGCAGAGTGCCTCACTAGGTAGCTGAGGCTGGCCGCGAACCCGGATCCTCTGGTCTCAGCCTCCCGAATGCTGGGATTACAAGCGTGCGCCACCACGCCCGGCTAACTACCTACTGTATTCTAAATGTATCTAGAGAGACATGAATTGAAAGTGCATGGTGGAGGGGGGGGGTCCAGAAGCAACTAAACAAAATGACTGGACTTCTCTAGATAAAATCTGGACCTTTCTCATTTGGAGATAAAATGAACACTGACAATTATGGGACAGATTTGCTGTGTACTTCTAAGTTATGATTCAACTCTCTTTGAAGAAAAATGTCCATCCTTAAAAGATGTTTTAGTCAAATTGGCCAAAATCATTGCAGTAACAAATAACCCCAAATGACCAATGATTCAACACACCCACAAATTATTTCTTATTTATCTGATTAAGGATTCCGCATATTCGGCGCTCTCTTACTCTTTTAAGGTCAACTTTTCTCCATGTATTGGCTAACTATTCGAGGCTGCTTTGACTCAAAAAGCATTTTCCCATCAGTTTGTTCTATGGTCATTGATGCTAGAGGAGATCTTGGAGATCTGAGCCCTGACAAGTAAATCCTCTGTGAAGAACACATATTTCTACCTGCCCTCACATCATTACTCAGAGCAAGTCACCTTGAGGTCTAATTTCAAGAGGATGGAGGAAGTGCATCTTCCTGTGTGCATGTAGATAAAGGGATAGTAATTGTCCTATCACTAGAGAGGTAGAGGTGTGTGTGTGTGTGTGTGTGTGTGTGTGTGTGTGTGTGTGGTGTGTGTGTGTGTGTGTGTGTTGAAAAATAGAGAGACCCATTGTACATGATAAACGTACACAAACATAGAAATGACATTCTCCCAGGAGATTTCAAAGAGGAACTATTTAAAGTGTCAAAGCCTCCTAGCTTATAGTTTTCTATGTGTATCTCTCTCGATATATTGTGAATTTCTCAGTAGTTTGGTACTTGTTTTTGTTTCCTAAGTGCTTAGCATAGCTTAGCTAGTTTGCTCACTTAATTTCCAATTGTCACTAGGGTTTATTTAATTTGAAACTTGAATCTAATATTAAAGATGAACATCAGGAGGATTTGAAAACCAACTCTTGTACTGAACAAGATTCTTTACTCTTTGGAGCTAAGTTTATTTTTTTACAAAAAAAACTATAAAAGATCTTTTACAGAATACCATGCTATGATATTTTAGTTTCAGTACTTGAATCCCTTACTATTTAGACTAATACTTGCAAATTTTAAGACATGGGGTAATTTTATCTACTTGGTTTTGCAAAGTGGTTTCTAGTGATAGTTTTGGAACACCTACTTGTCAAATCCAGGAGTCAAACCAGTAAAAAAAAAAAAAAAAAAAAAAGCAGTAAGTCCTTGTATTTGAAAAAAAAGTAATGTCTTTTCAATAAAGGTTTATTGTTTTTTTTCAACAAACCTGTAAAACTGTTGAATTATTTTAAAGTCACAATACTCATAGTTGCAGTAATAAGCACAATGATGCATATGAAAAATGCTCTTTATTTTTAATAGTATACAACTTGGATGCTCTATCCACCCTTGTCCTTACCAGGCAGCACTAAAGGGGTATATGTATTAATATACCTGTCATTTCGGTTAAGAAATTCTGTTCCAAAAAAACTCAAGTCTTGAAAAACATTAGACTGATGGGTTTGCATGCTTTATGGTCAGCCACTGGAAAATATGTATTGATTCTCTTCTGTGCGTGAAGTATTGTGCTAGTCACTGGGTACATTCAGTGAGGATTAATACTATACATGTAATGTTTTTTAGTCAAACACATTAAGTTGAACTTCAGGAAAAGGTGACATTGCAACTCTGAATCTATAGATGAAATTTATATAGATACATCTGCAAAGTGAGGTAATGCCTTGAATTGTCTACTAATCAACAATATTCCATGTAGGTGTGGGTTGTTTAGGGTTTGCTAACATTTCCCACAATTTTCTTTATCTTAGATGTTATTGTTATCTCCCCACAGATGAACTATGATTTATGATAGGTACTTTCAGACCTTTCAAAGAGAAGAATTAGTGACAATTAAAACAAACAAACAAAAAAATACTTACGCTATCAAGATTTGCTCATAAGCATGTGGTGGCATACGCTTGTAATCCCAGCATTCGGGAGGCTGAGACTGTAGGATCCAGGTTCGCGGCCAGCCTCAGCTACCTAGTGAGGCACTCCGCAACTTAGTGAGACCCTGTTTCAAAATAAAGAATAAAAAATAGGGCTGGGGGTATAGCTCGGAGGTAGAATGCCCCTGAGTTCAATCCCCAGTACCGCCAAAAAAAAAAAAAAAATTTTGCTCATAAATTCTTAATCTAGAAAGGGATCAAATGCTTGATGCTTTATTTTTTCATCCCATTTTTGAGCCATAAAAATGCATATTATATTTATTTTTGCATAATAATACAACTGAAGCTATACAAACTTAGTTGAAAGGATATGACTCTTCCTATTTCCAGTTAATAATTTTTTGTAGTAAAAAACCTTTTAATGATTAGCCCTCCAAATATAACTCTTTCTTAAAGGATAAAATGTTATTCCTACCTGTATCATTCTAAGCAATTGAAATAAACAATTCCAGCTTATGAAGGCAACAAGGTATAGTGAAATGTTCTCAACTTTAATGTACATAAGCGCTCCTTCAGGATCCTGTGAAAAAGGCAAATCCTCAGCTTTCATCCCGGAAATTCTGTTTCATAAAGCAGCTGTGAAAGCAAAGAAACAATATTTTTAATAGTGCCTCTAGATGATTATTATAGAAAGAACGCTGGGGCTCAAATGTGCAGAACACTGTTCTCATAGAAAGAAAATGAGTTTAAATGTCAGGCAAATTTGGATTTAAATTCTACCTCTATCTAAAATACTACATGAGTTATACTACATGAGATGCTGCTATATAACAAAGAATTACATCTCACCAACTTAAATATATATATATTATTATATATATATATAATATAATATAATAATATATATTATAATATATAATATATATTATTATATTATTATATTATATTATTATATTATATTATTATATAATATAATATAATATAATAATATATATTATATATATATTATTTCAGTTTCTGTGGGTCAGGAGTAGGGGTACAGCTTATCTGGATTCTCTAGTTAGGCTTGCATAAGGCTAGAATCAAGGTGTGAATCAGCACTAGATTCCCATCTGGAGGTTCAACTAGAGAACATTCACTTTCAAGCTCCCTAAAGTGTTTCTTAGAAATGATTTCCTTTTGGTTGTGGGACTGAGAACATCAGATTTTTTGTTGTTGTTGTTGTTGTGTTTGTTTTTGTTTTTGTTTTCTTATGGCTGCTAGGCAAAAGCCACTCCTAGAGTCTGCCCACAGTTCCGAAAGTCTCCCAAAGGTCCCTGCCACATGTGCTTCTCACCACAGTTGTTCAATTCAGCAAGATGAGTCCATAACAGAAACCCGCAGGCAAGACTATCTTGCATAATATACCATAAACACAGAAGTGATATCTGACTACCTTTTCCATATTGTATCAGTTAAAAAATGTAACAGATTCTGACCATTTTCAAGTAAAAAAAAAAATTAATAATAAGGGCGCAAACACTAGGAGAAAGACCAAACTAGAATCTGTTACTCATAATGTGACCTTACAGAGATTTTTCAGCATTATGAAATCTTAACTATTTCATATAACAATGGAGTTAACAGTACCTACCTTTAATAAGTAACATATATAAAAATCTTAGCATGTTCTAGCTATTTTATAAATACCACTAACTGATATTTATCCTTAAAGAAAAAAAAATGAGATTCATGTATGGGGCTTTAATAGCATATTTACAAAGTCTCTTCCAGTTTTGTGGCTTAATGTTCAAAATTTATTTTCACACTGCTATCAATTATGACCTATCTCCAATGTCTCCATTGAGCTGCCTCATGGTAGTCATGAACTACGTCTTCATTAAGTTAATTCAGAAAATGATTTTGGTAAGTTTCCCTTTAATTTCTTTTCTTTAAAGATAATTTAATTTTAGGATTCCAAAGACAGATAAAAGGACGGCCTCTTTCAGCATTATTTTGTTGAATAATTTCAATTTAGGGGGCCAACTATGGATACGTCCAATGAAAATCAAATCAAAGACTCCAGAAGGACATAATAGAAGTGTTTCCAGAGGGAAGTGTGTGCACAGAATAATCAGTAGGCAAGAGTGGTCTGGAGACCAGAGCAGCAGTCACTTTTCATTTTGAGACTCAAAAAAACTATTTTGACAGCTTCCTACTTTATGTATATATAGAGAGAGCTTGTAAAGATCTGAAGATAATTACTTGAATGCTTATCTCACAAAACATAATTAGACAAGGAAACTAAAGGAAAAGCTACTCAAAATATTCTCTATACTTCTACTGTGTATGCATCTTGTTTCTTTTATAAGTCTATCATTTTTTTCTGTTGCAGTCTCTTTTTTTAGAGAACTTGGTAGGTAGAGATATGAGAATTTGAATGTTTAATGCAGTAAATACAATAGATTAAAATAAAATATTCTGCTCTTCTTATCCTGTCAATGTATACAAGTCACACACAATAAGTCTTCAGAAAATAAGCAAGAGAAAGGATAATAAGAGATTTACTTTTTAAGCAGATAAACCCATAAGCTCTAAAAAATAATTTTTTTTTCTTAATGTGTCATCATTTCTTAAGTTATTCAGACTCTGACCTCTCTGTACATACTGTGTTAATCCCTTCTCTTTGCTCCATGATAAGCTCATTAAATTTATAAACAGTTGTTCTACCCAGAAAGTATCAAACTTGTTATGTTAAATATCTGTCTCAATTTGATACATTTTTTTCAATCACACAATATATTATAGTTTTGGAAATAGTACTGTCATCAGTCACACTTTTCAACATTACTCAGCCCATGAGTAGATTTTTGGAAACTATAGTGTTAACTAAAAATAAAATAAATACTATTTAATGAATGTTTCCTGATTAAAAAAAGAAAGGATGTAGAGAGATTGATAGGTAGACAGAGATAGATGATATGCTGTGGAAAAAAAAAACTGCAAAATTGAATCATAAAGTGTTATATCTGAACAGAATATAAAAGATAATTAGCTCAAACTCTGAGGTGTTGAGTGCTGTACAAGAGAAAAAAAGCCAGCTGTGTAAAAGCTGGCAGAAGGAATATCTAACCCTGATGCCTCTTGGTCTTGTGATCCTCTCCTAAACCATGCTGACCCCATAATGGTTTGAAAAATGGAGCTCAGAGAAGTGGGTAATAAAAATTCATAACCTTTCCCCATATTATGCATACTCTCCTTTTTATGCTTAGCAATCAGAATTTTTCATGCTTTTGTAAATGTTCTTATAAAGTCTTTAGAGAAGTCCAAGCCACTGCCAAAGTGTGGATGGTATGGATAGACACACCTAGGCATTCACGTGACATAATCTAGGGTAAATAACCAGGGTATTGAATAATTTAAAGGAAAATATAATGCTTTCAGGAATTAGTTTGGGTGATTCATCTAAATTTTATGAAAGAAGTAACTGTTACCTTATTACTCCAACCCAACTCCATGCCCTTTAGTTACAAGTACAACTTGCATCTACACAGGATAGTTTTCTAAAGGTTGAAACTTAATGTAGCTCTTTGTAGTTTCTAATCCCACCATTTACAGGAAAAAATATTCTTACTGTTTTAATACATGCTTGAATGTGTGTTACATGAATTTTATGCAGCAGTCCAGTAAAGTGTACTGCCTGGAACTCTATGCTCTCTTCTAATGAAAATGAACCATATTATATTCACTTCAGAACTTAAAGGAAGGATCTGCCAGGGATTAGGACAAGTAATTTATCAGTTTCACCTTCAAAGTAAACCATGAAGACCTTTGGGTAAAATTTGGGGCCAGCCATGGTACATCAGCATATTCAGTTTAAAAGACCTGGTTTCCAGGATCATTAGGAGACTTCAAGGTTTCTGGTATATAAACTCTCAACATTTAATTACAGGCATGAATAAGGCAGTGATGTTTCAAACTCTTTCATATTTACTTAGCTACTCAACCCTGTAGCCATATATTTTCATTTACTCATTTTCAGGATGAGAGGAGCATACTTACTTATACATCTGATATATGGCTTCTAATAAAATGCCAGTTGGTTTAGGTTTTATTGGTTGGGTCTTCAGTTGAGTTCATCATATATTGAAATAGATAACACAGAGAACTTGGCTTCAGGAAAATTTTAACTCCATGTCTTTTGGGAAATATTATCCATAAAAAGCCAATTGTACCAGGGTTTGTTGAGTAGTGAGATCTGTTGGAGATAAAAGTGCTTTGTATTTTATTGTCTGCTGTTCTGCAGCACTGTGGGTTACAATGTAATTGGTAGTCCACATCCTCTGGGGAGCACTCAAAAGCTGGCAGCCCATTTCCTGATGCCCCTCTATGGGTTGAAAATGAAAAAAAAAAATTCTCAAGGTGCTGACTTTTTCTTTTGACATAAATGTATGGTAATGCAACCTAAAGGATTAGCATTGGCCAGACTAAGATATTACAAGTGGAAGATTTTAAATCTTTCATCTGATATTCTGTGCATCGATTGGAAGTTGGGTTTTTTTGTTTTTTGGGGGTACTGAGGATTGAACCCAGGGGCATTCTACCTCCAAGCTACACCCCCAGTCCTATTTTTCATTCTTTATTTTGAAACAGGGTCTCACTAAGTTGTGGAGAGCCTCACTAAGTAGCTGAGGCTGGCTGAGAACCTGGATCCTCCAGTTTCAGCCTCACACATACTGAGATTACAAGCGTGCACCACCATGCCCAGCTGATTGAAAGTAATTTCCATATACAGAAAGCCTCTTAAAATGGCACTGTGCACCGTGTATTACATGCAGATGTTTAGTGAGCCTAAAAATAAAACATAGAAAAACAAATAAAAATAATCCTAACTTTGAGTACTGTAATTTTTCCAAGTTCTTATCAGAATGAAGCCTATCCAGTATTTCTAATCTTAGCTATTTCTAAAAATATTTATATAATTTAAAGAAAAATACATGGCAAATATTTATGGAAATATTTGCTCACCAGGAATTTCAAAGGTATGAGTTAGATTGGAGATTACATATCAATTGTGAGATTTTAAGAACCTCAATTTACATAAGAAAGCCTATAGTATAACTAATATCAATTGTTTTTCCTATACTTAGTTCTAGTAAGACAAATTTGGCAGTCAGAGAAAGGAACAATAATTTGACTTATGAATATTACACAAATTGCTCCACAGAATTGCTTATTCTGTATAGAGTATGGAATCTATAGTATAATACATGTGTCCTTGCAATTAGTGTAATAAATTTGCAGAAAAGCTAATGGAACATATATTTTAGTAAAAGCTTTGAATCTGACAGATCTAAGTATAAATCCTGAACCTGTGTGGCTCCGGACAAAACACTTAACCACCCTACAAAGCTTTATGTTCTACATCAGTATACAGGATAATAGTTATACCTAAACTCAGGGATGGTAGGGAGTGTGCAAAAGAAATAATATATAAACTCTGGTTTAGTAATCTAATAATTAATCTCCTTAGAAGGTTAAGGTTAAGGCTTAAGTCAGTAGTGGTTGGAGTTATGTGGGGGAAGAGGCCAGGAACGGAGGAATGCATGCAGCCTCTAAATAGTGAAGAGAAAAGGGAAAATTTCTCTTCTGGGACCTTCAGAAGAATAAAGGTTTGTCGACACCTCACTAGGAATGTGATAAGTTATTATAGGAACTTCAGGAAACTCATGCAGAAGACCTTCAAGTCACTGAGTTAGGGTGTAAGTGACAAAATTTGGAGTTGAATTGCAAGACTTGAATTGGAGATGTTTACTGAATGATAAAAACAGACAAGAATACCTTGCTGTGAAAGTCTTGCACAGATTTCAATTGGCTACCTCTACTCTAAAGCACTAGCAAAATCATTTCTTTTTTCTTCTCTGTTCTCCTAAAACATTTTGATTATAATTGTATTCATTTGCAATTGTGCATGTATGCTTTTATCACATTGAACCTCACTATGATGTATAATTGAATGACCTAAAAATAGTTGGAAAAATAATTGTAGTAGTTTTCTAGGGCTACCATATCTAAGTACCACAGACTGGGCAGTTTAAACAACAGAAATTTATTTCTTCATCATTCTGAAGGCTGGTCAATTGTCTTTCTTCGCCCCACACCTTCTGCATTGTCTCCATTCCTTCCCAAGGGGAGAGAGTCTAAGATAGGCCCCACAGGGGGATTAGTCTTTTGATATTCCTGCAGTTTTCTAACTGTAGCTATTTTCACTTAAAAATGCCTCTGTTTTCACTTAAAAGGCCTTCTTCACTTGTGTGTGTGTGTGTGTGTGTGTGTGTGTGTGTGTGTGTGTGTATGTGTGTTACTGAGAATTGAACCCAGGTACATTCTACCTCTGAGCTATACCCCCAGCCCTTTTTATTTTTTATGTTGAATCAGAGTCTCACTAAGTTGCAGAGACTGTCCTCAAACTTGCAATCCTCCTGTCTCAGTCTCTCAAGTACTGAGATTAACAGGCATGAACCGCCATACCTGTCTCTCAGTTACTTTTTCCCTCAGGTGCTCAGGTCCTTCCCGTTTCAGCCTACCTGCTTCTCTTAACACCAGACTTTGAGATGGTGGTCTTCTTTCTGTCTTTGCATTGTTTTATTTTTGTTTCTGTGTTCTAATCTCTTCTTTATGAGGGTGTGAGTTATATTGACCTAGGGCCCACCCATAAAACTTCATTTTACCTTATTGATACTTAATGGGCCCTATCTCCAAACATAGTCACATTCTGAGGTACTAGAGTTAGGACCCCTTTATGAATTAGGGGGTGAAGGACACAGTTCAGCCCATCACATTTTTCCACAGCATTTCTTACTGCTGTGTGACTATTTTGTGTTTATTTTCTAAGGATGGTAATGTTGAGGAGAGAGGTATCTGACCTTATTTTCACTATAATGCTTATCACTATTTCTTGCCTATAATAGATGCTTAACACACATACATAACCAAAATCATCATATTGGCAATCCTACGTTTCAAATGTCTATGTCTAATTTTCTTAAAAAGGTGATTATCTACCTAGTATTAAAGGGTAATAACTCATATATTTCTACATGTCATTTGAAATTCTATATAGAGTTTTTCTGCCTTTCTCAATGACAGTGTATAGAAGTCATATAATAATATAAGTCATTCCTTTTTAAGATCTTTTAAATATTTTATGTGCTTTTATTGGTGTATTATAGTCTCATATCATAATGTAAATCACATTGACAATGACATAAATACACACACACAGCACTTGGTGCCTCCCCTGCCACCCATTTCCCTCCTTCCCAATACAGAGTACTGAGGTTGACATTGGTATATTCACATATATACACATAGTCCATGGTAGTATTTCTATTAATGAACCTCAGTCTTCCTCCTCCCCTACCCTTAGATCTCCTCCCTGGCGCTGCTGAGGTTTCTCCTCCATTATCTGTAGTCCCTCTTGTATTTCAATTACTCCCTATCCTGTGCATATTAGAGAAAACATATGACCCTTTGCTTTCTGTTATTGGCTAATCTCATTTAACATAATGTTTTCCAGGTCCTTCCATTTTCTTGAAATGACATTATTTTATTCTTCTTTATTGCTGAGTAAGATTCCATTGTGTGTATTTCCCATAATTTTGTAATCCATTCATCTATTGATGGACAACTGGGTTGGGTCTATAATTTGGCTATTGGGAATTGTGCTGCTATGAACATGGGTATGCATATAAAACTGTAGTTCTCTGGTTTCAACCTCTTTGGAAAGATACCCAAGGAGTGGTAGAGTTGGATTATATGATGAATCTATTCCCAGTTTTCTAAGTAATCTCCACACTAATCTCCATAATAGCTGAACTAGTTTACAATCCCACCAACAGTGTAGAAGAGTTTCTATTTCCCTACATCCTTGCGAACATTTATTGTTATTTGACTTCTTAATGATTGCCATTCTGATTGGAGTTAGATGGAATCTCAGTGTAGTTTTGATTTGCATCTCTCTGATTGCTAATGATGTTGAACACTTTTGTATATATCTATTGGCCATTTGTATCTCTTCTTTTGTGAAGTTTCTATTCAATTCAGTTTCCCATTTCCTGATTGGGTTATTTGTTTTTCTAGTGTAAAGTCTTTTAAGTTCTTTGTATATTCTAGATATTAATCAGAGGGATAGTTGGTAGAGATCTTCTCCCATTCTTGGGCTTTCTTTAAACTCTTGATGGTTTCCTTTGATGTGCAGAAACCTCTTAGTTTAATGCCTTCCCACTTGTCAATTCTTGTTTTAATTTCCTGAGCTTTGGGGGTCCTGAGGAAGTCTCTACCTTTGCCTATATGTGGAGGGTTGAACATATGCCCTCCTCTATTAGCTTCACAGTTTCTGATCTAACTTCAAGGTCTTTGATCCATCTCGAGTTGACTTCTGAGCAGGGTAAGAGGTAAGGATTTAGTTTCATGTTTCTACAAATGGATAACCAGCTTTCCCCACACCATTTGTTGAAAAGGCTTTCTTTTCTCCAGTGTATGTTTGGCCCCTTTTTCAAAGATCAATTGACTGTAAGTATATGGATGTGTTTCTGTATCTTCTATTCTGTTCTATTGGTCTATGTGCCTATTTTTGTGTAGGGCACTCTTTCTAGGTGAGACACACATAGTTCCATCTCAATCAGAGAAAACCTCAATAATCAGATTAAAATCAAATATACAGCTGCTCATTCCTTTATAAATTTTATCATTGATTATATTTTACTGAACAATGATTTAGATTGTCCTGTATACCCAACATTATGCTAACAATAAAATTTGATATAAGTGAGATATGTAATATGATCATATTAATCATGAGTGAAAATGTTATACCTATAATCCAAGCTATTTGAGAGGCTGAGTTAGGAGGATAGAAAGTTCAAGGCCAACCTGGACAATTTAGAGACACTCTGTCTCAAAATGAAAATAGATAAATAAATAAATAGCTAGGGATTTATCTCAGTGGTAGAGAACCCTTAGATCCAACCCCCAGCACCCCAACATAATAATAATAATAATAATAATAATAATAATAATAATAACATATTTAGAAAAATGACAGTGCTGAGAACTGTAGTGAAAAGTGTAGTTGTATTCTCATGCATTCATTCATCAAATGTATATAGAAGATTTATGATGTGCTGCTATGAAAGCAAATATATTTGTGCAGTTTAAGTAATAAAGTGGTGAAGAAAAACCTTAATTAAATAATTACATAAATAGTGTTTAGTTTAATTGTATTAAGTACCACAAAAAGCACTCTGAGTTGCAATGCAGATTTATTTGTGGGTTTTTTTCCCTAACTGGAGAGAGAGCAAGAAAATATTTATTTAAGAAAGTTGCTTTATCATAGAAGAAGACGAGCAAGAGAAGGAGCATTAGGTGAGGAGAGGAAGGAAGGTTATTTCAGTAAGGTGACTGAGTGGACGAGAAACCTGTGACAAGACAGTTTCAACATTGTAAGGGGATGGAAAAGATAGGAGCTGTAGAAACAGGGCTAGCTGGGGAACCTGTTAAAGACTTTAGTCTTGACCTCTGAGAGAAAGAGAAAGCCACAGCTGGGTTTTAAGTAGCAAATTGCCACAATCGGATTAAAATTTAGGATTGAAGCTGAGCATAGTGGTCCATGCTTGTAATTCCAGTACTTGAGAGGCTGAGACAGGAGGATCACAGGTTGGAGGATAGCCTCAGCAACTCAGTGAGGCCCTCTGCAACTTAATGAGGCCCTGTTGCAGAATAAAGAATAAAAGATAGGGCTGAGGGTATAACTTGGAGGTAGAATGCCCCTGGGTTCAATCCCCAGTACCACAAAAAAAAAGAAAAGAAATAATTCAGTATTGAAAGAGGACAGAAGGGACACCATAGGTCATTTGCAAGGCAGTGGCAGTGAGCTAGGATAGAGAACATGGCAACTTGAATTAAGTAATAAACAGCAGAAATGCAGAGGGATTTTCAAGATATTGCACATAACTTCAGAAAGATCAAAGGTAATATTAATGTCATACTGAATGTCATTTTATGCATATTTGAGCACATTTAAGTGGAATTTCTCAAGCCAAGTTTCCTTTGAAATAGAGAAAAATAATACCTTTCTAGAAAGGTAGGGGGGTTGAGAGAAAGAGAGGAAAGTATCAAAAGGGAGTTTTAGTGTCAGGGTAGGGATTTCCTTATTGTTATTTTTGAGTAGTTTGTGTTAAACATTCGTGTAAGCTTTGAATTCTATGACATAATATGTTTGTATTCATTTTAATTTAAATTGTTTTATTTTTTTCTCCTCAAAATATTTCCATAAAATCCTTGTTTTTGGAATAGGTACTATCTTTTTCTAAGAACTTGAGGCCATTATCTTGCTTCTTTTTTCTTCTTGAGACTCCTTCTTGTTTTAAAAAGCCCAATCTTAACCTTATTTTATTTGACCTTGACAGCCACCCAGAGAAAGCCATGCCAGGGTTAGACATTACCTTTTTAGAGATAAGAAAGCTCAGTCTTAGAGTGACCACAAGAAAGCCAACTTTGCATTGTAGGACATGATTGGAGTTAGAATTTTGTAACTATGGTAAACACAAATGTTTTTTCAAGTCTTAATAGCACAGCTGAAACATGTCAGAGGTTGTTAGTTCATTTACAGCATCACAGTATTGGGAAAATTAAAATGTAATAAAACTCAATTGACTTCAAGCACTAAGTCTATATAGACTCTAAAATGTAAACAGGTATGGCCAAGAGAAAACCAAGGTGATCTATTTCAAAATATAGTTATTACACAGAATCAATTGCAATTTTAATAGAAATCATACTTTATCACAGGCACAAGAACTACATGCTGCTGACTTAAGGTAAAATTGGAAATAATAGCATCATAACAAATAAAATAAAAGAACATATCCTTGGGAATTATCAGGGACCTTGGTAATTCTTCACACAATATTTTGTATTTCATTTATTTGAGGAAACTTCAAATTTAGTATAAATGATGACAGAGCCATGAAAGCTTTGTTTATCAACTGTAAGTAAAAAATAAAATACAATTTTACAAAATACTCAGATGAGAGAACTGTGAGAAAAAAAATAGTGTGTGGCAGTAAGCTCTAAATTATAGACTTAAAAAACTTGCTAACACTGTATCTTTGGCTTCAAAGAAAAATCCACAGTTCTTTGAGTCACTATTGCTTATATAGGACAGACATTTGCATTAAAATAACTGACATTTTGAGGTTTGTGGATTTGCTGATGCTGCAAAGCATTGAATTTGATTGTGTATAATTTCCAGTGCTACATAGACATTTAGTAGTTGATGCTAGACATGAAAACAGAGACAAATTCCCTTTTCTTGTTTGTCTCTAACGTGTTCTTCAAATCCCATTTTTGCTCATGACACTTTGGCAGGCTCTTCTCTCAACCATTATAAAGTAAAGTAAAATTGGGGTTTCACTTATTCTGAAATGTATGTCATTGAAAAACTGAAGCAAAAGCCACTTTTCAGTTAGTGAATATATTTCCTTCAATTATATTCTATGAAAAAGAACTCAGTAGAAACCATGTCAAGTTTGGATAAAAATGAAACATTAACTAATTATAAAAAGAAAAGCATGAAAAGTTGCTACATTAAAACAAAGTCTCTGTATTTCATGCCCAGAAAGAAACAAAAAACACTTTTTAAAGTCTAGTATTCTAGTTTTCTGAGAGCTAAAGTAGCAGTATTCCATTTATGTTATATCCCAGCTGAAGAGAAAGCCTGAACAGAGAAAACGACCAGCCTCAGGATAGCTAAGGCATTTTATGTACCAACAAAGTTTATAAAGCTTCTCCAGTTTTGCCATTTCAGTAGAAAATTGTTACTGCATCATATATATAATATATATATATATATATATATATATATATTATATATATATATAAAATATATATATATATATATATATATATTTGCTTTTTAACTCAGACATCAGGAAAGATTATAGTTTTCATCTGAATATATTCTTAACATCACTTGAAATAAATATCAGACACATGGAATAATGAGCAGAGTCCTGATGACAGGGTAGTTAAGAGTGTGAACTTTGGAGCTTGACTGGCCAGATACAAATCTAAGCTTTGCCTTTTATATCCACATGACCTTGAACAAATCACTTCATTTTTCAATGTCTGAACTTCTTTCTCTGCAGAATGAAGACAATAATGGTCTTGACCTCCTTTAATTCTTGTGAAGAATAAATGAGTAGAAGGAAATCCTTTAAATGAGAGGCACAGAAAAGGTTGCAATTATGACATAGTAAATGAACAAAAAATTAGTTGGGAATGAATACACATTTTTATTATTTTGTGCAACAACCTATGCTTAGTGATTTCTGGCACAACAATTTACTACTGCTTAAAAAACTTCAGCATGGTACGTATTAAATTATTTGTAATTAAAAATGTAAAACATGTATGTCACATTTTGGTGGAGTATTTAATGATGTCCAGATTTTCTGCCTCTCCCGGAGTTTCTATAGTATACTCTGCTGCTCTCATCTTTTCTATTGTAATACAGCACTGTAATTGCCTATTCAGTCATCTGTCTTCCACAAAATATTATAAATTCTGTGAATGGAAAGTCCGTGTTTTGTTCACTCATTTATCTTGAGTACTTGACATGGTCTGCCATTAATGGTGGGTCAATAAATAAACATTTGTTAAGCATTCTAGAAATTATCTGGCACAGAGTTTGTAGATTAAGTGTTCCAAAACTCACTTTCAATAATTCTCTCCCTTGTCCACTTTATGAATTGAGAAGTCTAGTCACTTGTTCATCTTTTCTTGCAGTTAGTAATGACCCTATGACACAGTTCTAGCCTATACATAGATCAGCTACATGAAGGAATGAGGGAGGCTGGTGTAGAGAGTTAAGATGCTAAGGATGGCACAACGGGGAGACATAAACGGCCTGGGAAGAAAAACAACACCAGTAACTACTTCTCTCCAGATCTTTCATGTGAAACAAAAAACCTGTTCTTGTTCATTTCATTTAGTACCTAGAATTCTCTTACTTTTTCTTTGACTCCCAAAGAAAAAACATAGGCATGTTTTTTCAAGACATAGACATGAGAAGTAGTTTAACACCAAAACCTAAATGGATATGCTACCTGCTTGCTCACAGAGGCAAACCAGCCAGATTTGGGTCAGAAAACTCAATTGGCAGCTGCAAAATGAAAATGAAGATACTAATTAATTTAAAATAAAGTGTAATATTTCGGTTTTTTTTCTGTTTGTTTTTTGCTTTTTTTTTTTTTTAGCGAGTATGCGAACAACTGACATTCTATTTGGCAATATGATTACATGGGGACTTACCTATAATATTCCAATATTTTAACCTTTCTTGTGACTTTTAATGACAAATGTATGCCTGTCATCAAAGAAAAATCTGAGCAAGGACCTCTTAGGCATACACAAAAATATAAGTGTCAGAAAACAAAGAAATTAACTCTAATAGGGCAAAATTATAGGATAGGTGAAAAAGAAACTGAGAATAGAACAGTGAGAAAAATGTCAAATTTACCTGTCTTATTAATTGCTAATACTTTTTTTTAACTAATGATGTCTTTATTGCATACCAGATAATCAACCTACTTATCACCCCAAAACAATTATGTATTTATTTATTTTAGAAATCCAACTCCAAGTTGTTCTTCTCTCTCTCATACTAGTTTTCTTCTCTCTCATACTAGTTTTCTGAGCCTAGGTCCCTGAGTGAACAATTGCTGAGGCAGAGCTTATGTGTAAATGCATAGAGAAAGACCTTGCAATGCTAGGGAATCAAGAGCAAGGGTAAAGGGGAGTGAGACAGTGAAGACAGACAAGCAGATTTGCACTCTTATGTTACTGAACTGCACCAGGTTCACAGGAAGTACAGTTGGTTGATCAGTCTTGTAGAAAGTGCATGGAGGCAAACTGAAGGCCACTAACTCCAGTACAACAATGGAAAGCAATCTGTCAGTGCATTCTTCCCAGTCTCTTGTATTTCTTCAGTCAGAGTTCATTTCACGTGGTGTTTCCTCTTCCTCCTTCTACATTTTGTTTATTTTTGCTTCAGGGGAAGTTAGTACTTCTGAGTCCAGCTGGGTCACATTGTTTAGAGATGCTTCATCCCATACCTCTAGGATTCAAAGAATTCATGTTGAAGTTCCTTTCTCACTCCTGGGGTAATAATGCAATTTGAAATGTTAGAAGTAAAGGCAAATACAGTGGTGACTCAAATGTGGTTTTAAGCCCATAGGAGAGTGAAACTCGTCACTGGGGCTGGGCTGCTCTGTGTGGGAAGCAGAGCAAATGGCCACTTTCTGGCCAAGGGTTAGGGTTGCACTGAGCTGAGCTGAAAGGCTTAAAAACCTTCCTGAACACAATTCAACTTCAGTTGTCAGTGAGCTTGCATTTTCCATTTTTTCCAGTGCTGAGGATTGAACCCAAGGGCATTCTATCTCTGAACCATCTCAGTCAGTCCTTTTCATTATTTTATTTTGAAACAGTCTCACAGTCTCACTAAGTTGCTGAGGCTGGCCTTGAACTTTTGATCCTCCTGTCTCAACCTCCCAAGTACTAGGATTATAGGTGTATGCCACCATGCCTGACTGCATTTTTTTTTCTTTTACTAATTATTCACAGTTGTTACACTAACAGATGCTTATTTGATTGGGTACACATAGAACCATATTCTGTTTGCACTGTTATATTTTTTACTATTTATGGATAGGAAGTTGATTAGTTATAACATTTACCTTAAATTAATCAAAACCTCATGCTCAAAAAATATTCAATTTGTAAGATGATAATTACATCATTTTATTGCCCCCCCCCCTTTCATTGCATGTAAGAATGATCCTGTTGGTCCTTTGAGGTTTTAAAGGTAAGAAAAAGTGGCACATGTCACATCTGGGCAGAGAGAGTAGTCTTAGAACCTTCCTACATCTTGATCACAGAAGCAAAAGCCAAGATGAAGTCCAAAATGCTGAGTCACAGGAGGAGCAGAGCTTCCTACACACACTTGAAGGATAGGTACACCAGAAGGGAAATAGACATTTATTATGCTCAGTCACAAAGATGTGGAATTGTGTACGAGTGGAACATAACTGAATCATTTGGAGCCTTAAAAGGAAGCTTCTCAAACTAAAGGGCTGAAGATATTTAAATGAAGGAAGTATTTACAAAGTTCAGGATAGTAGCAATTAGGGAAACTGATCAGAGGTGATGCTGGAGTTCTAACTGTAGAGATATTATTACCACTAGATCTAAAAGAGCAAGATGAGGAGCATTCATTTTTTAGAAATTGGATGGCAGTTATATGGAGAGAGCCTGACAGGAACTGTAACCTTTAGTAAAGGACCCATCCAACCAATAGTGACCTTTAGGGAAAAGAATTAGCCTGACTAGTACTTTCCTTTTCTCCTCAGTCTCCTTCCAGTGACTTCTACTAATAAACACTCTTAGAAGCTGAGACACATAGGAATCCATTGATGCATATAATCACAGAAGCCCTCCATGTCCTCCAAGGTCACAAAGTAGTGAAAGGAAGTATAAAGTATAGAGATAGAGGGAGAAATGAGGATTCCCATCAATGCAAGCTACCGTAATTGACATGAGGAATCGATGAGATGATGCTTTGACAACAGAGCTAAAATACACTTCCATGTATTCAAGCTAGGTTGCAAGTGGAGAGGTAGCCATTGGGAGCCTGAGACAATGGTCTGTGCTGTCCACAGTCTAACATTTGGTAACATTTTCATCTTTTCTCAGAAGTCGGTCCTGCTGGAGAAGCAATGGGAAAATAGAATGTTATTAGTATGTGGTGATTGTTATTGTCTGGATTTGGCAAGTGTCAGAGGAAAAATAACTCAGAAAACTGGAAAATAGGAACGGTCTACAAATCCAAGGGCTTGTTGGGTTGGAAGCAAAACTACTTCTCAACTCTAAATGGTAAAAAATAAAATGGAGAAATGCTTTGCATTAAAACATCCAATTAAAACTCAGACTCTTGGCAAGCTTCAAACCAAGGCTATGACCATTAAGCTCATTATTAAAATCTCTAAATGCTTTGTGGCTACACATGGAAAAAGCCCTTTAAGTTAGTCAAAATCTCTCTGGGAAAATAGATTAAATGTTTGATTTCCTACCAAAATCTGATAGGACCATGATACCTGCGATTAAATCAAGAGAGAGATTCATGGGGCTTTAGTCAATAAAATATGAGCAGATGAGACCCATTAGTTCTGGGCATAGCTCTTAGAGCCAAAGCATGAGTTGCCAGGTTCTCCTCCCTCTGCCATGGCAATCTGAGAAGCAGGTGCCAGGATGACACACTGAAGGCTTAGGTTCCTGGTGACTGCCACAAGGAGAGCTCCCTACTGGCCTTTTGGACATGAAGCAAAAGGGAGTGACAACATTTAGTTCTACTAAGCTGCTGAATCTTGTTATTGTTTATTATCACTTAAGACCTTGAATAATATAAGTCAATAATCACCTTTTGGAAATGAAGGTGTTTGCATTATAGAGGTAATTATGGAAACACCAACTGAAAGAGAGAAATCATAACAGGCCAATAACACACAAAGAGGAGAGGCATGGAACAATTGCAGCCAAGGAAAAATGACTCGGACAATCCTTCAGGATTATTACAACCTTTGTGAATATGATGGTTAAAAAAAAAAGATTGCAAAGATGGTGAAAAGTTTTGCAGTTTCGTAAAGTGTTTAAAAGGAAACTTTTATTTTCATCTAAAATTATTAATCAGCTCATGCAATGTTAAATAATTTTCAGAGAAACAGTTTTAACCTTTCCAGGAAATAATGAAGACATAAGCATAAGCAAGGGCTAGTGAAAGTGAAATGGAGGTTCTGACTGGTCTGCATGTCACCTCTGGAACTTCAGAGAAAGATCCTGTGATATAATAAAAAATATATTGATTTCTGACATAATGCCTGTAAAACCCTTGGGATTTCCTGAGTGATAGGAGTATCTTTTTTTACTCATAAGGAGCTCCTTTGGACTACTCCTGGGTTTATGTTAATAAGTTGATTCATAGTAGGAGCCCTAGATAGTTTCAGAGTAAAAACTGGTTGGCAGAGGAACCAACCACATGATTGCAATTTTGAAACTTTCAGCACCACCACCTCAAGCACCAAGAACTGGGAGTAGAGACTGTATTTGTTCACTAATGACCAATTAACCAACCACGTTTCTGTAATAAAATCCTATTCAAAACTACTCTCAATGATAAGGTTTGGGGGCCAGGAGTGCTTCTTGGTTGATAGAAACCTAAAAAATATTTCATGTATATCTAAAATTATCTTTGTAATCCTCCTCAGACTCATTTCTTCTTTTGTCTTCACAGTGGCAAACACAATGATGAATTTGATAATTTTTCAATGATCTTATTAAATCTTATTAAATTCATATACATTATGTAGTAATTCTAATTTAAACAAAGTTCACAAATTGTATAGAAAAAAATTGTTATTATGTAAGTTTTCTTGATAATTCAAGATGATATGGGGGGTTAATGTTCTGATACATGCATTTTTGGCTTATTCTATTTTAATTGGTATATAGCAATTAAAACAAAAATGTATTTGTTTGAATTATTCATCTACTTCCTTATAATGTACATTTTAACTGACGTTAAATAATGCTATAATTATCACATATATGCATGATAAATACAGTATTATAACTATGTCATCAATCTATCTATATCACGTTGCACGAATTGTGTTAATTTTCTATTCATGCAGCCTCCCAAGTACTGGAGTTAAAGGTATGCACCACTGTGCCCAGCTTATTTCATATGCTTCTAAATAAACTATAATTTTTTACTATTAAAATATATGTTTTACTACAAATATTATTTTCAAGAAAAAAACTAAAAATGGCTTTCTTTTCTTACTAAGATCCAAAATTAATAGGAAAATAGCTACCAAGGCTTTATTGAAAGTTTGGCTTAAAATGAGAAGATGAAATCCAACTATCATTGAGTTAAATTAAATATTTTATACAATACTCAATCTCCTTGTGTATCAATTATAACTATGGCTACTCTACAGAATCCTGAGGAAGACTGGCTCACTGAACAGATCAAGAGCTGGGAGGCAGAACTAATGCCTGGTCAAGGTCACAGTGCAGGTGGCACAGCCTTTATGCCATCACCATCAGACTCTCACCAAATGCCATATCTAGAACAGTCAATGCAGTGGTTAAAAATTCCTGAGTGTCTTTGCACCTTGTACAGTTATGTCACAAGTTAAAATTCTGGCCAGGAACAAGTAGTTCTATCTACTAACACCTCTTTTTTTATTTAATTGTTGCATTGTAATCATACATCTTTGTTAGGTACAAGATGATAAAGACATATGCACACATTTCTCATTTAACCCCTTCCCCAATTCCCTCCACACTCCCTCTCCCTCCCTCCTTCTCAAGTTCAGTTTAGTGATTGACCGTGATATATTTGTGAAAGTACATCATGTGCATTAGGGTGCCCCCACATCAACCACCTTCAGTTAAGTTAACTTCTTTGCTTATCTAGGGTTTCTCCTTTTTCATCTGGAGTCCCTCTATGCCCCATCTTCTCCCTAGCATCCGCATATTAGGGAGAACATATGCTTTTTAATTCTTTGTGACTGACTAATCTCACTTAACATAATGTTTTCCAGTTGAATCCATTTCCCAGCAAATAACATGATTTTGTTTTTCTTTAGGGCTGAGTAAAATTCCATTGGGTACATAACTCATAGTTTTGTAATCCATTCATCTGTTGATGGACATCTTGGCTGTTTCCATAGTTTGGAAATTGTGAATTGTGCAGCTATAAACATAGATACGCATGCGTCGGTCTCATAGTTTGGTTTCCCTTCTTTTGGGTAGATTCCCAGAAGTGGTATTGCTGGATCATGTGGTAGGTTCATTCCTATTCCTCTGAGGATCCTCCATACTATTTTCCAAAGGGGTTGCACTAATTTGCAATCCCACCAACAATGTATTAGGGTTCCTACTTCTCCACATCCTTACCAGCATTTGTTGTTCGTGTTTTTATGATTGCCATTCTTATTGGGGTTAGGTAAAATCTCAGGGTAGTTTTGATTTGCACCTCTCTGATTGCTAATGATGTGGAACATTTCCTCATACATTTAGGGCCATTTGTATTTCTTCTTTTGTGAAGTGTCTATTTAGATCCTTTGCCCATTTTTTATTGGGTTATTTGTTTTCTTAGCTGTGAGTTTCTTGAGTTCTCTCTATATCCTAGATATTAGTCCTCTATCAGAAGAGTAGCTGACAAAAATTTTCACCCATTCTGTGGGCTCTCTGTTGAGAGAGAGCCCACAGAATCTCTATTCCAATTCTGGAATCTCTATTCTGATCAGAATCTCTATTCTGATTCTCTGCAGGGCTTTTAGCATGAATGGGTGTTGGATCTTGTCAAATGCTTTTTCAGCATCAATTGAGGTGATCATCTGATTTTTGTCTTTGAATCTGTTTACGTAATGAATTACATGGATTGTTTTTCGTATGTTGAACCAGCCTTGCATCCCTGGGATGAACCCAACTTGATCATGGTGTATAATTTTCTTGATGTGGTTTTGAATGCACATTTCTAGTATTTTGTTTAACAGTTTCACATCTAAGTTCATCAATGATATAGGCCTATAGTCTTCTTTTCTTGAGCTGTATTTATTTGGCTTTGGTATTAATGTGATGTTGGCTTCATAGAATGTGTTTGGGAGGGTCCCATTTCTTTCTGTTTCACGAAATATTTTGAGAAGTATTGGGATTAGCTATTCTATAAATGTTTTATAAAATTCACTTGGAAAACCATCTGGCCCTGGGCTTTTGTTTGATGGTAAACTATTGCTGTTTCTATTTCTTTGATTGTTATTGGTCGATTTAAGTTTTCTATATCTTCTTGACTCAACTTAGGAAGGTTATATATATCTAGAAAGTTGTCAATTTCTTCTAGATTTTCTATTTTATTGGAGTATAATTTTTCAAAATAGTTTCTGATGATCCTCTGTATTTCCACACTGTTGGTGGTAATATCACCTTTTTCATCTCTTATTTTGGTAATTTGGGTTGATTCTCTCTTTCTTTTGGTTAGGTTGGCCAATAGTTTATCGATCTTGTTTATTCTTTCAAGAAACCAGCTTTTGGTTTTGTTGAATTTTTGTGTTGTTTTTTTATTCTCTACTTCATTAATTACTGCTCTGATTTTCATAATTTCCTGTCTTCTACTAGCTTTGGGGTTAGACTGTTCTTGTTTTTCAAGTGCTTTGAGCTGTGTCATTAGGTTATTTATTCGGTGATTTTCTGATCTTCTTATGTTGGCACTCAGTGCTATAAATTTTCCTCTTAGTACTACCTTCAAAGTGTCCCATGGGTTTTGATATGTTGTGTCACTCTTTTCATTGGTTTCTAGGTATTTTTTTTATTTCTTCCCTTACTTCTTCTATGACCCAATCCTCATTCAGCAGTGTGGTGTTCAGTCTCCATGTGTTTACATGGTTACTCTGGGTCTTCTTAGAGTTGAGTTCTAATTTCACTCCATTGTGATCTGAAAAGATGTATGGAATTATGTTACATTTTTCGAATTTGCCAGTGCTTGCTTCATGTCCCAGAATGTGGTCTATTTTGGAGAAGGTTCTATGTGCAGCTGAGAAAAATGTGAATTCAGTTGTAGTTGGGTGAAAGAGTCCATATGTGTCTAATAGGTCCATTTGGTTTATGGTATTCTTTAGGTCTGAGGTGTCTTTACTGACATTTTGTTTAGAAGATCGGTCTAGTGGTATGAGAGGAGTATTGAAGTCTTCCAATATTAGTGTATTAGGATCTATGTGTGTCTCTATATCATGCAGAGTTTGTTTTATAAAAGTGGCTGCACCTATGTTTGGGGCATAGATGTTGATAATTGTTATTTCCTCTTGCTGGATTGTTCCTTTTACTAGTAAAAAAATGACCTGCTTTGTCTCTTCTGATAAGCTTAGGCTTGAAGTCTAATTTATCTGATATCATGGTTGCTACTCCTGCTTGTCTTTGAGTTCCATTAACATGGATTACCTTTCTCCAGCCCTTCACATTTAGTTTGTGGGAACCTTTGCTTGTAAGGTGTGTTTCTTGCAGGCAACATCTAGATGGATTCTGGGTTTTAATCCATTTTGCCAACTTTTGCCTTTTTATTGGGGAGTTGAGACCATTTATATTCAGTGTGATTATTGAGAGATTACTTTTAATTTGTAACATTTTGAGTTTTGACTTCTGTTTTTGGTGGTGTTTATTCTTCTTTGCTTAGTTGTTTGCTTCCTGGAATTTATTGCTTCTCTGGTTCTGACATTTATTGTTATTTCTTCTTTGAGTTGATCTCTTTGAGTATTTTCTCTAGTGCTGGTTTGGAAGACATAAGTTCTTTCAGTTTCTGTTTGTCATGGAAGTAAAAGGCCAAGTGACATTTAGAGGCAAACCAATCAGAATCACTCCAGACCTCCCAAATCAACTCATGAAAGCCAGGAGGGGCTGGAGTAACATATTCCAAACTCTGAAAGAAAAGAACTTGCAGCCAAGATTCTCCTACCCAGCAAAACTCTCTCTCAAAATTGATGGGGAAATAAAAACCTACTAAGACCTCTTGTCCACATGACATCTGCCTCTGGAATGAGAGAGAAAATGTGTTCCATTTTACTTTTGAAGTGGGAAATAGGATAATATCACTCACCTATCTTGGATTTCCATACAAATAAAAAGAATATGCAAATGAAAATGACAAAAACCCACAAATAATCACTATAATCGTTGATATATTTTTGTATGTTCAGTTAAGTAGAGGTAATTTTCATGTTGATATCAATTCACATTACTATGTTGATTTAGGAAAAAAGACATGTAGTTTCACAACACCTGGAGGATGGAATCCTGAGAATTATTTATTCTAGTACAGCCTCAGTGGTTAACCTATGCCCTGCAGAAAATGCAAGTTATTTTCTCTGCCCATACTTGGTTTCAGGAAGAGATTTATTTGGCTAGTAATGATCTGTGCCTCTGTAAACACTGAAAGACAGTACTGCCTCTGGTTGCTGTTAGACTTACCAGTAGTGGCTCATCTCACATCACAACGGCCTGATAACCAGCACAGTAAATGATATTCCTTCATCTATTATTTTATATGATTTATAAAAGTAATAAGTATTGATATAAATATTGATAATATGTATTGATATTTATATATGTATATATTATTTTATATCATTTTTAAAAGTAATAAGTATTGACATATGTGTATATGTACACATATGTATATGTGTATGTATGTGTGTGTGACATAAATATATATATGTATATGACTTAAATTTGTAAAAATTAGAAATATTTGAAGAAGAAAAGAAAAAAAAAACCCTGAAATATAGTAACATGCATCTTGCCCCTTTGATATATCTTCTTATATCTTTTTGGGTTTTGTGTTAATTTTTAAACAAGGTAACATTATAGACATTTTATCATAATAATATAACTTAGACAGTTTCCTTTCATTCTATATATCCTTCCAACACAAAATATTTTGGTCTTCTGTTTCACAGATGTGTCTCATTCTTTAAACTTTGTTATTGGACATAAATTTTTACCTCTATTTTACTGCTTTTGGCTGTCATGTTTTAAGTTATCTTCCCAGACTACAATGCTTTGCCCACCTTTGGGGAAAATCCTTTCAAACTCCTAGTTGTTCACTCTTTCATTGCTGATGTAGTATCCTGTTTCTGTCAAATAGTATACACTCAATATTTTTTTTGGACAAACTCTTAGGAAGTTGTAACCATGTTTTACTGCATGGTTCTTTTTGGCTATAATTTATTCAGCCAGAGAAGAGCACTTCTCAGTCTTAGCTAATGAGAATCCCTTCCCCAGAAATTTGGAATAAAAGCAGTGTGAATGTAATCTCAGAGTTGGCTAATTTCTTGAAAAGATGTGTAAAAACATGGACATGGAGCCAGCCTTCGTGACACACACCTGTAATCCCAGTACTTGGGAAGCTGAGACAGGAGAATTGCAGGTTTAAGAGCAGCTTCAACAAGTAGTGAGACTTATCAACCCAGTTTCAAAAATAAAAATAAAATAGGGCTGGGGTATAGCTACAGGTAGCATGACCCTGGGTTCAATGCCCAGTACCACAAAAATAAAGACTTGGTAATGTGTCCATCTTTTGCCTGGTAGACTGTAGCCAACAAAACCAGTAAGCTACGAATTGTGAAGCAGACATGACAAAAAGGTAACAAAAGATGAACAAAATTCTAAAGAATAGTTCTCTGGTGCTTTTAAAAACATTTTATTATGCATATAAAAATAAAATATACTCTTTTCATTATCAATCGGTCTTAATTTTTAATGTCTCAATACCAACGAACATGTCTCTTAAATATTCAAATATTTTTGTTCAACCCTGAAAGATTTTGAACTAGCATGTTTTGAGTGGGTCCGAGAATTTACATATATCTTAAGCATCCTATAAAATCCTAGTGCAGGTGAGAACCACTTCTTGGAAAGTGCTGCTATGGGTCATGTTTCTACTGTAGTCCTTCCTATTAACTCCTTTCTTGCAGGTACTTTCTCAACTACCATATTTAACCAGTTCCCCCAAACCACATCTTATTTTTAATCACTATATACATTGACTACATATAATATCATGTAAGGCAAATACAAAATTATTTCACTGATCTTCTTCTGTCTGATCATCTATGAACCATATATCTAAATTTCCAAAGGAGAATACTTGAATAGATTGTATTTAAATGTCAACATGATATACATTATGATGTGAAACCATAATGCACCAATAAAAGCAAATAAAAATAAAACTATTTCAATTGGAAAATGTCATAAAAATAAAAACTAAATTGGAGCTACTTATTTATGTGAAGGGCTATGTATTTCAAAAATTGTTGTCCTCCAAAAAGAAATATAACACAATATTCTTATCATATTTGTTGGATTTCTCCAGAAGCCAAAATGAGACATATTGTGAAATTATCTTTAGTGTCACATATTTAAGCTCTATTTAAACTCTTCATTGTAATAAGCAAGTGCAGAAAAGAAGTATAGACAAAAATACCTGGTAATGCAGTTTATAATGCATTGATGATCTTATGCTTATTCTTAGAAGATAACTTTGATGCCATTAGTAAGTATGAATTGCCTTGTATCATTAGGATATAATGGTAAGACAATAGGAATTAACCTGAATTTCTATCTATAAAACAGAATATTTTTGTTTTACTAGCAGGTAAATCCTGATAATGGAATACATTCAGTTCTCTAAGCATGCCAGGGTATTTAGTTCCATTTACAAGATTGCAATGAGAGTTAATGAGGAAACATAATCATCTGATTCACATTTATATTCTTTTCCTTTCATTTTAGTTTTTAAATACTTCATGTCTTATTTTTCGTGATAGATGCTATTCTTCCAAACTATTCTATTTTATTATAAACCAAATATATCATAAATAAACATGCTCTACCAGAAGGAAAATTGTTTATTTTTCCCTCTGAACCATTCAACTTCCTTCTGTGACAGGCGGCAGAGCCAAGCCAAATGAAGGTTGAGAGGCACTATGAATTCATCAGACAAAACACACATTAAGGCTGGATATTATAAAGTAGAACTGTATTAACATTTTGGTCATTAAACCTGCTTAATTAAACTTAATTGTGTTTTCCCCCACATCACAGAAATTGCACACTAACCACATTGCCTTTTCTGTCCTAGAAAAGAAAGCCTTTTCCAGGCAAATCAACTGTTTAGACTTTCAGCGTCAAATGCATCTTTGAAATGAAGTAGATCATATGATCAAAAAAGAAAAAAAAAAGAGGAAAGGAAGAAAGAAATAAGAAAGATCAGTTTGTTTTTAGATGAGTCTAGACTAAGAGTTGATACATGGAATGAAGATGCTTCTACATGCCATTGTTAATTAATCATCATGGAAGTGTCACTATCAGCCTCATATGATTTTTTACAGAGTGAATGATATATTTGAGGTATAGTGAAATCAAACCAGTCAATCTAGAAGCATAGATCTGATAACCAGGCAACAAAGATTTACATTTGAAAGTACTTTGCATTTCACTAGTGTCTAGTAGACATTGTACACTGGAGAAATGCAAAGACAATTCAGATAAGCGATACAATGCAAATAATTTACAAACAAATAATATTTTGTGATTTCAGAGGAAGGATAGATCTTCCTGATGGAGACTTAAGAAAGATCATTGAAGGATCAAAATACTATCTAGACTTTTGAAGATGGTTAAGAGTTTTACAGAAAATGAAAAGGTTAGTTCAAGTGTAGAGGATTCCATGAGCTATGACATGAACATAAGGAGGAGAGTCTGGTTAAATTTGGCTGAAGTAATGGATTCATGATAGGAAGTACTAAGAAATATTTATTTTAAATAAGTGATTGGAGTAAAGTCATTAAAAAACAGGTGGAGTAAAATCATTAAATAACAGGTGGAAATATTCATAGGGAATAAGGAGCCATTGACATTCTTGCATAGTGAACAAAAGAGAAGGCATTAAATACTATTTTTAACTTTGCATTGTGTATTTCAACCTTTTTCAGGTCTATGCTGATCAATCAAAATTACTCCTGGTCATGGTCAAAGCAAAGCCACAATGTAGACTCATACCAACCTTTCAACTGTCTCTAGACTAGATAATAAATTAAGGACAGAAATGTTCAAGGAAGATAACAGACCCTGACAGCAATATTTTTAACCAGTATTTCCCAGTCTATGTGACAGAAGTAAAATGTTACCATGCGCATTCAAGACTTGGGGTCTACCTAGCTTATTTGATTAAGCTGACTGGGATATGGCAATGCTGAGTCTGTGTGCTTTATGGCACCTTGCATGTGCAATTCTTGCCCTTAGCTTGAAGTGCTATTTCTTCCATGGAATATTGGCTAGCACCCTATTTTCTTAAGAAAAAAACATAATTGGCAATTATATCATTGCACTGAAGAAGACAGAAAGCACAAACATATCAGTATTTACTTCCTTACCTTTCAGATTGTTTTTATGTACTGGAAATATATCAATTTGTGAGTGATGCAAATTATGCTGTTCCTCTGACAGGACAGGTCATAAATGAAACATACTGGCTGTTCACAATGCGCACCGGTGGCTTACAGTTTAATTTGTGAAAACCATATGCCGTTTCTCTGTGACAACTCCATTGATTTATTCATGAAGCACTTTAGTGTGAGTGTGAAAAGTTACAGACACACCTACTAGGATTTTAGGAGCTCCTTTCATTGTGTGTCAACCATTTTAGTGTAAGATGTAACTTGGCATAATGAGACTTAGCCTGAGGGGGGAGAAGAACTTGCCAAATATAGAGAAAGATAAACTTGGCTGCTCAGGTGTTACCATAGAGAAACTAATGTGTAAAATTTCTCTAGCTCATTTGAGTATTTTATCGTCAGCATTTACCTTGTCCATACATTTCAGAATGAACGTATCTCTGGAATTAATAAAGTGAAGTATTTTAAAGGAGATACACTTCCTACTTTTCTTTCTGGTGCATTTCTAAAGAAAAATATATCATGATTCCATTAAAAATTAATGAAATTCCATTGATTATACAACAGGATTTACAAAAAATGTATTTATAAATAACATCTTCTCATTGATAGATAATAGACATAGTATATAGACTATGGGAATCTAAGATTTATTGTCTAAAGGTACTGAAATGCCCTTTAGAGTATAGACCATAGTTTCTCAACCTCAGCACTACTGACACTTTGGGTTACAAAATTATTTGCTGTTAGGAGGCTGTCATAAGCATTATAGAATGTTTAGCAGCATCTCCGACCCTTGTGAAAAGCAAAATACTTACAAATATTTACAGAATGCCAAATGTCTTCTGTTGGAGAATCAGAGTATACTCTAATGCATTAGTTATCAATAGCTATATGACAAGTTATGCACCCTCAAATTAGCTGTTTAAAACAAGACAATTTTATTATCACATAATTTACATGAATTAGGAAATTAGCTGAGACATAAGTGGGCCACTGTTTAAAAATGTCTCAAAAGACTGAGTTGAATGGTTGGCCAGATCCGGAGTTTCACCTGAAAGTTCAGCTGGAGAAAGATCCACCTCTGTGCTCATCTGTTTATTGGCAGTGTTTAGTTCCTATATTCCTGCTTTTCTTGGAATCACTGAGTGCCTCAGATCTCTGTCAGCTGCTGACTGGAGCCCACTCTTAGATCTTTTCCACATAATTTCTCCCATAAGGGAATTTTCTTCATCAAATTGTACAAGCTGAGAAGGGAATACTGAGAGTCTCCTAGCAAGACAGAAGCTACAATCTTTTGTTCTCTAATTTAAAAGGCATTCTTTCATTGTTGGTTATTATATTCTATCAGTAAGAATGGAGTTGAGGGGATTGCCTAAGGTCAGTTATATTGGGGGTTGTCAACTTAGGGTTAGCCTACTGCAATCAAGCTGGCAAAGCTGATAGATCACATACTGTCATTGTCATGCAGTCTTCTGCTTTTTGGAACAATCACAACTGATATCCAAATCCACCCCAGGCTGAATAACCAATAATGTATACATGGCATGATTAGGATATAAACACAGTATGAAGAAATGATTATGCAGTAAAAGAAATTTCAGATCAATAAGATATAACTAACTAGTTTGCAGAGGAAGTAATCCTACAGAGTGATGAAAGGTGCTAGCTTTGCAATAGGCTTAGAATCTTACTTTTATCTAGACTTCAGCTTCCCAATATTATTGGCTTACTACCCCCTTCCCAGAAAAAAAAAATTACTCAGCACCTTCCTTTGCATTTCCAACACCCATCCCCACCAATCACACCAAGGCTACCACCACCTGCATAGATTGTTCAATCCTGCCCCCTGGGGACAATATTGCCCAGTATGGGAATCTTTGTATGAATACAGCTAAGTCAAGATAAATATTTTTATGAGGATTAGCATCTTAGGGCATCAAATCCACTCCCTTGTTGCTTGGGCACACAGAAGAGTGGTTTGACTTAGACAGCAAGAAAGTTCACAGTTGTTTCAGTTAGTTCTCTTTCTTGTATTTTACAAATTCAAACTTTTTTGAAAATCACAAGGTATAGTGTGAAGCACATTTTGTATCATGACCCAGAACACATCACACACACACACACACACACACACACACACACACACACACACGCGCGCGACTTAAGCAAATATTTCAGAAAATATTGCACACACACATACCCAATCTATTCTGATTCTATCCTATTCTAGTTTAGTCTGATCTCTCCGATTTTATCTTATTATATTCTATTTCATTTTCAAAAGTGATGGTCAAGATCTTCTGAATCATTAAATTGATTTTGTGTCCCACTAATTGATATTGACTGTCTGTTTAGAAACGACTCACTCACTGCAAGTTGCTCAAGTTCTGTCTCATAAGTAATCATATCTACAAGATTGAGTCAGTCTAGAGTCATAAAAACAATCTCCCATTACATGTTGCCCTTTGTGGACCTCTAAGTAAGATAGTTTTAAAAGCTCAAGTGAGAGAAAAGCTTTTTCTTCCACCAAATTATCTTATTACACACCATAATTTAGCAGTATTAATAAGCCTCAGTATTTTTCGCTAAAATGGATATCTCATCCTTTTCTCTCTCCTTTCATCCACTGAAAATGCAACTGTATTTTTGTTCTTTTAATTTCTGCTTCTTGATGATTCATATATGTAGTAAAGTATATTTCTCAGGTATAAACACCAGCAGTTCCATCTCTACAATACCTTACTCATTTTCCTACAGAACTTTCTACAGGATTCAAACTATAAGCTGAGGGCATTAACATTTTACACAATCATTTGGCAAATAGGAATAAATTTTACTTTTATTTAATCAATGTTAGCACAATAAAAGATAACAAAATATATATAGAAGAGAAAAGGCTCCCTTTGACATCTCTATGAGTCAGATTTTTATAAAGAATATATTTTCTCAAGAGGTAACTAGATTTATTTCTTTCTCATTAAATTTTAAAACACTACAAAAGAGTGTACTTCCTAAATGCTTAACTTTATTAACTTGCAGGCCTTATGTTCTACCAATATTACCAGTGAGTTTTATACCTACCAGTCAACCACCCAGGTAATTCATGTTAGCAACTAAATCTGTTAAATCTGTTATGTGTAAGTTCAGGAACATCATATGTGGACCTGGAGGGCAGTGATATTAACTAGCCCATTAAAGATATGGACTAGAAAATTTGGCCTCATTAGCACTTGAATTCTAACCAGTGATCTATGAAAAGAAAATGAAGCAGTTTAGCATTTTTTTGTTTTGTTTTGTTTTTTGGATCATGTCAAAGGTTAGTAGTATCTCTTAATGTTAAATATATCTATACAATTACTTAAATATAAAAATAAAATTGCATACCTCTACATTTATGGAAGGCTTATGGGAAGCTAAGAAAAAAAAAGGCTGAGGTATATATTGCATAGTTTTTGAACCTTAGAAGTAAAATGTAATGAAGAAATTTAGCTTGTAAGTTTTAAGGTTTTGAAGGTTGCATGTTATAGCATAAATATTATAAAAATCAATCTATAAAAAATAAAACCTTAAAAATCAATCTATAATTTTGTTTTTGATCTTACTCCCACACCTATCTACACTGGGGCTGCAAACTCATCTTCCCAGGGTATTTTCTAATTGGCTAAGTCTTTGAGTATAATGAATAAAAGCCACTGCTTGGGGATAAGAGACAAATCATGAGAGGAACAGACATAATCATGTCTCCCCTTCTTGCTCTCCTGATCACTCCTACTCTTTCTCACTCCTTGTAAGTTCTCCTTATAATGACATTGCTTCTAAAGCACTGACCACCAAAGGTCAGGGTCTCTCTGTGATCCAAGATTCTGGCAGTCACACTCTCAGACTTCTTTTTTTTAATCTTTTTTATATATTACTATAAAAACATAATATGTATTTTATTGAATAATATTAAGCAAATAAATTTTCAAGATCATGGCTTATTATGCATCTTAGCTGATTTGCATCTTAGTCTTGTCTATATTACTACTTAATTTATTTCATCTCATTAATATATAAATATATTAAGAAAAATATTTAATTTCACAAAACTAGAATTGTAGCTCTTAGTCTCCTGGGCTTCTCCATTGTTAAAAGGTGATGTAATCCTAACTAAAGATGGCAGGTTATGAAGAATTTCCTATAATAAACAGAATTTCCTATAATAAACATTCTTTTCTTTAATGTGCTTTTATTGGTGCATTATCATCTCACATCATAATGTAAATCATGTTGACATTGACATGGCACTCACACTTCTTCACTGTGCTCCCCCAGCCCTGCAGACAGTGCCTGCTTCTTACAGTTTCAAATTTCTGAAAATTATATTACAATTTCCATTATTTTATATTTTCAAAAACCCACAAAACCCAGCTTCCCAGGTTAAATATTTTTATTTAAAATATCTACTGCAGTTTTCCTTTTCCTGATTATAAGTTGACTGATAGGAACTTAAGTTTAAATGCTGTCATTGGCCACTAACTAGATGGATAATTCTGAGTATATTGTTAAATTTTTTTACCTTCTTCTTTGTCTCTGATAACAAGAAAAAATAATGGCCTACATTGAAGAACTGTTGCAAATTATAATAAGGTGGCATATTTTATGCTCAAGGCATGTAGTAGCACTCAAACATTATTATTAGAAGCTACCTTAATAATAGATATTTAATTTGCATTTGCTTTTATGTCTAGTAGATTAATTGTATATATAACATAGTAAAAGTTAACTGAGTTAGTAATTTGTATGAAGCAATAAAGCGTTAATTCAGCTAATTCAATGCTCCCTTGGAAATTTTCATTCTCATTTTAAAATTTTATTTGATGGTTATATTTCATCCTGGTAACTTATGTTTATAAAGATCAGGTTGAATGTATTTGAAAGATATCCTATGACAAGTCTCCAAGCCTGTGATCTCCAAAGATCAAGAGATGGGTCAGGACCAACTAGCTATTGATGTGAGATGAACAGAGCAATCTGGAACAGGTCTCTGTATATAGAATATATATTTATATATGTATATATATATATATTAAAGGAATAAAACATGTAACACATATATATTCCTTAACATTTATCCTTTAACTGTTATTTTGTAATAACTAGAGATTTAGAGGAAGTTGCAAAATATTATAGGTATCTGGTATACTGGTTATCCAACTTTTCCCAATTTACCTTACTAAATGAAAACCAGCACACTATGAAAACCAGGAAACTAACCTGGTGGTGTATAGTTTCATTCTATTTTATCATATTTGTGTAACAATAACAAAATCAACTGTTTTATAGCCATAAAAATTATCTTCCTTTTAGTTTCTTTATTCTTTTCAGTTGGTAATAGTCTAAATATTTCCTCTACATATGTGAAGAACCACATCAAACAAATGTTATAATTTTGCTTCAACCTTCAGACACAATTTAGAAACTTCCAAGAAATAGTTTATTGTAGTCAATCATATTTTTACTTTTTTCAGTTGCTTTTTGTCTTCTTCATGTTTCATGATTCTTTTTTGTCATGCACATTTTGTTTTAAAAACTACTATTGGTCATTTCTTTAGAGAAAAAGCACCACGACAAATTTTCAGTTTCCTTCACTTGAGAATTCCTTGATCTCCGTTTCGTCCCAGAAGGATATTTCACTGAAACTGGGAGTCTGGATCATTTAAATGTTTTTCTATTATAGAGAAAATATTCTTTCTCTTTTGTGTCTTCCAAATTTTTTTCTTTGCCTTTATTTTATTTTATTTGTCTTTGTTTTATCATGATTTGTTCTGACATGGCTTTCTTTGGGTTGATGCTTGGAGTGTTTACTCACCTTCTTGAATCTATAGGTATAGGTCTTTAGCTAAATGTAGGGAAATTTTGACCATTATTTTTTTGCATGATTTTTCAGCTATTTTCTTTCATTTGAAAATCTGATGACACAAATATCATATATTTTCTTATAGTACCAGAGATCCCTAAGGTTATTTTCATTTTACTTTACAGTCTTTTCTCTCTCTCTCTTATTTACATTGGGTAACTTTTATTGTTTTATCTTTAAGTTCACCAATTCTTTCCTCTTGTTTATTGTTGAACTTTTTTATTGAGGGCTTGGGTATTTTTTGTTTTTATCTTTATGACTGGTTATTATATTTTTAATATAAAACATCTTTTTTAATTTCTTGGGTGAGATTTTCTACTTTTAAGGAGTTTAAATCACATTAAAGTTCTAAGTACTCCTTGATGCCTTCCTAAAATGGTTGCTTTAAAATATTTGTCAGATAATTTCAGCATATGGGTCATCTTGAAGTTGGAATCTTTGCTCATTTTTGTTGATACTTTCTTGGCTATTGGTGTGACAAGTGAGTACTGGCTGTATCCTGGGTAGTTTGAATCTATGTTGTTAGACTCTGGATATTATTTATGTCTTCTGGCCTCCTCTGACACTGTGCCAGCTTCCACACAATGCTGTCTAATGGCACCTTGGCTGTGGGCAGGTTGCAGGGGAATACTCCTTATAGATAGTGGTGCGGGTCTATACTCCCCACTCAACTTTTGCTGACAGAAGTGGGTTCGGGTGTGGCTTTTTGCCATGGTGTTCAGCTTGTATAGGAGAGTTATTGTGCAGTTTTCTTTCTTTCACATTGACCTTTTTCTGGTACTTTGTCTAAAGGGAATAGAGTTTATTTTATTTAATCATTTCTTGCATGTTGGTTCTTTTATAAGATCCCTTTGATATTCCCAAGTTGCTGGCTTTCTCAGTGCTCATTTTTGCATATGAGACAAGAAGAAGAAGAAGAAGAAGAAGAAGAAGGAGGAGGAGGAGGAGGAGGAGGAGGAGGAGGAGGAGGAGGAGGAGGAGGAAGACCATGTGAACTCTCCCTATCATTCCATGGCCCTCAAGGTCCATAGTTGGCCTGCCCTTGTCTCTAATTTTCAGTTTCAGTATGTTTGATTTGTGTATAATGCTCAGAGTTTTCAGCTGTACCTACGAGGAGCAATAAGGAAATGTGAGAGGTGTGAATCTATTGCATCTTTATTCATGATCAGAAGTTCTTAGCTTGACAGATTTTGAAAGTATAATGCCTTTTCAATAAAAGCTGTTTTATCAAAAAATGCTTGTTTCAACACAGACAGTAATTATTGATTATAATTTCAATAATATTTGTTCAAATGTGATATAAATAATAAAATGTAGGCATTTGTGTACAAACTCTAAATTGAAAGCTTTTAGCTCCTGCTGAAGAGTAATGGTCATACTTCTATCAGCTGTAGCAACAGCAGAGCGCAGGACTTCTGGAACTTTCTTATCACCATTTTCACTATTATCAGCCATAGGTATGATAAAATAGCATCCAGGAGCTTTCTTTAAAGTCCCTAAAGAGCTGGTTATAGATAGCCTATATATTATAGTAAAATATAAAAGCATATTAATGATATTCAATTAAATGTTACCAAAAAAAAATGAACATTAGAAAACCCACTACATATCCAAGTGTGGTAGCACATGCCTGTAATCCCTGCACTGGGGATGCTGAGACAAGAGAATCACAGGTTTGAGGCCAATGTGCAATAACTTAGACCCCATTTTAAAATAAAAAATAAAAAGACTAGGGGTATAGTTCAGAGGTGGAATACCACTTGGTTCAATTCCCAGTATTTAAAAAAAAAAAAAAAAAAAAAAGGCTGCTTCCATAGTTTGGCTATTGTGAATTGTGCAGCTATAAACATAGATACACATGCATCGGTCTGATAATTTGGTTTCCATTCTTTTGGGTATATACCCAGTAGTGGTATTGCTGGGTCATATGGTAGGTTCACTCCCATTCGTCTGAGGATCCTCCATACTGTTTTCCACAGTGGTTGCACAAGTTTGCAGTCCCACCAGCAATGTATTAGGGTTCCCACTTCTCCACACCCTCGCTAGCAGGTGTTGTTGATTGTGTTTTTTATGATTGCCATTCTGACTGGAGTTAGGTGAAATCTCAGGGTAGTTTTGATTTGCATCTCCCTGATTGCCAATGATGTGGAACATTTCCTCACACATTTATTGGCCATTTGTATTTCTTCTTTTGTGAAGTGTCTATTTAGATCCTTTGCCCATTTTTTGATTGGGTTATTTGCTTTCTTAGTTGAGATTTTCTTGAGTTCTTTGTATATCCTACATATTAGACCTCTATCTGAAGTGTAACTGGCAAAAATTTTCTCCCACTTTGTAGGTTCTCTGTCGAGGTTCTTGATAGTTTCGTTTGCTGTGCAGAAGCTCTTCAGTTTAATGCAATCCCATGTATTGATCTTCCTTTGAGCTGCTTGTGCTTTGGGGGTCTTGTTGAGAAAATTTTTACCTGTGCCTGTGTGTTCAAGTGTTGGTCCTATACCCTCTTCAAGTAGCTGCAAGGTCTCCAGTCTGACTTCCAGGTCCTTGAGCTACCTTGAGTTGACTCTTGTGCAGGGTGAGAAAGTGGGGTTTATTTCCATTTTCCTGCATATGGTTAACCAGTTTTGCCAACACCATAAACTATGGAAGCAGCCAAAATGTCCATCAACAGATGAATGGATTACAAAACTATGGGATATGTACACAATGGAATTTTACTCAGCCATAAAGAAGAACAAAATCATGTTCTTTGCAGGGAAATGGATGCAACTGGAAAACATTATGTTAAGTGAGATTAGTCAGTCACAAAGAATAAAGAAGCATATGTTCTGCCTAATATGTGGATGCTAGGGAGAAGATGGGGCATAGGAGGGTCTCCAGATGAAAAGGAGAGATCCTCGATAAGCAAAGAAGTTGATTTAATTGTAGTGGATGCATGGGGCAGAGGGGCACCCTAAGGCACATGATGTGCTTACACAAACATATCAAGGTCACTCACTGAAGTGAACCTGAGGGGGAGGGAGGGGGAGGGAACGGGGTGGGAATTGGGGAAGGGGTCAAATGAGAATTGTATGCAAATATGTTGTTAACAACTTAACAACTTGTACTTAACAAAGATGTATGCTATATTGCACGAATTACTACAATAAAAATAAATTAAAAAAAAGGTAAGAAAGAGAAACCTCACTTCGTAGGAGACATGCCTATAAGCACTATAAACACTAAACTTACACACATACTTGCAATATACATACTCTTGCACACAAAAACAGAAACTTGAAAACATAGCTTTTTAAAATTTTCTTCCGATTAAGATATATTTGCTCCATGGGTTTTATTATCATTCTTTATGCTCATGATTCAAAGGACAATTCTTCATTAAGCAAATATGATGTAATATACAATATAGAGGAGTTAAGCTGTAGTCTCCTATTTATGTTCATTTGTTCATTAAATATTTATTAAGTAGCAAATATATAAAAAACTTTGGAGATATTGTGTTAATAAAACACTTTATTTGCCCTCTAAGCTTCAGGACTTTGAACTTCATTTGGAGAGACAAAGACAATATTTATGAAAGCATGTCAAAGTGTATATACAGAAAAATAAGTTATAAATAACAGCCCCAGCAATCTATAATCTCAGTTTGACATTTCCTCAAGCTTTTTTCTCAAATCATTTATTCCTTTATCACCCCCAGCTCATTCTCTCTTTCAACCTTCTATTCATATGCCAAATGTCAAGTATAAAGATAAGTTCTCACAGGAGATAAACTTCTAGAGAAGTAATTAATCAGAAACTTTAGGCTGCAGAACCCTGAGTATTTGGTTTCATATTTCAAAACTGTTGAGTTAAAACTATCTTTGAAAAATACTTGCATTATCTACTGAATAGTTCATTTCCCACATTAATTTAAGATTTTAGGCTTAGTTTATAATCTCTTGCCAAATTAAGTGATGCAATCCCCTAATCATCTTTGACTCACCCAAGATGAAGCCAGAAATCATGACAGATATGGCAATGGCCATCAGAATGTTCTCAGAGGTTTCCGTGTACAAGCAGGGCATCTTCACTGGACATCCATGCTGCCACCTCTGTGATCTACTGAGGAAAAACAAGCTTTACCATCAGAAACCTCTCCCAACATTAGCTTCATCACTCCATAATAGCGTGTGACTCTGAAAAAGTATTTAATTTCCCAACACATTCCCTTTGATATCTCCAAATGGGTTTGTGGTGAATATTAAATTCAATAAAATATATAAATTTGATCATTACTTCCACCTGCTACTATGGTCATTCTGATCTCTGACACATTCCAGATGAGAGCAGCATGTAGAGCACATACTCAAGAAGGACTGAGGACATGGGCTAGAGGACAGGAGGTTCTCTCTCCCCATACCACAAATGATGATAGCAATAATACAGAGGAGGAGGATAGGATTTAAGTGAGTGTTGGAGTCATATGATTCAGCATGTGTGAATAAACAGGGGCTGGCATAGTGTTTGATCTCTTAAGGTTGTTAATGTGGAGACTTCCAATAATGTTGTAAGTATGGAGTCTAATGGGGGATTTAATAGCACAGAGTTAAAAGAAATTTAAAACTAGAATATGATTGGACTCTGGAATATACTTCTAGGTTTACTATAAAACTTGTTTTAATTACAATCTGCCTTTCTTTACTTCAAATGGGCTATACAATGTACTCATTACTTGTCATTATTTGTATCTTCTCACTGCAAAACAAAATTTGTGATTCTGAAAAAAATTAAATATTTATGAATCTTTTATTTAACATAAAAATTGTACTTTTAAATAACTATTGTTATTTTCTAGCACAAATTCAATTTATCCTAGTTTGTTTCAATTAGAACAAATGTCTGCTTAAGCACCCATGACTACATTATTTTTAGTTCTATATTCTTGTAAACATTTACTTTGGAGCTAAAGTTTATTTCACAGGGGTATTATAGATACAGTTTAGATAAAATTTGTTAAAAGCTTTCAAGATGTTAAAGAAGTTCTCAATATACTGTAGAATAGCAATAGAAAGGAAGAAATGTTTCACCTATTCTCTTTTACAATTTCTCAACTCCTGGCAGTGAGTAGGAAACAAGTGGACCAAACATAGCTTTTTGAATATTCTAAGATGTTGCATAGTTTTATAATATATTGTAAGAAATGTCTTTAGATTTGGATATTTAACATATATAACAATATATGGAAACCTAAGGCAAACACTAATTTAAGAGATTTTTATAAATCTCAGCATATTTAAATAATAATACAGGAGATGATGGATTAAAGACTTGGGGAAATCATTCTGCTTGGATCAAATGTCTCAAAGCCAATTTAAATAACCAATCACATTGTGTTCAAATGGGTTAGATAGATTTGAGTCATATTAATAAGGCAAAATAATCATTACTTTTAAAATCACTCCCATGCATGGATAACCACCTCATTTTGCCCTTTCTCTACTTAGTTGCTGTGGTATATTCTGCCATAAAGCCTTTTTCATTTTTCCCAAGTCACATTTCATCTGATGCTTTTCAATAAATTCACTGTATTACTTGAGAAGGCTAAATTTTCCATGTTAAACTTACTCCATCCTTAAATACTTACACAAATAAAGTTATAAAATTGATTCATTTCATCATCTTGATGTTTTTGACCAAACTCAGGAAGCTAAGGATAGACAGTATTGCAATGTTGAAGTGCAATTAGCAATTAAGATCATTTTAACTGGAAGAAAGTCACAGAGTATCCTATTTCTCTAAAATAATTCCTCCATTAAAGAGGGTGGGGGAAATCTGACATTGGCTGGTAATCGTCATTAAAAGAAACTTAATACAATTGCAAATAGGAAAGATACTGCCAGAAAGAAAATGGGGTGACTAAGAGCTCTGCAACTGTAGTTAGCAGTGAAGAACTATAACACTTTGAACAGTAAATCAAGTTTACTGTAATATTGGAATGGAGAGATTTTCTCAAATATACTCTACTTCCTTTGATACTCATAATTGGTCATTGTAAATAACCAAGCCAACATTTCAGGCATTGATGAAAAAGGCATTTTAAAAATTATTTACATTATAAATATCAAGTATTACCACATAATTTAGAAACTGTGTACTTCCTCAAACTTAATGAAGCACATTATTTCCACCAAACACAGTAGTTACTAACTAGCACAATAGTAAAATTTCCATTTCCGAGCCACTAACTGAGCTATTGTCGTGGAGAGTATGTTTTATGAATTGATTCAAAGCAACCCCTTTTAGGCTCTCACTAAGTAGATACAGTAACAAGTAATACTTCCCTGTGAGTCAGTTAGTCTTACTCTAGTTAAATATATACCAAGAGAAAGAAAATCATGCAGCATCTTAAAATCTGGACTTGAAATCAATTTATGTTGAGAACAAAAAATGTCTCCTTTATAAATATTTATAGGAAAGAATTTCAGATTATATGTTCAGCATTGAATGATGCATATTATTCTTATTAATGTTTCATAAACATTTGTACAAAAAACAATATGCTTTACTTTGCTTCTAAGTATTAAGTAGAATTATTGCAGCATCTGCTTCCAATGGTTGAGTGCACAAGCTATTCATGCCTTGTCGTAAATTCCATGATGCATTAAGATGTCATTAAATGTACCTTCTGTGGTTGTCTCCTCATTTACATACCTTGTAAATCATCAAGTAAAAATCAAGTGTACAGGGGAATAAGCTCCTATGCTTTCCCTTCTGCTACAAACTGAGTGCCATTCATATTCTTTTTCATCCCAAGCTTTAGCCACCTCAAATGACTCATTTCTGAAACTCTGTCCCAGAACATTTGAAAGAGAGGTTAACAGACACATTAATGGTTTTTAAATGATGCTGTAATGCTATAGAAACAAACTTAGAAAATAGACTAGCACATTACAGATCAGGTTAGAAATGCCAGTGAAGTTTGCCATCTCTGTTGCAAATGAAGGCTGCCTTTCCAAGAACCAGCAAATAGAGAGAACTTGGAAGAAAACTAGCAGATTAACAGTGACTCTTTTTTTTCTCTGTCCTGTTTTTAATACACTCACCATATGGTTCCTAGAACCACAGCATCTCAGCATCAGACAGGGCTTAGCACTCACCTGGTGCAACTTCCTCCCAGTGCAGGATTCCCATAGATTAGTGGCCATCTGTTCTCTGAACACTTCCAGTAATGGGAAGCCCACAGTTTTGTAAGAATGTCCATCCAATTTGTCACTGAGATTAACTTGCTTTTCAGTTCTTGAAGGAAAAAACATCATTTAATTTGTAATCCCTTGTCTCCTCCTGTTTCACAATCCTAACAATGATGACTTTTCTACAGTCTCAGCCGCTAGTTTTCTCACATTGAGTGCCACTGATTTTTAAGGAACAGTGTCATTTCAACATAATTCCTCTGATTTTTGTTACATAGGGCATTTTGCTCAGAAGCTGCTATTTAGACCAACATGGTTTAAGGCTGCCTCGCTAAGTCACAATTGTTAAGAATGCTACTGCTGGAAAATTGTCTAGGAAATACATATTTGCACTGTTAGGAAACCACACTTAGAATATTTTTCTACTGCAAAAGAAAGGTAGAAATTTTAATACTGACCATTGTGTTTTTGAGGAAGTTGTAATAAGATTAATATACCAGAGAAATTTAACATTAAAGCTTTTTTATATCAATGTCATTGAAAATGGATAAATATATATGGATTTCACATCCAAGATGCAGAAAATAGAATGATAAGGAGTAGGAAAGAAAGCATAAAATCATTACTGAGGCATATATGAATTTAAAATGAACCATAATTTGTCAGATTAAATCAATTTGTTTCATTTTGAATTTAGTTCTTTGAATAAAGGTCATCTAATAAATAGAATATAATAAATATAATAAACTTTTACTTGTGGCTTGGTTTTTTGCTAATACCATGTGACTCATAAGCTGTAACAATTCTAATCACTTAAGCCATAGAAGTTTACTTGTTATAGGCTTATGTGAAAAATTGAGCCTCTATAGTTTTGTATTAGAGAGGAAGATACAGTCATCAAGTGAGGGGTAATTCTAAAAATAATGGGACAGTTCAGCTTGTTTTTCCTCTTTGCTTTTGCTCAAAATATACACATCAGTTTTTGGAGCATTAACTCCTTGAACTGCTGTTGAAGGGGGCATGTTAAGAAATGAGAATTCCCTGCAATATCTAAGCCTTGTTAGGCACTAACTCTCTTTTTTTTTGGTTTCCTGGTTTGATCTCTCAGAAAAATAATATAGTGCCTAAAGATCAAGGGAAGGAAAGAAGATGAGAAAGAGACCAGAAAAAAAGCCTGTTCCCTTTTAGAAGATATTAACATATTGTAAAATGCTGCAATATATAATTTTATAACATGTTTTCCTTCTGAGGTATTAGAGGCAATGCCAAGAAGCAGGTATCAGGAGAAAAGTGTAGGCAGTAGAAACAAATCCAAATGTATGAGCTTCTCTGACATTTTTCTCCTCTTCCATCTGTGAGGTTTCTGTGGGCACACTGGGTCTAGGAAACCAATTTTAAATGTCACTCTCATCAGAACACAATCATATTTTCTATCAAATGTAAGAGCAGATTAATTCTCAATAATAACACAAATACAAGATTAAACCTGTGTGAAAGTCAGCTTTTCAGACAAAATTAAGATCCTATTAATGTCAGGAAAAACAAGCATATACTTCCCACATGTTATGATTTAGAAACTAAATTGTCCTTGAACCTCAATTGATAATAATTACTTGGAAATCTTTGAAATGGGTTTATACATGTACTATAAAGCTGAGAAGTTGATATTTAAAAAATCAGATTAAGAAAAATCTATTTCCTCCCTTTTTCAAAGTCATACAGCTTTACGCATGAAAATTTCACAAGATAAACTTTAAAGATAATTGCAGATAATACCAGGTCTTTGATTCAACCTCAGCATTACATAAATTTAAAGACAGAAGAAAAATTCAAAATCCACCTTTTTATCCCCAGTTACCATTAAAGAAAGAGTTCAACTGCTATCTCTTCTTTTTTTAAATTTATTTTAATGTGTTTTTATTGGTGCATTATAGTCTCACATCATAGTGTAAATCATGTTTACAATGACATACATGCACACAGTACTTGGTGCCCCTCTCCGCTTTCCCATTTCCCCCATTCCCAATACAGAGTACTGAGACTGACATTGGTATTTTCACATATGTACACATAGTCAACAGTCTTCTAAAAACACACATATGCATGCATGTGCATTATCTGCCTAATCAAATAATCAATTCCTAAGGGTCAAGTACCATGTATTATGCTTCATATATATATATATATATATATATATATATATATATATATATATATAACAGAATCCAGAACACTACTGATAATAAATAAATAATGTTCTCATTAATTGAACAGACCACCATTGCCTTAAATTTTCATGCAGTCTAAGACCATTCCTCTGAATTATTCCCTCGATCATGAGCCATTGCTAATTTTCTTTAGTTTATAAAGTAATTCAAATTATGGGACAAATTTCACTCTCTATGCAGTTGAACATATTCAGGTGGGAAATTATTTGAAAATCAGTTTCAAATGGTATTTAGAATCATTCCCTTTGTAGCCAGACATTATTGTATAACAAAAAAAAATATTATAGACTAGTAATCTAATTTCACTCTTTTCACTGACCTTGGGGAAATTACTGAAACTCTTTGGTCTTTAATTTCCTCATCAACATCCAAGTTGTGAAATGGTAGAGGAGATGAAGGAGGCAAGAAATTTCCAAACTGTGTTCTGTCCATTCTAAGGGGCCTGTGGAACTTAGAGTTTTCTGAGACAACCTAACTAGTTGCTTAGGGCAAAGTAGAAGATTAGGTAGGGTGGGGTTTATTTACCTTTAAACTTTAGCCACAGGATATCCATTTTTATTGGCTGTTACCAGTTTTAGGTATTAAAATTCTATGATATGCATGAAAAGATTTGCTGCCATTTTTTAACCTGCAAAACGAAATGTTATTTGAACCTTCCAGCTATGTGTTACTGAGACATTATTGATATAGATGGTCTCTGAGAAGTTAAAGAGTGATCAGCTCATTTTACTTCTCACATTCTCTGAGTTCTGCCTACACAGCAGCCAGGCCCATATGTAGAAACCCATATGTGTAGAACTCTTGAAGGCCAAATAGTAGAGGCTGAACATGTCACCATGGAGATGAGATGTCTAGATCAGAGGAACCTGAGGACACACCTTTGACAGTCTCCTGGTCTTATCATCAGACACAGCTGGCATCAAATACAACTTTCATAGTTGGGGACAAAAACAATCAGAAATTGAAGGAAGAATAAAGAGAAAAGGCCCAAATGCATATCAAGTTGTTCATAATTATAACTTCAATAAGTACTGCTTAATGGGTACATACATAAATTGATGAATGTTTTAAAATTGACTTTATTTTTTATCAGTTTTCTTTCTCTTGTCCAGAAGAATGAAGAAATACTGTGTGTAGTAGTGGAAATTGCTAGATTATTAACATTTTATTAGGCATCACAGGATATTTTTGCTGTGACAAATACTGGAGTAGACAGTTTTTCTCTATTTTTTTTTTGTTGAATATTTACTATTGTTACCCAAATCTAATCAATTCGCATGTCAAAAAAAAAAATCAAGAGAATCCATTATGAACAATACTGTCTGTTGGATCTTGTTTTGAGAAGTATGCTATATAGTTTTTCAACACTAGATCTGTGTTTTGATGTAATGATTCATGGTTGTTTTTACTCTGTGAGAAGTCCTTCATTGGCATATTTTCCCTGTCAGAAATATTAAATAGTTTGTTTATGGATGAGTACTGTAGAAACCTATCCCTGACCTGACTGTTTTTAATGTGACCTATGGCTGATACTTTATGTAAGGTAAAACTTTCTCAACAAGACCCCAAAAGCACAAGCAACTCAAAGGATATCAATACATAGGATTGCATTAAACTGAAGAGCTTCTGTGCAGCAAAGGAAACTATCAAGAACCTCAACAGAGAGCCCACAGAGTGGGAGAAAATTTTTGCCAGCTACTCTTCTGATAGAGGTCTAATATCTAGGATATACAGAGAACTCAAGAAAATCACAGCTAAGAAAACAAACAACCCAATCAAAAAATGGGCAAAGGAACTAAATAGATCCTTTAAATAGACACTTCACAAAAGAAGAAATACAAATGGCCAATAAATGTATGAGGAAATGTTCCAGATTATTAGCAATCAGAGAGATGCAAATCAAAACTACCCTGAGATTTCACCTAACTCCAATCAGAATGGCAATCATCAATAACACAAACAACAACAAATGCTGGCGAGGGTGTGGAGAAGTGGGAACCCTAATACATTGTTGGTGGGATTGCAAATTAGTGCAACCACTGTGGAAAACAGTATGGAGGATCCTCAGACGAATGGGAATGAACCTACCATATGATCCAGCAATACCACTTCTGAGTATCTACCCAAAAGAATGGAAACCAAACTATCAGACCAATGCATGTGTATCTATGTTTATAGCTGCACAATTCACAATTGCCAAACTATGGAAGCAGCCAAGATGTCCATTGGCAGATGAATGGATTACAAAACTGTGGGATATGTACACAATGGAATTTTACTCAGCCATAAAGAAGAACAAAATCATGTTATTTGCTGGGAAATGGATTCAACTGGAAAACATTATGTTAAGTGAGAATGAGTTCTTTACGAGTAAAGAAGCATATGTTCTCCCTAATATGCGGATGTTAGGGAGAATATGGGGCATAAGAGGGTTGCCAGATGTAAAAGGAGAGAACCTCGATAAGCAAAGAAGAAGTTGACTTAACCAAAGGGGATGGACGGGAGGGGAGGGGACACCCTAATGCACATGATGTACTTTAACAAATATATCAAGGTCAATCACTAAACTGAACTTGGGAAGGAGGCTTGTACCTAACAAAGGAGTATGTTAACAATGCACCAATTATTATATAAAAAATAAAAAAATAATATAAAAAAGAAAAACTTGTCTTGTTTGTTTGTTTGCCTGTTTGCGGTACTAGAGATTGAACCCAGGGACATTCTACCCTCAGTCCTATTTTTTTATTCTTTATTTTGAAACAGGGTCTCACTTAGTTGGGAAGGGCCTCACTAAGTAGCTGAATCTGAACCCAGATCCTCTGGTTTGTAATCCCAAGTACTGGGATTACAAGCATGTGCCACCACACCTTGCAAGAAAAAAATAGTTATTAATCATAAATATTACACACACACATACATACACACATATACACACTTATATAAATGTTTCATGACAACTGATTTATTAGATCATGTTTAAATGATTATTAATATTCTCACTCCCCCATCCAAAGACTTTCTGAATTTTGGACTTATGACAAAAATAAATAATTTTACCACCACTATAGACACAAGAGTTTGGTTCACACACATATTATGTCCCCAAGGGTCTGTGTTTGTTAGGAGCTATGCTTGGTTATTCATAAGTAAGACTCCAGCAACAGAAATAAATTAGTATTTAATCACCTCACTGAAGATCAGAAACTGCTGTAGGCAGTTTGATTGCAGATTGATGAGGTGACTTCATAAAGTCATCAAGCACTCAGGCTCCTTCGATTTTTCTGCTCCATATCTTTCTATGTCTGTTTACAAAGGGAGAAGATGATACCAATGATACCAGAACCCCTCAAACCATGTGAATGTTGCTGCAGAAAGAAGGGTAAGAAGGAAAGGATCAGGGCCAAAAGAGTTCCACCTAGATAAATTAGCTCCTTTTAAGATCTTTCCAGAAGTCCCACCAATAGCTGGTGTACATATCTCATTAGTCAGATTTACTCAAATAGCCACAAAGAGTAGAGAAGAGGGCTTTGAATCTAGTTAGCTCTGTATAGGGCCAATTGACTTAATTAGGAAGTAGTATCTCTGCCTAACAAAGGAGATAAAAGGATGTTAAGTAGATTTCAGCAATTTTTGATAAATTTGCCTATAATTTTCTAGGCATTCTATTTTATTATTACTGTTTATGGCATCATTGTGTGTATGTGTGTGTGGGTGTGTGTGTGAGTGTGCCTGTGTATATGTAGTACCTAAATTACACTCTTCCATGGCTATGCATTTTTATGGACATCATAGTTCATAGAATGCCAAATATGGGCTCAGTGATGTGTAGAATAGAAAAGTGTTACTAGATACTAGATGTGTGTGTGTGTGTGTGTGTGTGTTTAAATGAACGGAGACAAGTTTGATTAAATTATTTGACATTATATTAAAATAATTTAAAATAATGCTATAAACTCTGAAAACTTTTTATCCAAGTGATACATGCAGAAATATAAAACCTTCTTGAACAAATAAGTCAGTTTATAAAGAGATTGATAATATTACATTAAAGATACAAAAATAATATTATGAATCATGGAGAGATAATTATGTTTCAGTGATGAATTCAGCTTCAATGAGGAATAAATGGGAAATCTGTTAAGGTATTTTATCCTTTTATGATCATTAAATAAGGAAAATGACTTTATATTTGACAATGTATTTATTTAAATTAAATAAATATAATCGATATACTGTAAATGTTGACTTCTCAAGTAAAAATCATATAGTAGTAAATTTGTTAGTGAAATTCAAGGTCATTAAAAACTAAAATAATATTTGTAGATTAATCTAAAATATCTGGAAACCCATTTATTCAAGTCATTTTATGTAATAATTAATGTACACTGTTAGTAAACTGTGAGCCATGTGAAATATTTTATTGTTTGTGTGGGTGGTATTTTATTAAGTTTTTCACAAGCTCATTTGTCTTGTTTAAAGAGAACAAATTTCTATAGAAAGGGAGGGAGGGAATGAGGGAGGTAGGGAGGGAGGAAGGAAAGAAGGAAGGAAGGAAGGAAGGAAGATCTAGCTCTGAGACCAGTTGTCCTAAAGTCTAACTTGCATAATTGAGTATAGATTTGCTTATGTGTATCTATTATAAATTCCAGGATAACATGGTAATTTTATTACTCACCTGATATTGTAGTTACTTCCTTCTGTATTGCTTAATTAATTGCTTATGTGCTTATTGTTTTCTGTAAAAGATGAAGCATTATAATAAAACCTCAGCAACAAACAAAATTAAAGGACATAAGGCTTATAGAATTATTTTATAAACTACAAAGCAGATGTTTTTGCTTAATTTTATATCCTATTCTAGATCTGGAACTTTAAATATCTTGTGGTCCTTTAAGGATTAAGTCCTTATTGTCCTTGCTTTCCAATTAATTTAGTCATGATAAAAAATGACAGCTCACTATGTTTTTTTCTAAATTCTATTATTTGAAATGTTAATATCAGGAAGGAAAATATTAGTATTTTTTCCTCTCCTGATGACAGCTTCTTGATTGCCCCCTCTATAACAAAAGATATATTAACTAAAGAAATCAATACAAATTTATTTAATATAAGTTTTATGTGATATGGGAGCCTTCAGAAAGAAGACCCAAATAATAGCCACTAGGCAGGTACTTTTAGAAACAATCACCTAAGCTTGTGTGGAGATGGTGTCTGTGTGTGTGTGTGTGTGTGTGTGTGTGTGTGTGTGTGGTGTGTGTGTGTGTGTGTGTGTGTGTGTGTGTGTGTGTGTGTGTGTTGGAAGGAAAGAGGTCCTTCCCTCTTTACATGACTGTTTATACTCCTTCAAAATATTTTTGTTTCAGATTAGGTCCTCAGACAAACTTATAAGAAACCAGCTAAAACTTCCAGGTCACTTTGATTCACTATTTAGGTGACCTAGAGCAAACTCTGCTCATTATAATATTAAATTTTCCACCAAGAGGTGCTCCTGGTTTCCATTTTTTTAAACATGCAATGCATGACCTTGAACTGAGCATGCTCTGGGATGTGCCCACATGTGATGATGAGTCTTTCCTCTGAATAACTGTATGTTTCCCCAATGTGAGCCCCTTGCTTTGTTGTACAGAAAGACAGCACTGCTTTGGGAATTATTACTTGCTGTAAGTAAAAACACTTTCTTCACTCTTCCTTCTCCTGGTTGTGCTTATGGGGCTTTCCACTTACCAGAGGGTAAACCATTGCCTTAGATTACAAAAAGACTCAGGGAGTGATGTGTATTTGTATAGATGGTCAGGTAGAAGTGTGATTGGAGGACAAAAAAGTATGATCCGATAGTAATAACTGGAGGAGCCTAAGAAGGATTTTTTTTTTTTTTTCCAGATTTGTTTTGGTGTCCCTGTGTGACATTTCTTCCTTCTGGATAGAGGGCACAATACCTGTCACATGAGAGTCTTCAGGGGAGAATAGAAAGAAAGAAGGTCAGAAAATGACTTTCTCTGGCCTGGTTCAGGGAGAAAAGCAGTGGGGAGAAGATCAAAGAGTTCTTCATGCTTCTGCAGTTTTCACAGTTTCATTCAGCATAAAATAGTATGCCAAGGTGCAAAATCGGGGGGATTGTGTTCATGAACCCTGAAAATAATCATAATAACTACTACTTAGCAATTTATCTTATATATTGGACATTGTTCTGAGGTCTTTGTACTAACACATAGAATTCCAACCATGGCCCTATTGAGTGGAATATATCATTATCCTTGTTTTGAAAATGGGGAAGCTAAAGCCAGACATGTTGGCACACACCTGTAATTCCAGTACTTGAAAGGCTGAAACAGGAGAATTACAAGTTAAAGGTTAGCTTCAGCCACTTAGCAAGATCCTTAGCAACTAATTTAAGGTGACTCAAAATTTTTAAAAGGGGGCTTGGGGGTGAGATTGGTCAGAGATAGAATGCTACTGGGTTCAATCTCCAGTACAAAACAAAACAAAAAGAGAGAGAAAGAAATGGGGAAATTGAGATACTGAGAACTTAAGTATCAGCATTGGGTCACAGAGCCAATAATGAGAATAGATTGGATTTAAATACATGTGAGCAGACTCTAGACACAATGCTTCTAATCACTGTGCTATATTGCTTCTAAGTGATCATATACAGAGTTTCGTAGTCAAATTCAGGCTCCATAGTGAATTACCTTAATTTATCAAATAGAGCAGATACCACACTAATTTTTATTTACCTGTTATCTATTTAGGAAGATCCCAAGTATTCTTACAGCAATCAAAACTCAAGTGTGTTTGGATAGAAGGAGAGAAATAGTGTAGATTTATACACTGGGTACAATGTTAAAGAGAAATAATATTTTTTTTAAAAAAGCAATATTTCACAAAAATTCTTCAAAATCACCTAAACTAAATATACAGAAGAAAGTATCAGCTTCAACTATAACACAGTAAAGTGCTAAAGACAAAGAAACAAAACATATTTCCTTTCTTTGTAGGCATTTGAATGTTCAAGGAGAAACTTCTTAGTCAGAGATGGATGTCACTTTTCTAACACTTGCCTCCTCATCTGCAAAGACAGTCTTGTACTGTCACAATACTTGTTTTTGACCCAGAGAAAAGACAGCTTTTACTTGAAATTGACTTGGCATTCAAATTTAACATAGATTAATCTTCAAATATAAATCTGACTCACTATTAATTTTATGAAGCTAGCTACCACGGGGAAGTGTGACTATTATGGTGATTATCCTGAGAATAAAATACAAATTGCAGCTCTAATATCTACAGAGATTCACTTTTCATATACCTGAAATGCTTCATTATGCAACATTATTTGTTATAAGCATTGCACTGTTTTGTCTTGCAACCACATGTGCTGAAGACAACTCTTTCACTCAAGGCAAATTATGTGAGAATAGAAAGAAAATCGTTTCACCCTATATTTAATAAAATGTAAGCTACACATTGGCCTATGTTAAAATACTGGAGATGACTTGAGAATCTTTAAGACAGGTATATTTTCCTGGAATACTGCTGTTGATTTTGTTTGTCTGTTTTCAGAGAGAGACAGAAAGAGAAATGAATCCTTGCTTAGAATGTAATAGGATTCAGAAAATGCACATGGCTAATTACATGCACACAAGACAGGCTTCTCCTGGCCTGAAGGAAGTATTTTGTTTACTTTATGAAGGTTCATTAAACTGGTGTTTATAGTGTAGTACACAAACATTTGGGGGAAATAATGTACCTGTTTAATATGGTGGGATGGGAGAATAGCAAAACCTCTCCTCACCGATAACTGTCCTAATGGAACCTTTTTTAAAAACCATGATTTTTTTGTCTGCTTTAAGCATGCATGTGTAACTATTGCTAGTAGTATAAAAACAACAACCGCTTTTACGCAGTTATAACATACCTGCACTAGGAGCTGGTGTTCTGATGCCTGCCACTTATTGGGGAGAGGAAGCTGACAAGGCATATGGTTCTACTTGCAGAGGCAGGAAACTAGAAAAGATCATGGGCTCAGGACATTTGCTCACATGTTCAGATACTCAAATTCTCCAAATTGAGCAACTAAGCTGTGGTTATAAAAATAATCAAGAAAAAAGTTAGAATAAAGACATACTACATTTTGACGGAAGAGGTGTAGTAGTATAGGAGACCAGAAAATGCTACCCCAAATTATACCATTTTGGCATAAGGTTATTTTTAGCTAAAGGTAATTGAGAAGGAACACAAAGGAGAGAAGCTGTCTGCCTTCCTCCATTTACCTTAAATAGGACACATTTACAAAGATAGCTCTCCACTTCTCTTTACAAAAGAGGGGAAAATGATCACTGAGAACTGATGATGACTTTAGACCCTTATCAGTCTGGAGACAGCACCAGAGGAATGTACACAACGAATTTCAATTTATTTGTTATTTCTAAACCAACTTTTTCTATGCATAAAACATGCAAAGGTGTGTCTATATGTTAGTTTATTTTAAAGTAATTATAACCCTGTTGTTGTGGCACATACTAGTAATCCTTGTAATTGGGGCTAAGACAGGAGGATTGCAGGTTGGAGGCTAGCTTCAGTAACTTATAGAGACTCAGTAATTTAGCAAAACCTAGAAAGACAAGCCGGGCGTGGTGGCACTTGCTTGTAATCCCCGCATTAGGGAGGCGCGGCCAGCCTCAGCTACCTAGTGAGGCACTCCCACAACTTAGTGAGACCCTGTTTGAAAACAAAGAATAAAAAAATAGGGCTGGGGGTGTAGCTCGGAGGTAGAATGCCCCTAAATTCAATCCCCAGTACCGCAAAACAAACAAACAACCTAGAAAGACCTTGTTTCTTTCCTTTTTTTTTTTTTTTTTCATTTTTAGTGGTGCATCATAACCATACATTATGATGAACTTCACAGTGACAGAAATATATGTACACAGCACTTGGTGAGCTTCTCTCTGGCTCCTGCCCCTTCTCTTCCCTGTACCTGATATTGAGATTGGCATTGATGATTTTGTAGATGTACATCTTGTCAATTGAAGTGTTTCCTTCATCAACCACCCACCTACCTCTCTTTCCTAGATCCCCTCCATCACTCCACTGGACTTTTTCCTTCTTTTTCTGGAGTCCCTCTTGTTTCCCATTTTTTCCCTAGCTTCCATATATAAGGGAAAACATATTACCCTTCATTTTTTGTGACTGGCTGATCTCACTTAGCATAATATTCTCTAAAAGGACTGGCAGCTCAGAGGTACAGTGCCTCTAGGTTCAATCCCTAGTACAAAAATAAAATAAAATCACAAAAATAAAAGTAATTATAATTCAGCTCACCAGCTATTTTGCAAATGGCCAATGTTGGAAGATAGTGTGAGCTACACTTGAGTCAAGAGATTGGTGGAAACGAACTTTATAAAACTCTAAGCCAGATAGAATATATAACTATAGTTAATTTTTGGTAATACTAACAGGTTTTAAAATGAGATGTGATTAATTTTATTCAAAAGAAATGTATTCCTCCAACACACAAATGCAACTTCATGAAAAATTGAACATAAATTTCAGGAAAGAAAAGTGATTTCATTTTCTCTTTCTTTTTTGCTTTTGGTGCTGGTGATTGAACCCAAGACCTAATGCACGCTAAGCACAAACTCTACTTCTGAGCTACACTCTCGGCTAGAAAGTGATTCTTTCAGATTCTAAAATTTATTTTTCAGTCATTGACAAGAATTAGATGCCTCTCTATCTCTGCAATGTAACTAATATTTATAGTTGTTTGTGTTATGGGTCTGAGTTATTTTTAGATTAAACAAATCATGTAATCTTCAAATAAAACTTTGAGTTTGGTACTCTTGTTATTCTCATTTTAGTTCAATGAAGCCAAACTACATAAAAGTCACTTGATCAAAGATGAAAAGCAGCAGATGTGAGATTGACCATCAAGACTGACTGACTAGAGTCCCTTCTCTAACCACTGTGTAACACTGCTCTGAGGAAACACCTCAAGGTCTCCAGGTAGCTGGTAAGATGCATTTACAAGGCAAAACTGCAAGTCTCTGCAAAAAGAATGATGGGGAAAAGTGGGCCAACCTCACTGTTGAGCCAGATCCAAAACTCTTCTGCATGCAGCCTAATGACCATCTGCTTTTTTGAAGGCAGGCTTATTTCATACACATACATTATCAGGCTAATACCTGAATAAGAGTTATTAGATCACTAACCATAAAAAGAAGTAAAATGTGTTAGCAATTACATTTTAAGGGATGCTTACCATAGCAAAATAACACAGCACAATGGCTACTGAGCACTCATTTTATACCAGATTCTGCCCATCACTTAATTTAGCATCTTTAATATACATATGATGTAGGGGTTATTATCACTATTATTCTAATTTCCTTATAAGTAAATGGAGGTTCAAAACTATTTAATGACTTGCTCAATTTCCAAAGTACAAGAGTGATATAGGATATATATGACCTAAAGATTTTCTGATTCTAATTTCATATGCTCTTCTTGCTGTAGAAACTGCATCCCCAAAATATTTCCTTATTAATCAATAATTGTAGCATTTATGCATTATCATTTCATTGTATGTAAATGACCATTTTATCTCCTAGATTCACATTTTAACTACCTGATCCCCTATTTAACTCTAAATTATGTTATTTTTTCGTCTATGTCACAAAACTTGGTTCCAGCCAAAAGAAACCACAGAATCCTTATTATCTCTGTCATTAAAATATAAAAACACAAGTGAAAAAATGAACTCATAATCAGGTTTTCTTCTGTATGAAGCCAAATGTTGCATGAGGAACACTGGTTTGTCTCATACAGTTAATCTGTGGCATGAGAAAATGCCCTTAATATACATAGTTTAATACACAGTACTTAGTAATATTACATTAGTAATTATTAGTATATGTCTGGTCTTTATTCCATTTAATTTTACCCCTTTAGGATTCAATGGTAGTATTGGTTTCACTTTTTATATTTTTTGAAAATTTCAAAATATGTTTTATGTAGATTCTGTAAACATTTATTATACAATGTGTTTAAACAGAAACAGAAAGCCTTAATTGTAGCATTCATATATTCTACATTCAAACATATATTTAGCATTTTAAAAATTCTGAAGAAATGATCTCCCTTTTCAAAAATGTTGATGAATCATCCCTGGAAGGCCTTCCTTTTCTCTTTCTAAAACTATAATAAAATGCAGTGTATGAAGTGTAGTGAACTGAGTTAAGTGATGGGCAGTATATGTTACAATAAAAAAACACTTTCAGAAATCAGTTAAATGATATTTTGACCTACTAACTAATGGGGAAAAGCATATACTTCCTTTATTATACATCTTTTTTAAAGTATATCTTAAGGTCTCTTGGCTACTGGCATCAACCAGCTGAAACATTAAGCTCTTTTGACTCCTTTAGTGGAAAGATCCAGTTTGACCTAAGTCACTGCAGGTAAAAAGTGCATATGATTTAGGGCCTCTAATGCAATAGTTAATAGCTCAGCTAGAGTAGCACATTTTATGTCCCCAGTGGATGCTTCCTGTTCCATTCTCTTTTAATTATCCAACATTCTAGGTATGGTGCTTTCCATCCAACTTCTCTGTTGTTTTAAAGTTAATTACTGTTCATAACCGTTGTACTGGATCATTGAGAAAGAAGAAAGAAACCATTCTCTGCAGCCATGTATTTGCCTTGCAGGATTATTCCCAAAAGGATATTTCTAGCACATTGTCCATTTCAGTTATGATTGTCTCCAGAGACATGGTTTCTATCATTTTTCCCTGAAGCATCATTTGACCCATTAATAGTTTAATGGATTTTATGATTTTTTCCTTTTATACACAAAATATACATTCCATTTTCTTAATTTGATCTCATTTTCACTAGATACAAGACCTCATTACAAGCTAAGTAATTTCTCTCCATTTTCTAACAACTACATTCTCTGAAAAAGATGGTGACATAAAATAATCATAGTATAATTTTATCTAACCATATAATACTAAATTGGGTTTTTTGCCAATTTTATTGTGAAAATGGAACTATAAATTAAAATACTTGAATTTCAAAAGTGCCATATAGTTACAGTTACTTCTGAGGGAAAAATAAACACACTATTTTTTGGATAATTATAGTCTTCTAAAATTTCATTTTAAAAAGTTGGTAATATATTTACTTGATGTAAATTTTGAAAGGTAGAAGTTAAACAACCAAAGGAAAAGTCTCTCACTCACTATCACCAAGGAATCCATTGCACTTGTCAACTTTTATCTAAGTCTTTTTTTTTCTATTGGTTCATTGTAATCATACATCTTTGTTAGGTAAAAGCTGGTAAAGGCATACATACACACATTTCTCATTTAAGCCTTCCCCAAATCCCGCCTGTACGTCTCTTAAAGATATTTTCATATCTATTATTTGTATAAACAAACATATGCATATATAAGTAAAATGAATTAATTACTTTAGAAATTATGAAACACAAATGATAACATAAAATAAAATTAGTTTGCAAACTGATGATTATGCTCAATATATCATATTGAGCTTTCTGCATAGAATGACCTTATTCTTTTTGATAACTAATACTAAACTTCTAGCCCTTGAAGTGATTAAATAGTCAGACTCTGAACTTATTTGAAGATATAACTGATAGGATTTTGGGGTGTCACAGATTATCTCAAAATTCTTAGTACAAAATTTTTGAAGAATGAAGTTGCTGCCTTAACCTGGAGAGAGATAATAAGTAGACCACATTTTGGAGAGATGATAAGAAACTGAGGTTTGAAACATACTAACTTTGAGATAGATATGAGCTATCATATATATGTAAATACAAATATACACATAAAATATATACATATATGTGAGCATGCATGTGTGTATGAGCTTTATATCTATTTTATTAAGAGTTTTCATACATAATGGATACCAAGTTATAGTAACATTAATTCTGAATCCACAGGGAGATTTATATGAATACTTGATTATTTTAAACAACTCAATATAATCAGAAACTTGATTGGTTCCATATAATCAACATCCTGATTATCTAGAAATTAAATAAGATATTTTTTCTTTTTTATAGTGTTTGGATCAAATCCAGATCCTTGCATATACAAGGCAAGAAGTCTACTATTGAGCTATACCCCTAGCCCCATAATTTGAGAAATATATTGAAAAAATTGTCTATTAAGACCATTTTTAAAAAGGAGTCCACCTGTTTTATAGTCCTTTTGAGAAATTTCTATTCAATTCAATTGCCCATTTTTTTCATTTTTAGTATTAAAATTTTTTTACTTATGTATTTATATATTATTTCTTTATCAGAGGAGTAGCTGGCAAAGATTTTCTCCCATTCTGTATTCTCTTGCTTCAGATCCTTGATGGTTTTCTTGGCTGCAGAGAAGGTTTTTAATTTGATGCCATCCCATTTATTGATTCTCAGTTGACTATACATTGAAGAAATAGTCCTATACCTTCTTCTAGTAATTGCAGTTTCTGGTTTAATTTCTAGGTCTTTTGTTCATTCTTGAGTTAACTCTTTCTCAGCACCACTTGTTGAAAAGCCTGTCTTTTCTCCAGCATATGTTTCTAGCTCCTTTGTCAAAAATAAACTGGCAATAAGTGTGTAGATTTGTTTCTGTACCTACTATTCTATTCCATTGGTCTGTTTGTCTATGTTCATGCCAATATGATGCTGTTTTTATTTTTATAATTTTGTAGTATAATTTGAAATTAGGTATTATGATGCCTCCACCTTGATTCTTATTGCTCAGAATTCCTGTGACTATATTGTCTTTTCGTTTTCCATATGAATTTTTAAAACATGTTCTATTATTTCTTGATATTAAACCTTGTTCCAGCACTGTGCAAGGCACATATTAGGCACTCAAATAACCACAAATATGAATGGTCATTGGCCTGGACATACATCCCATCCTGTATGTTAATTTCCCAAAAGTACTTCTTTATTCTCATATACCCCTTCCTTTCTTCACCCAGGCCACTGGAAATTTTATTGATTTTTTTTTCTTCTTCCTACCAACTAAAGGAAATTGATGAGAAGAAGGGAGACCTACCTTTTCTACCTGTTACTAGATTCAAGTTGAGGATTCTGTAATGAAAGGCAAATTAATGAAAGAAAGCAGGAAAATTTATTTAATAACTATTACATAGCATGAGACTATCAGGAAAAAGACCCAAAGGAAAAGAAAAACCTGTGTATTTTTATGAGAATTTTGATGAAGTGGTTACTTGTTATAAAATATGATTGGTCTAAGAGGTATAATCTAATGGTAACAAACTAGGGGAGGGAACCTAGCAAGGACTGTTTAATCAGATTCTTCTCTGTATTCCTATATCTTCGTAAGTAAGGATATTGCTTTCCTCTTGGAATAGGGTGGGTGCTTCTCATAGGGAGTATCTCATGACCATTTCAGAGGGAGGCCAGAGAATTAATTCATGACCTGCTTCAGGGGAAAATGGTGGGAGAGTCAGAGGGACCCTTCTTTCTTCTATTGTTTTCTCAATTGCCAAGGTACAAGATACTGGGGCAGTATGTCCTCAACTCCAGTAGAATAAAAGATGCTAAGGAGGAAGTAAAACAGAGAAAGGAAATAAAACTATAAGAAAACAAAGTGAGACAGGGAAAATTTGTATTACAAGAATATATATATATATATATATATATACACACACATATATATACATATGTGTATATATATATATCCTGTGAATTAAGAAAGAGGTATATAAATAATTTCTAAATGGGGATGTGGATAAATGCATTGAATATATCTTTTCAAAACACTTTTTGCCAATATGCTATGAAGAAGAGTATGAGATTCGCCATCAGATAAATGTAGATTTGAATTGTTTCCCCTCCTACCCAGCTTCATGGCCCTAGAGAAGTCAAAATCTCTAAATCTCACTATCTTTACTTGTAAAATGGGCACAATAATGGGTATTCTGGGTATAACTGTTATTAAGATTAAAAGAGTTAAAGTAAAACAAGTGTCTGGTACATAGAAGCTCAACATGTTATTTTCCTCTCATTTTCTTTTCCAAAAATTATATTCACTGAATGGTAGTATATTAGTAATGCTTTATGTGTGTGACTATAGCTATATATATAGCTACAATAATAGCTATATCATCTATATAGAGGAAGAGAAAGAGAACGAATATCCGAAATGATTCATGAGATTATACAGGCCAAGAGTTTCTCAGATCTGCTACCTGTCTACAAGCCAGAGAACAAAAAAAGCCAGTGATGTTATCAGCTTGAGCCCAAAGGCTTGGGTAGCTAATGGTATAAGTTCAGATCCAAATCCCAAAGCCCAAGGAATGCTAATGTCCAAGGACAGGAAAAGATGAATGTCCCTGCTTTAGCAGGGAGTAAATTTACCTCTCCACCTTTTTGTTCTATTTGGACCCTAATGAATTGCATGGATGCTAACAAGGGTAGATCTTTTGTATTCAGTAACTGATGTTTATCTCTTACCTTTAAAGTCTCACCAGGTATAATGTTGAGCAACTTTCTGGGCACCCCTTATCTCAGCCAAGTTGACACACAAAATTAACTATCACAGAGGATATGTATCAACAAACATGGGACTATAATTCTCTTCCTCTCTTTCAAGTTAGTGAAGCCCAGAATGCTCACTGATACGCTGACTGTGCAGAGCATAGCACATTTCCAGACCAGATAATTTAGTGGAGAATTTGTTCAAAGGTGGTCACCTATGGTGAAACTAACTACATTTTTCATTAAATTAAGCTTTAAATTCTTTATGTTTGCCATTTTATTTTTAATTGGCTCCTGTATTGTCCTGTCTCAAGATACTTTAAAAAAATGAAATGGGCAATTTTTCTATATTGAAAAAGAATTGTGTAAACAAAGTCTTTTCATTAAAATCACCTTCTAAGGACAATTATTAAATGACAAAATTCATTGTATAACATACGCTGAGGAAAGTATTAGAAGAATAGAGAAACAAAACTATAATTACATTCATTAATCTCATTTTCAACATTTGAAAACGAATTGCAGAAAAAAAGTTTATTAGATCCAGACTTCATAAATGCTTTATCTCCCTAAAGATTGTTTAAATTCCAGACAAATAAAATGATTTGTCCTCCTTTACAAAGTTTAAAATAGTCTACAAGTTCCCATTCTTCCTAAGGGTGCATGGAAGAAATAAGATGACTTCCAGTGAAAAAGAGAGCTTGGTCTGTGTAATTGTGACCTAACACCTTAAACATTTACCAGGTGCTTCCTGCATTTGTCCCATTGAGGCCCCAAAGAAATATGTCAAGGGAGGGAGATGGCATACAGCCCCTTTCTAAAGAGCCCATGAGTAATTGACTGCTCTTTTTCCTATATCAAGGTCTCTGGATTATGCCTGTTCCAACATTAGAAGCTTCTGGACACAGAACCATTTAATAAGCTCGGTGATCTCTAAGAAACATTTGCCAGAAAGAAAACCTGAGGATCATGATTTCAAAGTGACTCAAACAGAGCTTTTTACTACAAAGTGCCTTTTCAATTAGAATGCTGGAAATCAGACAGTGGGAAGATGTAAGGTAAGGAGGGCAGTCATGTTAGGGCTGCATAGGGCTCCATAGGAAGACTTCTTTCAGGGTTCATTCAGCTCCTTCAAGAATCCTGTGGTGTAGCAGAAACCAGTTCCTTGCGTTTTCTCCTCCTCTTTTTTTTTTTTTTTTTTGGCTTTGAATGCCTTTATATAGACTGTTATTCCTTCAAGTCTACTAAGAAGCAGCTGTTAGTTTTAAAAGGCTCTTATTTCCAAGAGATAGCCCTTTACCTCTCCCAAAACAAGAAAACAAAACAAAATTACTAAATACTACAAGCCATGAGCCTGTTTCTAATCACAGGGAGATTAAATGAGGGGATCATTTGACAGTCTCTGTATGTTGGAAACATCAACTAATGACCTTTATTACTAACAACCTGGGCCCTCAAGCAATGAACTAACTTAGACAGCTCTGATTAAGAGAGAAGCCCGCTGGTTTTTACAGCTATATAAAATAGAAGGAATCTTTGTGTTAATAGAGAAGGGGTAGGGCAGAGGAAGAAATGTACAAATGAATGAGCTATAAAAAAAAGAAGGATTTTTTCCTTCCTTCATGTCCCACACTAGAAATTAATTAGCAAATATGAAGATTCAGAAGTTCAGAAATCATTTCAAATGGATATATGGGACTAAGACTTTGGAATGGACAAATCTTTCAGAAAAAAAAAATATATCCACCACATTTTGCACTTGGCCTGTATGTTTTGTGAAAGATATGTCATTTTTGTCTAAATACAGCTACATCAAGCACCAAGACTTGTCAGAGTCCTCACCACTTCCTACCTGACGTCTGCAGTGAGTGTAGCCATTAATACACCAACAGTCCTCAGGAGTCTCTCCTGTTAAGTGCTCTTTCTGTTCTCCCCAAGTGGCACCAGGGATGGCTCCACTGCTCCTCTTGGCGGGGTGTTTTTCACACAGACACCACCTACTGCTTGAAGTACTTCCTTGAGATTCCTATCCAAACTTTGTTTAACCATTGCTAGTCCATTTATCCCTGCCCTGGAGGTTTAATGAATGAAACTGGTTCAGAACCACTCCTCATTTTACAAGTATTTTAATACTGAAATCCATGTTGGTCTCCACTATTCATTAATTTCCAACTATGCAGATGACAAGTTCACACACAGAGTTAAGTTTTGCAGTTGCATTAGAAAATCCCTTATTCAAAATATAGGATGTAGTAAGATAGTGAATAAAAACCTAAAAGCAGCTGAAATAAAACTAAAAATGTCCCAATGCCAATGTTCCCTAGAAATACTCACTTGTAAGAATTGTTTATATTATTATATTACTAAACAATCTTTCTTTTTTTTTGCGGTATTGGGGATTGAACTCAGGGGCACAGTGGTATTCTATCTCTGAGCTAAACCCTCAGTCCTATTTTTTTTTTTATTCTTTATTTTGAAACAAGGTCTCACTAAATTGCGGAGTGCCTCACTAGGTAGCTGAGGCTGGCCTGGCCGCGAACCTGGATCCTCCGGTCTCAACCTCCCAAATGCTGGGATTACAAGCGTGCACCACCATGCCTGGCTTATATTACTAAAAAATCTTTCTTTAAAAAGTTTGGGTCCACAAAGAATTATATTATCTATTTAACAATAGATTGTGACAATTTCCCCATGATGTTGGGAACATGATTTTAATTAGCAGTCCAGTGTTAAACTTGCAGAATGTGGTGACCCAATAGATATCCCAGATGATAATAATCATATCAAAAGATCAAGCAATAAGTTACCACAAAGCCAATCTGCACATGATTAATAGTTAAATGATAAATTTAGCCTCCTGGTCAATAAGTGAACTGCTTATGAGAATTGATAAATTATTGTTTCTAAGCACTTGAATCAAAAATTTAATTTAACTATTAAGTTATCAAAATGCTCTCCATATGAAGAATAAGATACAGCACTACAACATTGCTGAGAGGAAAATAATGAACTGTACCTTCATGTTTATATTTGAAAATCTTCAGTTTAAAATGTTTCAAAGTTTTTCTCCCCTTTTGTAATGATGCAGTTGCTCATTCATGCATTCATTCATTCAATACATATTTCTTACCAGAAACCCTGCTAGGTGTTGCATTTGGTACTTGTGAGCCTTGCATTCCGATAAAATGAGAAATAAAGAAAGTAGGAAGTAAAGAGATATGTGCTAGACAGCCTTCTGGGAGAGGCAAAGCTTCTCTCTTGGCAAAGTTCCCCTGAAGAAGTAACATTGAATTTGAGACCAATTGATGACAGTGAGAAGAGGTGTTTTAGTCAGAAGGTAGAGCACTCATAAGGTTGCTGGGACAAGAAAGATTCTGGCTCCTCTGGAAAACAAATTGGTGAGTTGCTGGGGAGAGAGAGTGAGGTAAGAGTGGTATTGATGTGATGATGGGGAGTGACTAGTGCCAGATCTAGGCAGCATCCTCAGATCATGGTAAGTGTCTAGGTGGGGGGTAAAGTTAAACCATGATTCCCATTCATCTTGGTTTCATAGAAAGCCAGGAATTTCCACTTCTTAGATGGAAGCTATCAAGAACTTCAACAGAGAGCCCACAAAATGGGAGAAAATTTCTGCCAGCTACTCCTCCAATAGAGGACTAATATCTAGAATATACAGAGAACTGAAGAAACTCACAGCTAAGAAAACAAATAACCCAATCAAAAAATGTGCAAATGACCTAAATAGATACTTCACAAAAAAAGAACTACAAATGGTCAATAAATGTATGAGGAAATGTTCAACATCATTGGTAATCAGAAAGATGCAAATCAAAACTACCTTGAGATTTCACCTAACCCCAATTAGAATGGCAATCATCAAAAATATGAACAACAACAAATGCTGTACAGGCTGTGGAGAAGTGGGAACTCGAATACATTGTTGGTGGGATTGCAGATTAGTGTAACCACTTTGGAAAACAGTATGGAGGATCCTCAAGACAAATGGGAATGAACCTACCATATGACCCAGCAATACCACTTCTGGGTATCTACCCCAAAGAATGGAAATAAAAGTATCATACAAATGCATGTGTATCTATGTTTATAACTACACAATTCACAATTGCCAAACTGTGGAACCAACCTAGATGTCCATGAACATATGAATGGATTACAAAACTATGGGATATATACACAATGGAATTTTACTCAGCCATAAAGAAGAACAAAATCATGTCATTTGCAGGGAAATGGATGGAACTGGAAAACATTATGCTAAGTGAGTTAGTCACAAAAAGTAAAAATTCGTATGCTCTCCCTAATATGTGGAAGCTAGGGAGTAAGTGCGTTATAAGAGGGACTCTAGATGAAGAAGAAGAAACCTTAGATGAGCAAAGAAATTGACTTAACTGAAGGTGATGGAGGGGGAGAGAAATACCCTAATGCACATGATGTACTTTCACAAACATATCCAAGTCAATCACTAAACTGAACTTGAGAAAGATGGGGTGGGGAGTGGGGCAAGAATTGGGGAAGGGTTAAATGAGAGATGTTTTCATGTATGCCTTTACCAGTTTGTACCCAACAAAGATGTATTATTACAATGTACCAATAGTAAAAACAAGAAGGAGGAGGAGGAGGAGGAGGAGGAGGAGGAGGAGGAGGAGGAGGAGGAGAAGGGGAAGAGAAACAAACTATGAAGGCTGAGATCACTTTACATGAGGAGCATAGCAGTATGTTGGACTCAGTCCCTTCTGCATCCTTGTTCTGATTGGAGAGCTCTTTGTACAGGTGCAATTCCCTCCAGACCCTGCTCTGTACTAGGATAGCCAGGTTCCAGACCTGTGTTCTAGAGCCAGATCTGTACGTTTATTTCTCTCTGTGAAGAAGTGACTATAGATATCCAGACCCTATGCACAACTCAAACACACTCCTGAGCATGCATGTTCCAAAGTCTGGCCAGGTGAGGAACACATCTATATATTTTTTTTTTTTTGCTATATTATCTAAGACTTACAGCAACAAATACTTGATGGAACTGAATTACTACTTAAACATATGGGCTTATTTAATCTTCAAAACAATCTTAAAAGGAAAACACGATTATTTTACCTATGTTGTAGGTAGAGAAATTGAGAAACAAAGAAGTAACTAACACAATATCAAGTATGAAGCCAGTTAGTAGCACAGTGGGGATTTGTACCCAGGTGTTCTGTCTCTACTATTTGTATTTCTAAATATGTTATTGATATCTCCACAACTCTGCTGTATGTTTACAATAGTTTGGATAAAACATATAAATATAAGTAATGTAGCAAACAGACACTTAGGGGACACCAAATTATATCCACCTCTCTTTGCATTCACCTCCTTGTGTTATCCCTTTACGTTGGTTATGGAAGGGACCTATTATTTTCTTCTTTTCTTTTCTTATTTTATTTTTTACTTTTTGGTATTGGGGATTGAACCCAGGAGAATTCTATCTCTGCACTACACTCCCAACTCTTTTAATTATTATTATTATTATAATTATTATTATTATTATTTTAATTTTGAAGCAGGATCTTGCTAAATTTCCAGATTTGGATCTTGCTAAATTTCCAGTTGTGGAGGCCAGCCTAAACCTGAAATTCTCCTGTGTCAGCCTCCCAAGTACTTGGTTTACCAGTCTGTGACACCACATATGGCTCCATTATTTGCTTTTAACCAATAAAATGCAAAAAAAGATTAGAATAACACTTCTATGGTTATACTACATAGGATTATACTCACCATCCTGCTAGGAAATGCTTTATTGACTCTCTCTCTTGCTGGTTTTCATGAAGCATGCTGGCTGTTGGAAAGGCCTACCTGACAAGGAACTGAGAATGGCTTCAGGCCAACATTGAGCAAGGGGCTAAGGCCCCAAGGCTGAAAGTTATCAAGGCTCTGAAGCCTGCCAATAACCATTTTAGCTTAAAAGGGAATCTTTCTCTCATGAGTTACCCGAACCTTGAGAGGCCCTGAAACAGAAAATCCACCTAACCAGGTTTGGATTCCTGACATATAGAAGCTGTGAAACTAAAATAAATACGAGTCATTTTTAGCTAATAAATCTGTAAAAATTCTCTATGTAACAACAGATTATTAGTACAAAGAGTAACAGGGCATGTATAATTGTGATATATTGGCACCAATAAACGTTTCTTTACTTTTCTTCTATCTCTGGTTCAAGTGGGACCCTTCCATAGTCTGAATATTCTTTCTGAAGCTGCATATAGCATGCCCTTGCTAGAACTATGGCTGGTTCTTCCCAAAGGAGCAGGTTGAAAAGGTTCTGCTGCCTTTCTGAAATCATGATCCCACCCTGCGATTAAGCATGGCTCTATCCTTTCCTGTTCCTCAGTGGACTACTTCTCCCATGACTGCCCACTCAAAGCAGTTACTTCATTCCCACTGACTCAAACATCACACATGACACACCGTGGAAACGAGAAACACATGACTATGAGTCTAATTTCACTGTTTATTTATTTTTTCTTAGAAGCACAGGCAAATTGTATAGAGCAGGAACTCATAAACAACTTGTTCAGACATGCCAGCATATAGCTCAGACAACTTCAGAAACTCAAACAACTTGTCTAGACATGTCAGCGTAGGGATCAGACCAACAAGCCTGTGCTGCAGTTGATAACAGACCCCTGGATCTAAAATACATTCTCAGCTTTGATGGACTTACATCATCAATACATCTGACAGGAGTCTGGCAGGGTTTGATAAACCAGGATGAGCTTACCAAAGACACATGAGAGCACCTACAGGAACCCTACAAAGGGAAAGTTTTTCCTATGAGCAGCATGCTGAGCTTTACTCACACCACAGGAGTCTGCCTGTGTGTATGACTCTGATCAAGCGACTTGCTCCTGTCTTGACCTTCTTGCTGACAGGATCAGCATGACTCCAGCCTTCTAGGTGCCAGGGCCAACTTCAGAGTCTCTTCTTCCATTCCTGGACTTGGTTAATTTCCCCCTTCTACCTGTTTGTTTACATCATGTTATTTTGCTAATTATTTGAAGTGTCATAAATATATAGAGATTCTATGTGGTCTAGCATATTTGTTCAACCTAAATTGTCAAATTTTCTAGTGTGAAGTGTATTGTTTGATGCTTATTCACAGTTAACAGGCTTTGGCAAAGCAGACACTCAGCATCCAAACTTAGCTTAATTTAGAGAATTTCCTGATAAGTTCCTGTGTGCTTTAACCTTCAAGTGTTGAATAATCTGCATGACATTGTGGAAAGAAACAAATTGTTTATGATGTGACTTATTGGTCTTAGGACTTGTGGCCATTGCTCATGACACATACCCACACACCTACAGAAGAAACTACACACAAATGACCAAGGAAAATTCAATTTAGTAGTCAAATAGCAATGATCAGTGTGCAGCTATGACTTCTTATTCTCTTGCTAAAGTCATAAACCAACTTACATTTGCTTTCTCACCTTTTATTTACTGGCTCAATTTATATTTATTTAGTAAAGAAAATAAAAAAGTAAATTGATTGATGTCCTTTCAGGGGGAGACTGATGGACAGTGACAAGCATCAGAAAGGAAAGCACATAAAAGAAAGATAAGGTTAAAGAGAGTGAGTATGTGCACATGCAAAACATAGTACAATACTGTCTTCTTTTCCTTTGCCTGAAAATAAAATCTGACCTAACATTTAAAGTGACAGCTAATGCAAACTGAGACTGATTCTATGCTAATATCACTTACACATACTTTAACAGGTCTAGAGGCAGAGAATCTTACATAAATCCTATGTCTAACTCATTTGTAAGTATGATTTTAAAAAAATATTCATTTACTTAAATGATCTTATTGATCAATGCTATAGATACTACCTGTTAAGTGAGTGAGTTGAGACTAATTTCTGTTAGTTTAAAAATATTATAAAGAGCAGTTCACTATTATATGGATAAATCTAATTGCATCCTTCAAAGATTTTATCCATGTTTATAGCTGCACAATTCACAATAGTCAAATTATGGAACCAACCAAAGTGTCCATCAACAGATTAATGGATAAAAGAAATGTGTTAGATGAACACAACGGAATTCTATTCAGCCATAAAGAAGAATAAAAATATGTTATTTATAGAAAAATGGATGGAACTAAAAATATATACTAAGTGAAATTAACCAGTCTCAAAAGGTCAAGGGCTGTAAGTTTTCTCTCATATGTGGATGCTAGAGAAAAATTGGGAATATAAGGTACTTTAAATAATATGGAGAGAGACTTGTAAAGCTGTGGAAGGTGATGAAGGGAGGGAGTTATGGAGGGGAAGAAAGAGGATTGAGGACAGAAACAGTTCAAATAATGCTACAGCAATATGTAAATGTATTACTTCCAATTTCACTCACATGTGCAGGGTGGGTGGAGAGGTGAATGGGGTTAGGATGTGGAGGGATATACATTGAGAACTGTGTTCATGTATGTTTTTATCACATTGAATCTCACTATGATGTATAATTGCAATGCACTAATAAAATATTTTTTAAAATATTTTACTCCTTTTTCTTTTTTCTGTTGTTGCTGTTGTCATCTTTGGCTTAATATTAGTAGGGCATAATATGAAGAACACATAGTCCAGAGAAGACACAGGCCAATTTGACAGCTGAAATAAAATAATTTATAAAGCTAATAAATCTTTAAAAGAAGATCAATTTTAGTAAATTCGAAATCTTGTTCGTCAACTTACACAAAAATATTGCTGGTATGTTATGATACAGGTTAAGAAAAGAATAATAGTTCAAGATGTTATGGTCTAACCAGATATATAACCTTCAAGTGGCTGCTAGAATTTAACATAAAATACTGAAATTATGCATATTGGATCACCAAGAAAAGAATATATGGTAAGTTTTGGATTATGCACACTAAATTTAGCATTTAAAAACCTTCATTTATCATAAGGATATGAAAAAGTCTTTCTCAGCATTGCAAAGATCAACTTTATATTATTAATCTAGATTTATTCATACACTGGATTATTTTTCTCTCCAAATAGACTTGCTTGTTTTAATATTTCCTTTGTGAAAAATATCATCATACACCAGAGACCCAAACTAAAGATGTATAGTCATTCTTCAGTTTTTTCTCCTCTTGCCAACATTCGTAGGGTCTCAATATCTGGTCAGCCTCCTCATACTCTGAAAATCCAGAGCTTCCCCAGTTCTACTCCACATTCCATTCAAATATGGTTGGCCTCCACTTCTGAAATAGTCAACACAGTGATTTCTCTGCTTCTTTCTGTGCTTCTTTCATGCCTTTCTGCCACAACTGAAGTCGACAAGATATCCCTGAGATGGTGTTCAGTCTTATTAACCCACCTCCTCTAAAGCCATTCATTGTTTCTCAGAACCTTTTTACCAAAATCTCAGCCCTTTGAAATAACATTCAGTTTTATAAAGAATGTCATTCAATGTCCTCCAGAATTCTATTTCAGTAATTTTTCTCCTCACAGTCCTCTCTGAGCCACTGCTTTATGAGACTGTTTGTATTTCCAGTAACAGTCTGGTTCCCTCTGTCTCTTAGTGTTTTCTTTTCTGTTTCTGCCTATTTCTTGGAAGATATTCATTGTTCTGACAAGCTGGAGAAGGTCACCAGCTATCTTTCAACATTTAACTCAAGATTTTTCACTTCTGTGAAGACTTTCTAACCATTCTCCACCCAAGTAGAATTGAGCACTCCTAGACACTTACTGAAAGTCTACTTTCTACATATTCTCATCACTTTCTATTTAACCTATTTATGTGCTGTTATACCAAACAGGTTATAGCTTCTAAAACAAAGTACTTTTTGTACCCTGAACACCTAGAAAGAGTGCATAAAATGTCCATTCAAGTATTGGTATTAACATAAAAAATACATATTTTGATATTTTATTCAGCTTTTATACCTTCTATCAGTGTTTATTTTTATTTGATCAAAAATCTTAAAGTGGTCATAATATACACAAATGTAAAAAGATAAATACTTGTAAAATACATTGTGATTTTTCTTAGGTATCTTTCTTTTTCTTTATTATTTTCTCCATTTCTAGTTTTTAGACGTTTGGTTACTCAGTATCTCATGGGAGAGATGAAGCAAGGCAGACTAAAGACTTTTTCTTCCTCTTATCTTTCAATAGCCTAGCTCCTCAGTAAATGAAGAATTGCCATATGTGTATATATATAATATATATAATATAATATAATATAATATAATATAATATTATATTATATTATATTATATATTATATATAATTTTAAAATAATATATAAAATACATTTATATTTTTATATATTTATATTTTATAATATACATTATATATTATAGAAATATATAATACATATATTTACATAATATATAAATTATATATTATATATATAATTTTTATATAATATATAAAAATACATATATATATAATATTTAAGAGGGATAAAGAGGGAAATTTCCACTCTCATTTCAAATAGAAGATTTTTGCTTGGAAAAGAAGAAAGTGAGAGATGGGACATTGCTGAAGATGCGACATTAAAATGAACAGTTCCCTCTAAAACAGAGCCTAACCCTTAGTTCCCAGGTACCAACATGACAATGGAGAGGCAAGACAGCCTCTCAGCCTTACAGGGATTTTTGTGTCCTAACTTTACATAGAAATGCTGGCATGATGGTTGTGCCTATGAATATGTCATGGGAGTATAGGAAATAGAACAGATGGACAAGGGAGGGAGGAATGAGAGATGCAAGATGCCCTATGTGACAACTCAGTGGTATGCAGATTGGTTACCCAGACAGAACAATGGATCTTGTTCACATAAAAAGGAGTCATGGAGGACACAGTGAGTGCCTCCAAGGTCTTACCTTATGGAAAACTTCCCAAAGCTTAGTGCTACCTCAGGAAAAAAGCAGAGGTTGGCTATATCTGGAATAAAATCATATTTCTGTCATTCTAGAAGAAATTTGAGTTATAGAAAAATAAATTTCTTGTTAAACAGAGATTTCTATCTGCTATATAAGTTTGAGACAGGATATTCCCAGCCAATTATTTGGTTTATTGATAGCTGACACATTTTCCAGTTACTTTAATGACAATGCTCTTCATTGAATACTGCATCAGTCACTCAGGTGATTAAATCAGCCATTCATATTGCCATGATTGACAGGCTTTCATTCAGGCAACTTTGGTCAACTAAATATGAACACATAAGCCTCACTACCAGGGACTGTTGTTTACTGGTTTTAACTTAAGTCTTGGCTTGGCTTCAAACTCATCACATATTAAGGAATTCAACATATGGTTTTATAAGAAAAGAGATTTAGAAAGTTTATTATCTCTTCTGACCCAGATGATAATGACTGATGTACTCCTTTCTCAGGTAGCTTACTGCTTTATATCTTATGTTGCAGAGATTCGTGAGATTTTTTTGTTTGTCTTCTGTGCTGCCTTGTTAGTTCCTGGAAGATCTACTTATTTGTATGTGCTAAACAATTTTATGTCTCCCATAGGGCATGCTGAACTTGTTTAAAGGCCGAGGTGCTCAGTAAATATTTGTCGAACAAATAAGCAAATAGTAAGTTAAATTTTATGTCTTTATTCTGTGAAGTCAAAATCACCAATGCCTATTAGAATGAAAGTACATTGAAAGAGAAAGGACTCATGCCTGCAGTCAGGAAATATGTTAATATCAAAACTTTTTCTTTCCTAAGTATTTCAATCTAGATATTTTAGTAATCTTATTTCCTGTTATGATTCAAATCTCTTAAAAGTACCTGGGTACCATGAGTAATATTTTACGATATCTGAGGGGCTTTTTGGAAGTTCCATATCACTTTGGAAAAAACTGTATTATTCATGCAGAGAGCTAGATAATTCTCCCTAGGGCAGGCTTTCTCTTTGTGTACATGGAAGTCTGAGTAATGTTCTCTTGAAGATTGTCTACTATGAGGTAAAACACTGCATTTGGTAGCATCTGCAATCTCCACATGGTTTTCTGCTCTAGTTTCAGAAAAACACATTGTAATAGACACAGCTGAACATGATAAATGTAGGGATCACTGTAGCAGAGTCCTGTGCTCTGTAGGAAAGGATGCAGACAGTCAGTCAGATGGAGAGTTTAAAAGGGCATCCTGGCTGCCTAAGCAATCTGAAAACCATCAAAAGTGATAAATCTAGTGATATTCTCAGGTCATGTTCCAACTTCACAGTTTGAGTATAACCAAAGTTCAATCCGTGATCCAATTTCTCTCCTACACGCTACCAGAGTATGGTTTTCTTCTTGACAGTAACACTTTTTGTTAACTGTCTTTCCACGACTCACTCCTACACAACATTAAACTCCACAAATTCATTTATTATTAATTATTCAAAACAAAACTGTATTTACATTGCATATAATTCAAGTTGCAGTATTCTCTTTTTATAATCTATCCAAAATTCATCACTGAAATGTGAAATGTATTAACAGCGTCTGCCTTGGATTCTACTGATGTTCCAACTATATTGATTACATGTGACAAATGAAAAATAGGTCTTATTTTATATCATTAATATGTAGCAATACATAGCTATTTCCTAAAAGTTTAACTTATTGACACTTCGTATTTTTTCAGCAACTATTCTATCCTCGGCACTGTAAGGCATTGAAATTATATCTGACGGACTTACACTGAAAATCCCTAAATGGAAAAGTACCCACTAATGACTCAGAATGAGAACAACCACAGTGACCAGGATGAAGGGCTTCTGAGCTAAAAAGCAGGAAGTCAGGACACCTTAATGACAACCCCTCCTTATATTCCCAACAAAACCAGCATAAAACAAAGGTGATATAGAAAGTTTGACAGCACTAAAATTTATAATTACTTCTAAAACTCTGGTAAATACCATTAGAACGTTTACTAACCAAAGTTCTAATGAAGCGTTGGAAAAACAGCAGTTATACACAAAGAGATATCACAATACACGAAACATTTCTGATTATTCACCGGTCTGCAGTCAATCACCACCACAACACCCCCCACACTCCCCTGCAGACCCAGACATTGCTACAACAAAGGGAAATAAGTTGCTTTCTTATAATATTGGACTTCATATCCAGTATTAGTATCCAAAGCTATTTTAACCTTCTCTTGTCTCATATCCTTTTTTATTTAACAATTCTTTTCTACTTCAGTTTCTAGAAACAGGCCATATTTGGAGGAGGAAGAAAAATGTCTGTTAGTGCTTTGTGTGTGGCAATAACTGTAAGGGCCTGAGCCTTGCAGAGGGGAGGGAAAACACAATTTGACCATGGCAGCTTATCATGTATTATCATGGTAGAAGAAGCTCTATAGAATCTTTCAGTTTACTGAAAAATAGGTATTTTTTTATTTGAAATTAGCAGTATCCATTGCTTCTTGTTTGTAAAAATTGTGAACATTGAAACAAAATAACAAAACAAAATATTGAGGATCATAGGGCATGTATTAATAGTCACTATCTCTTTTTTTCTTGATGATTTTCAAATTTCCTAAAATAAACATGCATTATCCTTGCAGCCTTGAAAAAATTATGCCTTCCAAAATAATGCTGAAACCAATTTAAACTAGGTCAATCTTACGTTTTCAACAGATACCAGGACAGCTGGGATCCTGCTCTATTGGATTTGATTCAAAGATGATGTAGAATTTTCTCTTCTACACAAGAATTGCCATGTTAGTCAACAGACTTTGTGACCTTGCTCAGACTTTGACTAGATAAGCTGCTGCACCAAGCACTTGAAATATCTGCCTCAGAAGAAGCTTCAAGTGAAGCAGGATTAAAAGAAACAATTTAACAGAACACACACACACACACACACACACACACACACACACACACACACCCTCTGGGACCAGAATAATAGATAGTAATTTTTGATGGTGATATCAAGGATATGCTGTGACATTTAGCTCTAAATTTTAATTGATCATTAGTTTTAATTCAGTGTTTATATATAAAGGTAATAACCTCAAGGTGTTGGATAGCTTCCTGCAAGGTCAAATGAACTCATGTTCAACTCCTATAAACAATAATAGGATGTTGGTTTTTGGTAATATTATAAATTGAGTAGCAGCGGTCATCTTTGCTACATTTTTGTTGTCAATCATCTTTGCTTAGTAGGTTTTATGTAATTGGCAAGATATCCTGCTTGCTCACCAAATCCTCACATGTATCCTGTTCCTTCTGGGGGTGCTAAAATATTGCATTCATTATGAATCTTGAGGTACTCAATTACTGGAAATTAAAAGAAAGTCCATATTTTCTAATTGTGGTAAAGCAAGGTCTTGGCACAGAGGGGGAAAAATAATTAAATTCTGGCTGTGCTTCAGTGTATCTGTCAATGAATTGCATCTTTTTTTCTGGAACCAAAAAAGAATAAAGAAATAAATAAGAAGATAAAACTAAAAAATATATTAATTTGTTTCTAGAAACTGAATGAACAAAAATCACTGGATTTAGAAACACCCTATTGTTTTTCAAGTCTTACTGACACCTTGTGGCTAAATCTTGACAGACTGCAATAAACAAAGATAAGCCTTTCTTCCCCCTCTAGGAACTACGCAGGACTTCCAAATCCCTTGATGCTGAGGGGCACTGAGCACTTTACTCCAGTCCAAGTAGAGCAAGAAAATTCAAATCCAAAGCATCACTTTGTAATTTTTTAATGTTCAAAGATCCTCATAGGTATTTGTATTCAGGTTTTCACACCCAAGAACTTGAAAATTCGGTTTTTAAGAAATCACTTCATTTGCTATAAGTTACCATGAGGAGAAAATCTGAGAATATGAGGATTGAAGCAAAGTCACTGAGAAGTCTTAGTTGATGTTAAATACATTCTTTTCCCATCTTCTTCTATGCAGACTAATTAAGGTACCAGCATGTTTTAAATGTCAGTATTATGTGATAGATGCCTACTTTTGGTCTAATTACTATTTTACTCCAGATATAAAGCAATATAAAATTATATAAATCACAACTCAGAAAAATTGTACACATTAAATTAGTTAAGGGTTTACTTTCCATGGTTATCATTTTATCCAGTGGTTTTCAAACATTAGAGTACTGAAGAATCACCACATTATTTTATTTTTTATAAATGCTGATTAACAGAACATAACCCTAGAGCAACTTGATTCAGTAGTTCTTGGGTGGAGATCTGGAATATCTACTTTTATACTCTTCTTCAACTAGTTTTTAAAAATCCCATTAGAATCCATCCCCTATATTTCAATTCCTTCCAGCCCTTTTCAGATTCTCAGTATCCTAATTGTCTCTCTAATTTCCCACTTCCTTATCCGTCATCTACCATTAATCCATTTCTACATTTTTCAATAACATCATCCTGATCTTTCTTTAATGAAAACCTCTGTAACCTCAGTTATGCTGAGCCCCTTGGAATCAGAAAATTCCAATCTCCTGCCTACTTGAGGACTGAGCATGTAAACCAGGCCTGGATAAGCACGGCATTCCATTTCCCAGTGACTGACTTAAGGATGGGTAGTTGATTTGAAATTATAGGAGACTTTTTATTGTGAGAATAGCAAAGAAGAAGCCCTATCTCCTTGGATTCATTTAACCAGAAGAATATGAATTTGGGGAAGCTATTGGCCATTTGTGTCACTCCATGGGAAAAATAAAATCATGCCCAGAAAAACAGAGCTGAGAGACAGTGAAGCTCAGTATAAGGAAGTTTAAACTCTCCTTCTCAAGATTTGATAATTGGGACTGCTGAAATAAACAGACAAGAGACGAACATGAGAAAGGCATATGAATTTATGAACATGCATATGTGCAGAGAGCTACACAAAATATGAAACTTGAAAGGAGCCAGATGTTTGAAGCTTAAGTACTCTCTTCATAGGTGAAAGTGGAGGCCGTAGCCACTTTTAGAGGGGCGGGGGAGAGTAAATGACTTTCAGGGGCGATCAATGCATTCAAAGAACAGACAATAGGCTGGGACAAAATTTCCCTGAGCTCTAAGTGAAGTATTTGATGTTTCAGTTCCTTCCTCTGTGAGATGAGTTTAATCTTCCTTGTTTAATGAAATCGATTGAAGGCAATTGTGTTTCTCTTTGGCCAATCCAGTCTTTAGGTAGACAAGGGAACTTCAGAGACAGTCTTTCCTGCATTTGCTCTTCCCCAGGTGTTCTCAGTTGGAAGTCCAGAGTGGCACATTTGGGGGCATCATTTTCTGAGCCCAAACAATAGCTTTCTGCGATCATTGTTTGAAAACTTGTTTCCAGCTGTGTCTGAAGCTAGAATCGACACTGTCTTTTCTGTTACTTGTATCCATAAATTCCCTTTGTTGTGTTTCTGTCATTTGCAGCAGCAGATTCTGCAGTGTAGTAACTTGGCACATGATCTACCTTGCTTTTAAAAGCCTGCGGTTAGCCGGGCGTGGTGGCGCACGCTTGTAATCCCAGCATTCGGGAGGCTGAGACCGGAGGATCCGGGTTCGCGGCCAGCCTCAGCTACCTAGTGAGGCACTCCGCAACTTAGTGAGACTCGGTTTCAAAATAAAAGAGTAAAAAATAGGGCTGGGGATGTAGCTCGAAGGTAGAACGCCTCTGAGTTCAATCCCCAGAACCGCAAAAAAAAAAAAAAAAAAAAAAAAGCCTGCGGTTTTACTCCCCCATTTCTTGGACTTATTGACCTGAGGTAAATTGAAAATTCTATATACAATTTATGATCCAGTTATTTGATTCTCTGAAAGAGAAAAATGTGTCATGGTTATAACATCATCATAAGCCTAATCTCCACATTATATACAGCATGATGTGAAAACTTTATAATTTGGCTCAAACCTCAATTCACACTATTGGCTCCCTTACTGGAATACCCTCTAGCCAAATTGATTTTTTTCATGTCCTCACAATACAAGCCCTTCCTTTATTAGACTTAATAATTATTATTATTTAACATGCTATTCAATCTGCCTGAAATCCACAACCTCTCCTTCTCCACATGGAAATTCCTAGTCACCCTTCATACCTCAGCTTAAATGTCATTTTTAGCAAATCCACATACACTCACCTCCTTCTCTATCACTCCTTGCTATTTTCTGTCATCCCATCCAATTCTTTTCCCTCTTTGCAGTTTTCACAGGTATCAACTGTGGGCTTACACTTGCTAAACTTCATTCTCAAACTATGTGTATTTTGTTAGACACAATTAGTATATACTTTAAAATTGTATGTTAAATGTATTTTAGAAGTTGGGGGGATTTTTAAAAAAATATATTTCTGTACAACCTAGAGAAATATAAAATACATTATAATGAAGTTAGTTTTTATTTCAAAATGATTACTCACAAAAAACAAATCATGACAATGTTCTCCTGTTTTCTGGTAAGTCTAAAGCTGGTGAACATACCAATAAATTTATCTAAAGAATAGTGATCTATGCCAGGTATCGTGGTGCACATTTGTAATCCCAGTATTTGGGAGACTAAGACTGGAGGATCCTGGTATATAGCCAGCTTTGGCTACTTAATGAAGCTCTCCACAACTTAGTGAGACCTTGTTTCAAAATAAAGAATAAAAAATAGGACTGGGGGTGTAGCTCAGAGGTAGAATGCCCCTGTACATCAACTGTAGTTATTTAAGTTGTGGTATATTACCTAGTAAAACAGTGATGACATGGGAAAGGAGGCACATTATCATTGCAAAAAGAAAACTCTTGATATATCAACAGAAGATATGATTTTTGCAATAGTTTTCTCATAGCTACCAAATATCTCATTCTTTGGTCATAAAAAATTTCATTAATGGGTTCTAAACTGTATTACATGAAATTGGATATATCAATTATTTAAATTTTTCTTTAACCTGTTAATTTCATAAATCACAATATTAAATTTCCTGACATCAACTAATCTTTGATGTCATGAGACTATTTCATGAAACAATTTTCATGAAATAGGCTATATTTGCCAATACTTTATTTTGAATTTCATATCTACATTCATATGTGAAATATTTTATTGTTTTTGAATTGTTTTGTTATTTTGGTATCAGATTTTGCTTACTTTATAGAATTAATTGAAAAACCTGGAAAATTTGAAATAAGAGTTACAGCATTCTTTTTTTAGAATTTTTTTTATTGGTGCATTGTAATCATACACCTTTGTTGGGTACAAGCTGGTAGAGGCATACATGCACACATGTCTCATTTAACTCTTCCCCAATTTCTACCCCATTCCATGCCCCCCCCTTCTCATGTTCGGTTTAGTGATTGATTTTGATATGTTTGTGACTATACACCATATGCATTAGGGTGTTTCCTTCTCATCCCCTCCCATCGTCTACAGTTAATATCACCTTTTTGGCTCATCTAAGGTTTCTCCTTCTTTGTCTAGAGTTCCTCTTATAACTCACTTTCTCCTTAGCTTCCATATATTAGGGGCAGCATCCAATTTTTTTTCTTTTTGTAACTGATTAATCTCACTTAACATAATGTTTTCCAGTTCCCTGCAAATGACATGATTTTGTTCCTCTTTATGGCTGAGTAAAATTCCATTGTGTTCATATTCTATAGTTTTATAATCCATTCATCTGTTGATGGACCTCTTGGCTGGTTCCATAGTTTGGCAATTGTGAATTGTGCAGCTATAAACATAGATATGCATGCATTAGTCTGGTAGTTTGGTTTCCATTATTTTGGGTAGATACCAAGAAGTGGTATTGCTGGATCATATGGCAGGTTCATTCCCATTTGTCTGAGGATCATCCATACTATTTTCCAAAGTGGTTACACTAATCTTCAAGCCCACCAACAATGTTTTAGGGTTCTCACTTCTCCACATACTTGCCAGTATTTGTTGCTGTTTGTGTTTTTAATGATTGCCATTCTTATTGGGGTTAGGTAAAATGTCAGGGTAGTTTTGATTTGCATCTCTCTCATTGTTAATGATGTTGAACATTTCCTCATACATTTATTGGCCATTTGTATTTCTTCTTTTGTAAAGTGTCTATTTAGATCACTTGCCCATTTTTTATTGGATTATTTGTTTTCTTATGGGAGAGTTTCTTTATTTCTCTGTATATTCTAGATATTAGTCCTCTACCGAAGAAGTGGCTAGCAAAAATTTTCTCCCATTCTGTGGGCTCTTTGTTGAGGTTCTTGATAGTTTCCTTTGCTGCACAGAAGCTCTTTGGTTTAATTCAATCACATGTATTGATCTTTCTTTGAATTACTTGTGCTATTAGGGTCTTGTTGAGGAAGTTTTTACCTGTGCCTATGTGTTGAAGTATTAGACCTATGCCCTCTTCAAGTAGTTGCAAGGTCTCTGACCTGACTTCCATGTTCTAGAAGAGTAGATATCTTGCACTTATTTTTTTAACTTTTATTTCCCTTAAAACCTTCTTCTTCTTGACCAAACATTAGTCTAAATCTTTTAAGTCTAACTAGGCCTCACCCACAAGCCTAGTCTAACTTGGCCCTAAATGCAAAATTTTAGCAAGAAACCTACAAGTCAATGTAGTCAGAGTCCTTGCTCTAAATATTATATCACCATCCATATCTTATCTGGTTCTTCTTCCTGCACAGTTCCCCAGGTGAGATCTGATCACTTGGGCCTGAGAGGCCACTATTCAGGAACAGTTTTTGGTCTGTTGTAGCCATATTCCTTCCATAACTCTAAAGTTTTCTTTTATTAATTATTCCATCAATTGACTACTCTACTACTTGGATATAAATTCCAACCTTCCTTTGTTGTATTTGGAGTTGGGCCCAATTGCTTTCATTTACCACAAAAGTCCCATGTCCCTACACCTATTATGATACTCAACTCCCCCAAATAGTCTGTCATCATGAGTAATTTTTTTCTTTAAAATCTCCTACTTCAATCTTCAACTTAAGGAATGGTCCTGCACCTCTACACATCTAAGTCTTAGCAAAGACTTTGCCATGAGAAAGATAATCACAAATATATGGTGATACAATTGGAAAATTTGGTGGATCTGACCAAGCACAGATAAGGAAAGGAAAAGAGTAGTGGTTTGGATTTAAAATATCTCCCTAGCCTTCACAAAAACAAGATAGCAATGTTGGAAGAGGCGATTGGTTGCTAAGGTTCCTCCAGTGTGGTCTTGGGAATTTTATATCCTTCCTCTTCCCCTACTCCCTCTTTGATTCTGGCCTCCACGGTGTTATCAGAGACTTATGCTCTGTCCTTCCCTTTGCTTCCCACCGCCATGCCCTGAGTTCCAGAGATGTAACCTGGCCTGACATGGATTGAAACTTGGAGAACTCCAGCAGAACTGTGAGGAGCAAATAAATCTTGCTTCCTCTAAGTCGTGTGGTCAGTTTTCTTGGATTAAGAAGTGACAATATTGACTGAGATAGAAATTGGTATCAAGCCGGGCGTGGTGGCGCACGCTTGTAATCCCAGCATTTGGGAGGCTGAGACCGGAGGATCCGGGTTCGCGGCCAGCCTCAGCTACCTAGTGAGGCACTCTGCAACTTAGAGAGAAGACCCGGTTTCAAATTATAGAATAAAAAATAGGGCTGGGGGTGCAGCTTGGAGGTAGAATGCCCCTGAGTTCAATCCCCAGTACCGCAAAAAACAAACAAACAAACAAAAGAAATTGGTATCAGAGAAGTGGGATTATTGCTATATCTATTTTTCCTAACTGCTATATCTAGCAGAATATATATATATATGTATATGTATATGCATATATACATGATATTGATGTCCAGTTAAGTTAATTATACACCCACAAATTTCAGGACCAGAGAGTAAAGCAGAGAGACTTTATAGATTTGCAATTAGTCCATAAAGGCATGTCCCAGACTAGGGCCCAGAGAAATGATGTTGTGAAAGAAAAGAAGGAGGAAACAGTGGTCATGATGGAAGTAGGGCCAACAATAGCCATGACAGAGGTAGGGCAGTGGTCATGATAGAGGCAGAGGCCAGTGACAACCTGGAAATGCAAGCCCCATGGTTGTGATTGAAAGGGTCTAGCAGCAGTGATTAAAGAGGATGTGTGGTCAATCTCTGTGCTCATATAATGCCAGCTTTGCTAGAAAAAAGGGGTCATACAGTGTCCCCTACCCCAGATTTCAAAGGAAGGCCTGGGAAGCTAGGCAATGTGTAGCAGGATCAGAATCCCTTGCAAGCAGGCCTAAATGGAGCAATTTGATCTGGAAGACCTCCAACTTCGAGCCATTGGAAGCTCAGAAGTGGGCTATTTGAGACTGGCTTAGATAGTAGAATTGGGAGAGCTCTTTAACTTTTATAATGACTGATTATTAGAAAGGAATTTCTACAGGTGATGAATTAATTTTTACCAATCCAATTTTGAGGTTTTTTTTTTTTTTTTTTTTTTTTTCTCTTTATGTCAGACACATTTACCAGAAATAACTCGTTTAGTTTTGCTTACATTCACAAATCAGGCAAGGTTAAGTTTTGCGTATGTGACCTGACATTGTCTGCTTGGTGAATTTTAAGGTCTGGTCCCCATTTTATTTTATTTTATTTCAGCAAAACAATTTATGAAATTCCCTGTAAATTTTCTCCCAGACAATGAATAATCACTGTAGAGATTGTTACCCCAATATTGTTATGACAATATTGTTACCTGGATGCCATATCTTCGACTCCTATGAAAGTTTCTGGTTTCTGCTTCTCCTAACTTGTCATGTGTATTATTACTAACATGCGAAATAATCCTCCTGTATAACTCAGGAGAAAAGCCATGTCACAATTCAAACAACAAGTTAACTCACTGTACCATACAGGCAGTCAACCCACGTTAGCTCAAGTTCAATCATCACATCTAAGCAAAAACACCAATATCCTGATGAAAACAATGAGGAGTAGGAGGATATAATAGTATTTCATACCAAGGATGTAACAAAAAGAGGCTAAAGGTACCAAATGAAAAGCAGTGTTTTAGTCTAAAGTTCAAATTCTGCAGCTTCCTGAACATCTCTTCACTTTGACTTTCATTCAGCTTTCATAAGTCTTGAATATCACAAGGTACAGCCATACATTAAACATTAAAATGTTAATTTTGTCTTTTAAAAAATGACAGGTTCCCCCAGGAAAGATTAAGATAGAAACTATATATAAAGGTGTGAAATGTTTTCAAAGGTCTGAAAATTTCTACCTATATTCACTCTTTCAAAAACAAAGGAACTGAAAAAGAGACTATAATTAATGCATATATACATGTTGCTCATGTTTTGGAGATGAACTCAATTTTTTTTCTTTTTTATTAATGATGTTGAAATGTTTAGTATACACTTGAAAATAAAAACATGAGAAAAAATATTTAAAATTCAAAACATTATCCTACCTATTAAGTACACTCAGCTCATTTCTCCTTATAGACTGCTTAAGCATATTCGTGGAATAGACTATGTCTCATCTTTATATCCTTTAGTATGCTTAGCATAATGTCATTCTCAAGCAAAGTATTCTATAAATGTAGTTGAATTTTCTTTCTAAAAAGTATCACACACATATATGTAGCTTAATACTTTTTAATACATATATATATAGAGAGAGAGACATAGACATATCAGTGTAAAACGATAACATCAAGAAACCAAGTTAAATGGAAAGGTTAAAAGATACACAGACCTTAACAAACTGTATAGGAAACATGATCAACTATACAAACTTTAAGTAATATATTACTCTCTGTATAATGTAAATGTTCCTCAGTGATTTGGTCACACAAAGCTAAATTTATCATTGTCCAACACCTTTCCTCTAAACACTTAAATGTTACTGTAAGTGTTTTATTTGATTTATTTCTGGATTTAAGTTTCTATTAGAATTACCAATTAGAAAACTACATGTTCAAGCTTAGATTTGCATAATTTTAATAAATGTAGGAAATTTTCATATGTTCAGTTTTACAAAAACAACCTTGAGAAGTAAATTGTAAATTAAATTGGCAGATTTTAGGCAAATGGACACAGATGGGAAGCTTAAGAATTTTATAAAATCCCTAAGAAAATTTTTCCTCTCCACCTTCTTCTTGGGGGTTAGATTAATTTCATAGAGATTGATTTCAAGGGAATTCACATATGTACTCAGTAATTTTAAAACATTGGGCTGACAAGTTTTCTCACTGTGTTTTTTTTTTTTTTTCACATTATAAAGTGCCCCAAGCTCTGTAGTAAATATCCCTTCTGGAATATATAAATTGCCTTATATACCTGACTACTATTGCTGAGTTGGGCTTTAGGATGTTCTCTTGGGGCATTATTGCAAGCTAAGCACCTATATTTGCCTTACAATTCATTGTCTAACCCCATAAGTCTTCAATATGACAGCTCTCATTATTCTAAGAATCTTTTTTCTAAATACTAAGAAAAATGTTAAAAAGTCATTTTATATTTTTTCTATATAAAAGCATGCCAAGGGTGGGGGGAAGCTAGTATCTTTATCTCCCTCATCATAAAGTTCATAGCTAAGGTCCCTATAACACAAGACATATTAGCAAGGGAAGAGCATATAAGTTTATTTAATATAAATTTTATAAGACACAGAAGTCTTCAGAGATGAATACTCAAAAAAATAAGAAAAACTATTTTTATGGATAGTCATGCAGAAGTATGTTCAAAGCACAAAAGGATATGATGATATGGTACTAAACTGGGGAATCGGAGGGACTTAGCAAACCCTTTGTATTGAGATTCTTCTTAATGTCTCTTCTTCTTTATTCATTTCCTCCAGGAATGCACAAAGTGACACTGGAAAATCAAGAGTAAAAACTGACCATTATTACAATTATATTGGTTGTCCACAGGATACACTCCTACTAGGAAAGAAGAATTGATTGGTTTGCCTGTAATTTATTCAAGTAAAGAGTAGGGAACATTCACTAAGAACCAGAAAAGAATAGAAATAGACTTCAGACTTGAAAATAAAATGCTGGATCACATATTTAAATTTTATTGCTCTGTGGATTTAGAAAATAATATTCTGTATATTCCATATCTACTTTACCAAGGTCAAACACTTGGAACTGGAATTGAGAATTTTTGTTTGCTTTCTGAGTTCCTGAATAAGGGTCATGAGAAATCACCATGCTTCTGCCCTCCTATAACCAAGAATTCCCAGATTCAGTAGGGTCTCAATAAAAGTTTGTTGAATAAATTAATAGGCATATTACAACCCAATCTTGAACTGCATCATTTCCTTGTTTGGACTGAAAAAAAAATAAGTAAATGCTTTAAAGTGTTGACATAAACTGAAAATTAATATGTTATTATTTTTATAGTACTGGGGATTGGACCCAAGGCCATTCTACCCCCAAGCTACACCCCCAGCCCTATTTTTATTCTTTATTTTGAATCAGGGTCTCACTAAGTTGTGGAGTGTCTCACTAAGTAGCTGAGGCTGACCTCGAACCTGCAATCCTCCTGTCTCAGCCTCCCAAGTACTGGATTACAAGCATGAGCCACCACACCCAGAGAAAATTAATTAAAAACTGATTTATACCTAGCAATATAAATTTCCAGTGGTATCAAAGCTATACAGTAAAACCAACTTGTGAAGTAGGTTTAGTAATGCAAGCATAGACAGCATAATTATGTGAATAGCATCATTATGATTTTTTTTCCTTACATGTAGGAAACTATCAAATTATATCCTGGCATGCACAGAAAAATGGGAGAATGGTATAGCCAAAGAGCATAGCCATCATTACCGAATTTGAACAGTTTGGTAAAACCTCATACACCTTAATAAATCCCTTAGCTACACATGTCTTAATATTGAAAATGAAACAGCTATACTATCATGAGAATAGTTTTCTTCAGATAAGATTTTAAGAATCTTTAAATAGTTTATATTTAAAGAAATAATCACTTATGATTAGAAGATGCTTAATTCATTAAATGTGCAGTTTTCATACTAATGAATTACTTTTTGAGAGAGAACCACAGTACATTTGGATGGTGAAATAAAATTAACTCGTTTCACAATACACAGAGATTTTAAAACACAAAAAGCCCAATGTTACCTGAACATGAGCCAGAAACTCTGTTTTTCAGGCATATACCTAGATGATAGCTGTAATTCATGTCATTTTATGACATTTCATGGAACATTTGGTCATTATGACATTTATGATGCAATGAAATAGGCCATAAATGCTGTAAATTGTTGGGAACAAAAGACATTCATATTTGTGATGGGCATTTTAGTTTCAATCAAGATGTTGGTAAGTTAAATCAAAACTCAACTTAGAGGTGAGTATTAAAGATTTAATTTAGGTTTCTCTCTTTTTACTTCCTCTTTCCTGCTCTCTACTTCTCTCTCCTTTGTTTTGTTTTGTTTTGATTTTTTCTTTCAATTAAATCAGACAAAGAGGACCACAAGTTAAAAAAGAAAATTATTTTTTATATTTTCTATTTCAGCATTTCTAAAGAGTGGGAAAAAATCTATGAACCTATAAATGAGAGTAGTAAATTCAGAAATTGCAAAATGCATTATTTCTAGTTCATTTGCATATCTTATGCTTGGATAAAATGTGGAATATGCAAAATTTCTAATAGTAAGTGATGACTATGGTTTTCCTATATCTGGTAATATAATTCCTGAAACCTTTTTTTAGCACCTACTGTCAGATTTTTTAAATGTCAGAATTGACCTCGTTGAATTATGCATGGAAATTAATAGTAAAGTGTTTTTCCAGGAAATAGATTCAAAAGACATAGATATTCATCTTAGGAAGAGAAAGACAAATGCATGCCAGAGAGTACTTTACTAACAAGGCTTAGCTATTCTTTTGGATCATCTTTACTTCTTTGTTTAGTACTCATAATGTCACCAGAGTATGATTTGAATATTAGAGTTTGATAGTATATATTACCAACAAACAGTTCTAAAAATATGATCATGCACAAACAATGCTCAAATAAATGTACTGATAAAAGGTCTAGCTGCAAAAAAAAAATGTAATGGGAAATAAGAGCATTTCTATTATTATCAAAGATGTAGCCTTCCACACTTGCAGTCTTACAGTTGGTTTACAAATAGAAAGATTCTTCACCAAATGCATATTAACTGTCTTACTCTCAACTTATTTTTCTATTGACAAACTCATCTTTGACCAAGGTGAAAGAAAAAAAGTTATTCAAAATGCATTACTTTAAAAAAATAGAAATAACATTTAAAATTTTATCTCACCCTTATATTTTAGGTTTAGAAAAATATAGTATTGCATATGTAAACTAAGTATTGCATATGTATAGATACTATTAATAATAGTTATAATAATAAATTACTTTTATTTTCAATGATGCAATTTCATTCACCATTTCTCATTTGTACTTTAAAGCAACTTTTAATGTAGACATTATCATGTCCATCCTATAGAAAAGGATCTTCAAGTTAATGTTAGTTTCCTGAATAAAGTGAGAAAGTTGATAGAGTTAAAAATTCAGCCCTGGATAATATTTCCTTTTCTGTTTTTTGTTTTGTTGTGTTTTATTTTGTCACACAAATTGGAACTGTTTCTGGTGGAATTTGTCAAAAATCAGGGCAAGACACAGGGTATGCTATTGGCTAAATGTTTATGTTCCCCTAAAATGTACATGTTGAAGATCTAACCTCTAATGTTATGGTATTTAGAAGTGAGGCTATCATGCAGATTTAATAGATTAATCCATGTTTCCATGAAAGTCTCTCCCTTATAGGTTGCATCACCCTGAATGGAACTATATCATTCATAAACGCTTTTAGATTCAGGTTTGACAAACTCTAATTGACAAGCTTCATATGCCTGGCACTCTCCTGCAAGTACAAAGAATCATTTTGGTTCTCAGGAAAACTCTATTACAATATTTTATAGGTGAACAAACAGGCTTAAGAATCTTGCTTCAAGTCATGTTAAGATGAAGTTTCAGGACAAGCTCTTCTCCTACATCTTGCTACTCCTAGACAAGCATTCTATCTAAAATAGATTATATCATTAATCTATCTTGAAAACAAGAGTGCATAGTCCTAGGAATTTATTTTATTGCAAATATTTGTGGGATAAAATGTATTAATGGTATCTGTGAGTTGGGTTTGTAGAAATGCAATATGTTTTCTAGTACCAACAAAGTTAAAGCTGCAGGATTTTCTGTTCTTACCTTTCAAATATTTTTGTTATTAATTTTCAATTTTCATATATCAAAATTCACTCTTTATAAAATAAACTTCTATAGGTTTTGACAAATGTGTTACAGCCATATATTCACCACCACAGTCATAATATGGAACATTCAAAACCCTGTCCCAAATCACTGGACAATGCTAGCATGCTCTCATCACAATGGTTTTGCATTTTCCAAAATTTTATAAAAGTGGAATGATATAGTATATAACTTTTATAGGTTTAACTTTTTTCACTAAGCAAAACGCATTTGAGATCAGTATTTTGTGACTTTAGATCAGTATTTTGTGGCTTTTATTGCTGAGAAAAATTCCATGTGTTTATGTACCACAATTTGTTTGATTATTCAACAGTTGAAATACAAATGATTTTGTTACAGCTTTCAGATAATTAAGAACAAAGCTGCTATATGTTCAGAAACAGGTTTTCATGTGATTAAAAGTTTTCATCTTCTTCTAGGAAAAAAATATTCTTAGAAGAATTATTGGGTCATATGGCAAGTATGTGTTTAACTTTACAAGAAATTGTTAAACTGTTTTCCATAGCAATTGTGTCATTTTCTATTCCTACCAGCAAAGAATTCCTGATTTATATTGTCAGTCTTCATTTCAGCCTTTGTTCTAACTATGCTAATAACTATATACCAGTATTTTCTTTGTTTTAAGTTTCATTTATCCAACAATTAATTTTGTTGTGCATCCTTTCATTTGTTCATGTGTCACCAAAATATTTTCCTTAGGGAAGCAACCAGATCTTTTGATCATTCATTATACTGGTTTGTTTATTTTCCTATTGTTTAATTTTTTTTAATTTTAGAATTCTAGATAAAAGTCCTTTGGCAGAAATGTGATATACAATACATTCTTCAGCTCGGGGGTTAATCTTTTCATTTTCTTAATAGTTCTTTCACAGAGCAAAAAATAAGTCTTAATTTTGATAAAATAGAATTTATCAATTATCCTTTTTCATATCATGCTTCTGACGTCTTCTGTAAGCACTCTGCCTAAACCAAGATCATGATGATTTCCACTATGATTTCTTCTAGAAGTTTGAGAGTTTTACATTTTACATTTAGTCTTGACTTCCATTTTGACTTAAATTTTTAAAAGATGAAAGCTATGTGTTGAGGTCTACTTTTGTTTGTTTGTTTGTTGCATATCATTGTCCAATTCTTACCAAATCTTTTATTGATTATTAAAATAGTTTCATTACTACAATATCTTCATAACCTACTGCTGTTGCTCCAATCAGTGACATCACATGCATTGTTAGTGAATATCATCAAATCACTAACCTCCATGAAGATTTTTGGATGCTAACTATTGCTTTGTAGGATAAAATTCTAGTATTTTTCTTCTTATCCCCAAAGCATCTTCACTGATTTTCCTTTCCTTTGAAACTTTGTCAAGTATCAGTGTATTATTTGTTTGGGTCTGTTTTGAACTATTTGTTCTGTTCCATTAATTTATGCCTCTTTTAACAAATAACACATTGTTTTGATTACTCTAACTTAAAATCTTGAAATTAGGAAATAGGAGTATTCAAATTTATTCTGAAGAAAAAAAAAACAAATTTATTCTGAAGAAAAAAACAACATTAAAGATAATTTCAATATTTTATATGGCCAAGTATGGAAGTACTCTATTTCACATCACTATCAAAATTCAATCAGATAGACCCCCTCCCCCAACTGGAAGGGAGACTAGCAAAGGTAGCTAAGCTCTATTCAAGGGGGGCAGAGGAATTATGTTTGGGTAACAGTCAGTGTCTGGAACTAAAATCAATAAATGTTTATTTTTAGTGAAAACTTAGCTAGAGAAAAATCATTTGACTTCATGTTTACTTTTCCACTATTATCTTGAATTATTTCTTTAAAAACCTTTGCTAAACAGTGACACATTCCTGAATTCTATGATTATTTTTTCTCCTATTTCTTCTGGTTTATCTCTGTTTCTCAATAATACTATCACTTATACCTATCTCAGATGTCACCTGTTAAATGAGAAGTTTTGGATTCCTAACTGTATATTTTCTTTTTTCTGAACTTCCATAATAATTTGTGTTAAAATGTTATTATTATAATTTTTTCTATATAATTATTTATTTACTCAGATGCTAGGTTCATAGTCCTTAAAGAGAGTGGTCATAGCTAATAAATATGTTAAATTCTTTCCTGTATTCCTAACACTACGACTCAGTAAACACATGTTTTATTGTTGATGGTTCAGCCAAATGGCCCTAATATTCTTAGTGAATTAAATTGAAGTCATGATCAGGCCAAAGCTCAAATGAGGGAACATCAGAATTCATATGGCATTTTGTCATGGTGACATAATTTTATAAGGGCCAATGTACTGCTCTCTAACTTATAACCCCTAAGTATGCTAGGGTTAAGGAAGGTGGCCAGGGAACAGAAGGGCACAGAACTGACTTCCAAAGCTTAGACCTACTGGTCACCCTTCTGGCCATGACTTTTAAAAGATCACCAGTTCATCATTGCAAAATATAGAAACTAATTCATTTCTCTATTACTTCCTCTCCTTCTTGTATACCATAGCTCAGTCAGATTTTCCAAGGGGGTTTAAGGAGGAGAAACAAGAAGCAATAATGAATAAGAGAAATAACCATGAGCCTAAAGTGATTTGAAATATTCTTTAGCCTACACGAGTCACTTGACTATCAGAGTAATAACAAAAAACAGAAGCAGCTCATGGCTCAAACCTCATTAATTAAGTTAAGAAGTTCAATTTCAATAATTAATTTAGACTGCAGTATTATAATACATCCAATAGGCATTCTTAACATTTTTATTTCTGATTCCTGTTGCAGGTTATCCCTGTCTTTTTTAAGTTCCTCCAGGTTTTCTATTTTTATTTCAAGAAAATGTACTTAAACAGTAACTTACAAATAGTTGCTATAAGAATATCTATCCTTTTTCCCCAATACTACATTTATTTATTTCTAACAAAAATTGGTATGTTTGTTAATTTGCACACAACATGCTGATGTTTTTTTCTTCTTATCCCCAAAGTATCATATCTCTAAAAATTTTATTATACAGCTTCTAAAGCTAGAAATCTAAAGTCATTTTCTTCTCTATATCATTTGTGCTTTAATTTATCGAGTTCAATTGCTTCTATCTCCTAGAGATTAATTTTTCTCCACCAAATCATCTTTGCCCTGTTCAGATCTCTTTATCTCATCGCCCTGATTACATAATAGTTTCATAACCTGCTCCTTTTGCCCTAATCAAGTAGTGGTATCAAATTCATTGTTAATGAATATCATCAACTCATTCTCTTTCATAAATTTTTTTGGAGGCTGACCACGCTTTGTAGAATAATATTCTAACTTCCTTTTAAAGATGTCCTTCTAAAACTTCTGCAGGTTTAATTTAGGATTTTTGTTTTAAAATTAGTTCCATGAAAAATCACAGAAAAGTAGCAAGTATTGTATTTATGTACAGTTTTCTTCTGAGGATACTATTATTATTTTTCATAAACTATTCATAAAGATTCAGATGCTTTACAAAATTTTAAGGTCTGTGGTTCTGTAATTTCATCTGAAATTTGCTCCCATACTTCAATGATTCAGCATGCTTTCCCATATTGTTCCAGATTCCAGGAGTGACTTTCTTTTCAACCTTTATGTTTTAATGATATCTCCCCTCATATTAAAGAAAAAAACTCATAAAACAAAATCACTTTTTTTTTTTCAGTACTGGGGATTGAACTCAGGGGCATTCTACCTCCAAGCTATACCCCCAGCTCTATTTTTTATTCTTTATTTTGAAACAGGATCTCATTAAGTTGTGGAGTGCCTCACTTGGTAGCTGAGGCTGGCTGTGAACCCTGCTCCTCTGGTCTCAGCCTCCCAAATGCTGGGATTACAAGCGTGCTCCACCACGCCCAGCCTCAAAGTCACTTCTTAACTACTATACAATCTCCAATCCGCAATGCAGGAAACACTTGATTCTTTTGAACTCTTGCGTAGACCCCAGCAGATTTGCTGGCTTCTGTCTTGCTTGCTCATTTGCTCATTCTGATAAAGAAAGTCGCCAAATTGTGAAATGCTCAGTGGAGAGGTGCATGAGGCAAAGAACTAAGGTGGACCTCTCACCTTCAATGCACTGATTTCTTCAATCCAACATTCCAAGAATTGAATCCTGTCAACAACCACATGAGTGATCTCAAGATGGCTTCTGGGTCAGTGGATCCTTGAGACACCTGCACCTCCAGGTGTCACTGGTCTGCAGACTGTGAAGAACCAGAGTTAGAGGGCCCAGCAAAACCATCCCCAGATCCTGGCCCACAAGAATTTGAGAGAATAAATGTTGCTGTTTTATGTCCACTAAGTTTTGAAGTAATTTGCTATTCATAATAGAAAACATATAAATATATGTATAATGTTATTTGTACATATGCACATATAAATATAAATACATATACATATATAAATATATATATATATACATTAAATATTATTTGCCTGTCAAGAGGAATATGTATTAGAGGAAAGACCATGAGATTTGGAGCTAAAGCAAATTAAATTCTACTTCTGCTACATTGTTAAGACAATGCTTCTGGACAAATTACACTATTAGTGTCTTTGTGATTAAATATAATATATATGTTGCATTACTGCAATGAAAACTGTGCTTCAAAAATAATAGATGCTCAATATTGTTACTTTAGTATTTGTTAATATAAATAAAACTCCTATATATGTATCTGTTTCTTAAATGCAGGAAAAATGTCTTCATCTACTTTTGTATTTTTTCAGTTAACATACAATATTCAATAGAAAATATTGATCTTAAAATTACTGGATAATGGAAAGTAAGTATTAAATTACTCTTTTAAAAATAAGTACTTAAGCACATAGAGTGCTTTAGATACTTAGTTTTTTTGTTGTTTTTTTAGTGAACATTGAAGAAACAGAACACAGATCCTATTTCTTTATACAAAAGTTAAAAGTGTTTATTTTGTACTGCAGCCTATTAATTTCCCTTGGTCTTCAAACAGCCATGGTTTTTGTGTTGATCTTGTTAGAATATGCTCATTAGCAATTATTTTATGTAATTCTAATAAGTAGTGAAAACAAAATGTTCAAAGTATACTAATGCAAGTAAAGCAAAAAAAAAAAAAAAAAAAGTCAAAGTGTCATCCATAATTTCTGAAGTGAAACACCATTGTTCTTTTTAATACTTTTCTCCACTAGGGTTCATCACATGTTCAAATAAAATAATTTTTTGGAGCACACTAATCTGTTATTCCCCAATTCTATTGTTTGTTAATTAAAAGCAGATTTTCACATAAAAGCTTTGAATTTCTTGACTATTTGACTACTTGTCTTCCTATCTAATCTCTTCACATTTTAAGTGCAAATTCTCAAACTCTCATACCTCACTTGCATTTATCCTTAACTAAAAATCTTCTCTATTCTGATTTGCTTTGTCAGAATTCCCCCTAGAGTTTGTATACTATGTGAGAAAGTTAGTAGATTGTGTTCCTCTGAACTTTGTTCTCAAAGTTGGGTTGGTGAGAAATGATTAGATTCTGGAAATATTTTGAATGTAAATCCCACAAGATTGAGAAACTCTTTAGACCAGCCAGAAAATCATTGAAAGGACTTGCACTCCTTGAACATTTAACTTCCTTCTACTGGATCACCTATCTCAGCATAAAAACATTTTGCTATTTTTCTCTTCCTAAAAAGGCATTTTTCAACTCCACCTATACTTCCCCCTTCAACAATCACTTTATTTCTATCCTCCCCTTCACCACAATACACCTCAAAATAATTTTATATCTTAATGTTCTCCAATCTCTTTCCTCTATATCTCATAATAATTTCAAGTAGGCTTTTACCATAGAATTTCATGGAAATGAATCTTGCTCAAATACTAATGATTCCAATGCTGCTAATCTAATTGTTAAGCCTCAACCCCAATTTTATTAGAAGCATCATGGTCAATGAAAAATTTGATATGGTAGATCACGTCTTCCTTCTTGAGAAACTTTCTTTATTTAACTTTCTGGATACAACCATCTCCTTGTATCTTTCCCACATCATTAGTTATCCCAATCTTACTGTACTTGGTTCTCCCTTATTTTTATCTGAGAGTTTCCTAGCATTCAATCCTTGGAATATATATATATATATATATATATATATATATATATATATATGTAAAAAAGACACAATTTAAAGCAATTTTAGTAATACATTTACTCCACTGTATCTAGATATCATTTCACCATTTAACCATATAGACATCTTAGTAAAATACTTTACATTTTTTGCATACTAAGTCCTTGAAATCTGATATATATTTAATAGTTAACAGTACATCTCAATTGGGAATAGCTGGCTACATTTCAAGTGCTCAACAGAAACATGTGGTTGTGGTTAACATATTAGACAGTGCAGTTCTACATCTACATGCCCTTGTTTCCTGTCCTGTTTCCTGGTGTTAAATACCATCTATATGGTGATGACTTCCAAATTTATAAAGCCAGATCTCCTCTCAGAACTTTATACTTTTATACAAAACTACTATATATTTGCATTTGGATACTTAATACTCATCTGAGATTTAATATATCCAAAAAGAAACTCCTAATGTTCTTCCTACACATATATAAAAACCTTTATAACCCATCATATATTCTTTCCCATTTTAGTTTATAGCAAATGCTAGGATTTCAGGTATTCAGCTAAAAAAACTGAAGCCATTCTTGATTTGGTTTTGCTTCCACATACAAACACACACAGAAAAAAAAACTTTTTATTTTTATTCAACCTTGTTGACTTTACACTCATAATATTTCCAGAATCTGACAATTTCTCACCAACCAAGTTTAAACATTGTTAAACCTTGCCTGTTTTGGTGTTCTTAGCTTCCCAACTAGTCTCCCTTTTTCTCCCTTACCTATTTCCCTACACAGCAAGTAGGGTGACCTTGATTAACTATATCAGGAATGCCATTATGTAAAACTCTCCAATGACATACCATCTCACTGACAATAAAATAATGGTCTCAGAGAGGTTCGTGACTTCTCCATCTCATCTCCTTTTGCTCTCCCTTATGCATTCTGCTCAAGCACACCAGCATCATGTACTAATGCAACAGGAATAGTATTTGCTCTTTTCTTTTTTTTTATTGGTGCATTGTAATCATACATCTTTGTTACGTACAAGCTGGTAAAAGTATACATGGACATATTTCTCATTTAACCCTTCCCCAATTCCCAATTCTCATCCCACACCCTCTCCTTCCCTCCTTCTCAAGTTCAGTTTAGTGACTGACTTTGATATGTTTGTGAAAGTACATCATGTGCATTAGGGTGCCTCTCCATCACCTTCAGTTAAGTCACCATCTTTGCTCATCTAAGGTTTCTCCTTCGTCTGGAGTCCTTATTGTTTCCCACTGTCTCCCTAGCTTCCGGATATTAGGGGGAGCATATGATTTTTTACTTTTTGTAACTGACTAATCTCACTTAGCTTAATGTTTTCCAGTTCCATCCATTTCCCTGCAGATGACATGATTTTGTTCTTTTTTATGGCTGAGAAAGTTATTTCCTCATATATTCACATCATTCACCCTCTTTTAAGTCTTTACCCATATGCCTTCCTTGACCACTTTAAAAATCACTGACCTTACCACTAGTGTTCTCTGTCCTCTTTGTTTTTCTGCATAGAATTTATCACTGTCTAATACACTCTATATGTTACTTATTGTGTTTATTGTCTATCTTCTCCACCAGGATGTTAGATTGGTGAGGATAAGTCTGTCTGTCTGGTCAGTCACTGGATGCCTATCACTGAGAAGAGTGCCCAGGACATAAATACTGTTCCATAAGTATTTGTTAAATGAATATATGAATGAATACTCTATCCTACTGTAGTGGTGATTTTATAAGTAATTCATTAAATAATCAAATATAGACAAGCAGAAAATTGATATTTTCTTAACTGTTCTTATAAATTGTAGCATTATTATGTTATCTATAATTTGAAGAAACACATCATGAGATATCAGAACTATCTAGCCAATGTGAAATTAGGTTCAGTTTCCATAGAAAAGAATATGGTCAAGGAAGGAAGACAAAAGGACATTTGCAGAATAAGTAATTGGAAGACTGGTCACTGTCAGTAATGGCCTCTTGTTGACAAACCTATTGCTATAATATAATATTTGCATATAGATAATATTTATAATTATAAATAGGTAATAATTATATTTCAAAGGAAAAATGATATAACCAAACCATTCTTTCTACTCACTTTTTATAGTCTAAAAGGTACATCTGAGCCATAGGCCTTGACATATACAGTAAATGATTGCCACTCCTTCAAGCATTATCAATGCATTTCCATCAAATACTGCCTCAAATAAAAAAGACACATAACTGCTCCTACTGTGTTTATTGATGCCTGGAGTATAAAGGAATTTGGATTTACACCACACGTCCTTTTAGTTTGTTTTTCTATTTCCTTTCACTTTTATATGAGCTTCACTCATTTTTTCTTGCACTAGGTTCTGAACAAAATTCCATTTCTGTTATTATACTCCGACTATATTTAGACACTATGGAAATGTTTGCAGCAAATGTAATTATATAGGAAAAATACCAAGCATCCTTTGGGGGAAAACATGCACTAATGTTATTTAATTCTCTGCAGATTTCCTGTTCTCTCTTCTGAGCTTAACATGATAAAAAAAAAAAAAAACCCTCTGGTTATTAATTCCACATCATATTTGAAATTGAGAGGTAATATAGATAGGGGATAAAAGTACAGATTCTTGAGAAAATCTGTCTGAATTAAATTACAGCTCTGGTCCATACCAAATGTGTGAGCTTGAAAAGTTACTTAACCTCTCAGTGTCTCATTTTTCTTATATATAAAATGGGAGTATTAATATTATCACCTTCCAAGTGTGATGGCACATGCCTGTACTTCTATTACTTGGGAGACTAAGACAGGAAGCACCTTAGTGATAACCTGTTTCAAAATAAAAAATAAAATAGGGATGGGGTATAACTCAGATTTAGAATGCTCCTGGGTTTAATATCCAGTATCCCCAATATAAATAACTAATAATAATAATATTTCCTATATCCTCATAAGAATTAAATTAATACATGAAGAGCACTTGTAATGGTGCCTAGAATATATATACTGTAGTATTTGTTCAACAAAGGAGTAATTATGACTATTCTATATAATATGTATTATAATGATGTTATTTTATATCTATTAAAAATAGAAATTTTTCATGATAATATATTCACAAAAATAAAAATTGTACACATGTAATATGTTAAAAACATAGGAACAGAGTCGGGTATGGTGGCGCACACTTGTAATCCCAGCATTAGGGAGGCTGAGACCAGAGGATCTGGGTTCGCGGCCAGCCTCAGCTACCTAGTGAGGCACTCCACAACTTGGTGAGACTCGGTTTCAAAATAAAGAATAAAAAATAGGGCTGGGGATACAGCTTGGAGGTAGAATGCCCTGAGTTCAATCTCCAGTACCACAAAACAAAACATAGGAACATTATCTGGAAAACTATTGAGCAAATTGGCAAAATGTAGACTATACAAAGAAAGTTTTAAAAAGCATTATCAGGTTTGTCTGTTATTAAGGAATTTCCCTATTATAGCTCTGGCTATATTATGCAATGTAGCATAAAATTAAATTTAAATTCTCTATCATACAATTTGAAATTTCATTTATCCATTTGTAAATGAATGCAATTTTTCTTCAAAAATTATTTATTGAGACCTTACAATATTAGATTTCAGAGACAGAATGATCAGAATATGAATCATACAAACTGTATGTAATTCAGAAAGACAAAGACAAATAAATAATCACAAAAATATTAGAAAATACTGCGTTCCAAATATGTTTACGAAACAGCTTAGGACACTGTATCCAGTATTCACAACAACGAACTTTAGGAGAGGGTTTTCAGAGCATAAAGTTTAGGGTGGCCCTTGAAGGATGAATGAGAATTAGACAGGAAAGGTAAGATAAGAAGTTGGAACCTGTTCTCATTAGATGGAATAGCATGTGCAAATCCTAAGATCAAGAAAGAGCATCTAACACTCAAATAATTCAATACAATTATTTCTTTTGTGACTTAAGTAGAACAAGGCAAGAAATGAGTTTGAGAAGATTCAAAAAGAACAAAATATGATAGGATTTCCCCTACGGGTATGATAAAGACTTTGGGCTCCATTCTTAGTACTAGGTGCATAAATAAATTAGACTTGTGTTTAGAAAGAGTATACTGACCAAAATGCAGTAAAGAAACTGTCAGAGAGCCATGAGAAGTGTGGGAGACTGGAAAAAAAGCTGGTGCAGAGATATAAATGAGAGATAGTGAGGAGCATGAGCATTTAAGATATCAGTCCACTATGTTCCTAATTAGGCAAACTGGAAAGCTCAAATTCTTCTTGACACCTTCTTTTTCTACCTTTCCTTACCTAATATGGACCATATTATATATATTTTGTCTTATCAAGCTGTTGTCAATTTTACTTCCAAGATATTCATTAGGTCTGTCGGCTCTGCTCAATGATATCACTTCGGTCCAAGTTACCACAGTCTCTTTTCTGGACAACGAATACAGCTTCCTAACTGGTCTACTTTGGCCCCACTATTACCTGCTTTTCTCACTTCATACAGACTCATCATTCTGAGATGTAAATGTCATCATGTCACATCCATGCTTAACATGTTTCTAAAGTTTTCCATCGCCAACAATGGAAATAAAATCCAGTAGACTCTTCTGGGTCTGATTTTATACCTTGCCAACCTCGTCTAACACAAGCCTACCAGTCTACAGGCTACCCTGAGGATACTTCCTCTTGCCACAGCGTTTTTACTAATACTCATCCTCTTCTTTCTTTTTCACCTGGTAATTCCTTACTATATTTCACATCTCACCCAATCTTTACCGTCTCAGAATATCTTTCCCTAACATTCCTAAGTTAAATTATGTTATTTTTTTAACCAGGTCTCCTGTGTTCATATTGTTCATCACATTCGTAATATTTTAGATACGTATATATCTATAGGATTAATGTTTATGGTTTTTTTCCAAAATCAGAATGTGAACTCCATTAGGAATGGAATCACATCTATTCTTGTTCCCATATTTGATCCAGTGTCCAGCACATTGTCTGATACATGGTAGTCGTTTAGTAACTACTTTTTTAAATAATTAAATGAAAAAGCTTAGTGCTTGAAAAAGGAGAGGAGGGTAAAATGATGCTAAGCCTTCCTACTTGAGCATGAGGATGGTATTAGTATGATTCTGTGGCAGTGACATATAGGTTTGTTGGTAGAAACAAGGAGCTAATATTATAATGTATTTTTATAGATATATCTTTGGGACACCCAATAAAATATATCCAGTAGGTCATTTGATACATAACCCTGTTGCTTAGAAGATAGATATAGCTAGAGATAAAAAATTAAAATTCTTCAACATAAGAATTATAATGGAAACTATATAATTAATAATATTACCTTAGTGGTATGGGTGTAGAAGAAGAACAGATCTGAATAGGATTATAATTAACCTTTGGTGTTACCAATACACCAACATCACAGACAGTAAATGTTGGGTGGTCTTGCAAAGGAGGCTGAGGAAGAATGGCCAAGGAGAATCATGGAGGCCAAAGGAAGAGCATTCTAAAAGCAGGCTACAACCAAAATCTTATCTTCTAGCAGAAGAAATCACAGCAGAATTGGATCTTGAAGGTGAGGAAAATGAGAAAAGGTCCTAAATAAGGAAGGTACCAAATATAACTACTTGGGAATATTGAAATCTCTATTTTTATGCTAATTTTGTAATAATAATAGTAAAGTTCATTTCTCAAGAATTATTATTCATGAGAACTGAGGATCCTAGATATAAACACAAAGGTAAACAAGTTGAATTCATCCAGGGTTTGGTGTTTTAGTACATGTGTGAGATAGAGACAGAAATAAGACCGGAGGAGGTGAAGATAGACCACAGAATCTAGAATGGATAGGAATGTGGACAGAGACAAAGGAAATGATGCATCAGGGTGAATAAATGAATCGATCCATCAACTGGAAACCCCAAAGAGTTTGAGATATAGAGCAGACAGTGGGAAATGAGTGAAAAGAAAAAAAAAATAAGGTTATAGTCAGAAAATGCAGTTTCAATTTAGTATTTCAGAGGGGAAGGAGCCTCACATTGTGACAAGAAGTACCCGGAAATCCACATGGTCATGTGAGAATAAGGGGGTGACTGAGGCCATGCTGTAGTCTCAACAGAATGACAATTAATTTGGCCCACTTAAACAAAAGATGGGAAGCCCATATACTTAATCTAGTCTTTACCACAGAAATGAATTATTCTTTTCAATTTAGAAGCTTTACAGTATCTTTGATGCCTGACACTTTTTTTAAATCTTGCTTTTCATTATTTACTCTAGAATGGTAAAATTTTATAATTTTCATTGCTCCAAATCTCTATGCTCTTCATATTTCTTTTAACATTCAGCTACAGACTAATCTTGACATTCACAAGCTCATCATTTTCTTGTAACTTGTCAAAATCAGCCAATAATAGCCAACATACACAAACACTGTCATTCTTTCCAACCTTTTTCTCCAGAACTACAAGATCTATAAGGCACATAATCAGCTTTCCAAGTTATTGCAAGCAAGAATTTTAACAAATATTTTACTACTGTAATTTCCTCAGAATGGATTACTATCTTCACTACTAAGTTACCATCTTCTCAGCCTCCATATCAATTTCCTTACTGACACTTAAGTTAATACTTAATATTTAGATTTTTCCAATGGCAACACCATATTATAAGGCAAAAATTTGTGTAAAATCAGTATTTGTTTCAAACTAGCCCAAACTTTTAGTGGAATAACACAAGCATTTATTTTCATTGTGCAACTATGGAACATATGAGTTCTTTGCTGCCCAGCTGTCCTGAGTGCTTCTTTTCCACACAGTGACTCAGGCATGCAGAACTTCTAACTCACATTCTTCTATTTCCCAACATCTTCAAGTCCTTTGCCAGATTATCATAATTCAACTGATAGGAAGGAATCAGAGAGTGTATAATGAAGCATATGAGATATTTCAGTGGTCAGACTTAAAGTGGTATATATCACTTCTAACCACATTCCATTAGCAAAATCTAAACCATATGGTCACCTAACAGTCTAACATCTCACAAGAAATATTAGCCATGTATATGTGCCCCTGAAGAAAAGGGAAATGGAGTTTGTGAAACATATAGAGCGCCTCTGTACTAAAGTTATATATCTTGGTATTTGTTACATTGTCCATCAAAAATACATTAGATTATCTTCCTATCAACACTGTATGACTTTCTTCATATTTCTCATGATCTCATGAACCTTGATGTAATTAATATGTTTAAAAACTATGATTCTGAAATATAATATGCACAACTTCATAATTTTTAATTTGCATTTGATTTTATGAGTTTGAGGTATTTACCCTGTATTGGTTACCTATATTGATAATTTTATGTGTTCATGTTATTTGCACATTTGGTATTAAATCACTCAGCTTTTTCTTAATCAATGTAACTAAAAATCACACACACACACACACACACACACACACACACACATATTGCCCTTTCTCCTTTATTTCCTGCATGTAGGGCTAAATTTTTATGTATGTTCTTGAAATCATGTTTATTCTCTCTATACATATCAGTTAACTCCTTACTATTTCTTAAATTATCCTAAACTAACATTATTCTCACCCTAAAATACTTTCTTAATTCTACCAATTCACTTCATGTAAGCTGTTATATAATCTCATCTATAATCTCTTCCTTATTAAAGTGAATGCTCTTTAATTTCTGTGCAGTTCAAATCAATTATACTTTGGGAGCATAAATCTCTTTTGAGATTATTATCTTCATCTGGCATTAGCATACTTTGTTAATTACAAGTTATTTGTTGTAGATAGTTGTACATGTTTACTCACATGAGAATTGAAACATCATTCTTTTGGCCTGTTTGTGACACTCCAAATTATATGTTGATTCCATTTTTAATGTTCTTCTGTATTTTTCTTTGTGTTCGATTCAACACCCCTCCCCCCAAAAAAGTCAGATATTCATGCAGGATTGTGTGGATTTATCTAATCTATTCTGTCTTTCAGTTGCCTGAGGAAGATGAGACAATGAATAATAATATTTGGGATTGTTTGATTTTTGACATTTGCTAAACCCACTGTATTTGGGAAAATAGCATTAAGTTAGGGTACTTTATTTCATTATGCAGTGATTACATTTCATCTGTCAATTAATAAACCTGCTTTGATGAGAGAAGAGCTGGACTATCTTGCTTATTACCCACACCATTTCTTTATGAATTTCCTCTTAGAGTCATTGCTGTTGAGTCACAGCTGAGAAAGTGGCTCTATAAAGTCACATTCTTGAGAATGGAAAATTTTAAAGTGTGTACTTTCTGAACTAAGCTAAGAGAAAACTCTTGGTATTGACAGTTCTTACATAATGCTGAGCTTAGCTTGATGGTTTCAAGTAAAACTGTTATTCAAATAGGTAATATGACTTCACCAGAAATTTGTGTGAATAGAAATAAACCTTTAAACATTGACATATTTAAACGGGATATCACTAATAGTAATACATGTAAGTCACTAATAGAAAAACATACATAAAACCCTCTGTTAAAGCTTATAAAGACAAATTCCTAGAGTCACAATTGGGAAAGTAGTCAGTCTCAACTCATACAAAATTAATAGATTATTGGGTACCGTTTCTAAAAAACAACAACAACAACAAAAAAAACATGTGTGACAGTTATCTTAAAACTTAGTGGTTTAAAATAACAGTGATTATTTAATTGCTCACAAATCTGCAGTTAGAGCAGGTTCAGAGGGATGCTTCATCATCAGCGCGGGTGGCCGAACTAGAAACTGGAGAATCCACTGTTGAGATTGCTTATGCACATTGCTGGCAAGTTAGTGCTGTGGCTGTCATCAGGCGGCTCAGCTGAGGCTGTGGGCCAGGAGGTCTTGATTCTTCTCTCTGCAGAGATCCCCATTTGCTGTTTGTGCTTCCCCACAGAGTGGTGGTTAGCTTCCAAGAATAAGTATTCGAGAAAATCAAACCAGCGTTTCATCACTGTTTATGACAAAGACACAAAAGTCACATAGCCTCACTTCAGCTGCAGAAATAATCGCATACAGATCCAAGGAGAGGGGATTTCAGAGCTTGATAGAAGAAAGGCAAAATCATATTTTAACAGAAGAATATGGAAAGGGCCAAATGGAGACAAGTTTGCCAGAATGTAACACAAGTGGCCTCTAGTCCGATTCCCTTACAAAATCCTTATTTCCATATGAAAGATGGTCAGCATAGCCTATACCTTCTGTATTCTTATCAGCATTCTCGTCTTCTAAACCCTCACCAGAATTGCTCTTTATTCTCTGCTTTCAATATTTAGGTTTCCTCTATCCCACTTTCCAAACTTTTCCAAACTCCTTACACAGATCATTTCCAAAGATTTCTGACCCTCATTGTCGGGTATAGTCACAGCAATGACCCTGCTTCTCAGTTCCACTTTTCTGTGTTAGTCAGCTTACCATTGCTGTGACAAAATACGTGAGAGAAACAACTTAAAAAGAGGAAATATTTATTTTGGCTCACAGTTTCAGAGGTTCATTCCTTGATCACTTCACTCCCTTGTTTTAGGCCTGTCCTGAGTGAGGCATACCTTTCTGATGGTGAGCATCTGGCAAAAGGATCTGGGTATCTTACAGTAGCCAAGCAAAAATGGAGAAAAGGATCCAAACATCCCCTTCAAAGACACACTCTCAATAGCTCCCATGTCCTAAACATTCCACCACCTTCACAAAGCACCATCAACTGGCAATCAAGCTTTCGATCCACGGACCTTTGCAAGACATGTCACTTTCAAACCATAACAACCCTAAAATAAGATTTCAGTCATCAAAACAAATTTTCTTAGGAAAATACTTTTGAAATTTTCTTGCTTTTTTTTTTCTTAGTTTAATGTTTATTTTTTCATGTTTTGCTATGCTGCCAATTTAACCTATTGCTTCAGGCATGCTAGGCAAGAATTTTACCACTGAACCACATCCCCGACCCTTTTTCTAAACTTTATTTTGAGACAGGGTCTCACTAAGTTGCCAATGCTGAGATTAAAGAAATGTGCCAACAGGCCTGTCTCAAAATTTCTGAATTGTATTCAAAATATAGAAGTTGATAACAATGATATAATTTAGAACATATTTTAATAATCTATAAAAAGTGCATCTATAATGATAAACCTATATCATCTGAAGCATGTTTAATAAAATATATATAAAACTAGTCTGTTATAATGTGTTTCAGGGAAAAGATTTAATATAGTAAATAATATGGGTAGTTTTATGGCCTACACAATAAACGACTGCTACATATCACTTTCCACTGACTTTCTTATGCATATGTGACTAGGAAAACTCAAGTTCTCAATTTAGCACATGGGCTTTTTGTCTTAACATAGGAACATAAAGAATATTAAATGTTAAGATTTTGCAATATTGTGGTGACAATTCACTTATTCAAATAATCTGAGTTCTTTGGAATGTCCCCAAAACATAGAAGTAGGCAGCCAAAGTAGGCAAATGTAAATCCAGTCTTTGGTTAAAACAGAAGTAATTCAGTCCAAGCCAAAGCACAGCTATTTCAGGCAGCACTCTATGGAACTATCTCAGTGATCTCAACAATAGCAAAGCCACAATTTTACCCCTATGAGAGTATGTGGAGAGAGAAAACATCTATTAAGGCTCTTATGTGTATCAGATATCTTGTTATATATTTCATAGATGTTGTTCACTTAATTCACATAAAAGAAATGTGAATTCCTCATTTTATAGGTAAAGATAGTGAGCCTGATTTGGAGTAACCTGTCTACCATAAGAGACCTGACAGAGAGATGAGGTCTGTTCAACTCTAAGCTTCATTCTGTTTTCACTGTAAATTTACTATCCTGTTTCCCATGGGAAGAAAAGAAGAGACTACTCTGGCAGGTGTACTGCCGCAAGATGACTCCTGACAGCTTGACATCAAGAAAGAACCAAATCCTGTAGGATTAAACACTGAGAGCAAAATGACAGCGTGGGACCATTTATGTTTAAAGCAAAACTACCCAATACAGCTCAATGCTTCACTAGATTATAACCCAGAGAAATAACTAATAAATAGAAAATAGTTTCCCTAAAAAAAAAAGTGTAATAGAACTCAGGGAGACTTTATATCTAAAATATATGTATACCTACAGGCTTTCTGTGCCAAGAATATAAACATTGATTATATAGAAAATAATTAGGTCAGGAGTAAGGAGATGTGAGCCCTGGTCATTCCATCAACTCCATCCTGGAAGCTTTCCATTTATCACCCTAGAGCTGAACCCCATCCTCATGCCTCCCTCTGTCACTTACTTCTCATTCCCAGCACTATTTACTACTTTAAAAATGCTGAGGATGTTGATTTTTAGTTTTAGGCCCTAACTCAAAATGGCCACTTCATGTATTAAGTAGCTTCTACTTTTCTAAAGAGTGTCATTTATATTAAGTAGTCATTGCACAAAAGGTAATTTAGAAAAAAAGTGAGCTTAGAGTCTCAGCTTTGAAGAAATTACATAGGTAAAGTCAAAAAAGTATTTTTCACATTGCATGTATGCATAGTGACCCTAGAGATAAGCTTGTTTTCATTTTCAGAAATAAAAGTAGTATAACAAATATATGACTCATATTTGAATTTTTATTGTAGATACTAATTATACAAATGAAGACATTCTTAAGGCTTTTTAAGTTATTAAACATTCTATATCTTTCCCAATATCTCATTTTTAGTCAATATATTCACATGTAGACAGTTCAAAAGGCATGAAATTTTAATGAAACTCATGTATTGTTATGGTTTGGATGTGTGTTACAAATAGAAACCCAAAATATAAATATGCTCATTAAACTGTTTCCTACTTAAAGATTTAACAAGGGCTAAGGATATATCTCAATGGTAGAGTACTTTCCGTGCATGTATAAGGCCCTGGGTTTAGTCCTCAGAACCCCTGGCATCCCCCAAAAATGTTAGCCAGATTAGACATATGGATCACATTACTAAAAAGTAGGTATTAACATCTAATTTATTTAACATAACTAAATGTTAACATTCTCATAGAAAACATTTATCTTACTTGTGCTAGGCAAACACCATTCAAATCTGTTCTTCTACGTCACAGAAATCCCAGGAGCGTGCAATAAACTTTGCGCTTGAAGCCACTAGAATACAGTTTACCTGACTTCTCTAACTCTTATTAATAGTAATGGAATTTTGGGTGAGATTGGATTTTTAACTTTTTGTTGAGACTATGTAATAGCATAGTGGGAGGAAATTACATTGTGGATGTGTGTTCTGTGAGAGGTCCTATGCTTTGTTGTTGTTGTATTTTTGTTTGTTTGTTTATTTTTTTTGCAGTACTGGGGACTGAACTCAGGGGCATTCTACCTCTGAGCTACACCCCCAGCCCTATTTTTTATTCTTTATTTTGAAACTGAGTCTCACTAAGTTGCGGAGTGCCTCACTAGGTAGCTGAGGCTGGCCGAGAACCCGGATCCTCCGGTCTCAGCTTCCCGATGTTTTTTAATCTGTTTCTGTCTCAGGCATTATCTCATTAATTCTTCACAATAATTCTAGAAGAGGGTGGCAAGTCAAGTTCGAATATGAGTGAGTGGACTCTCAGAAAGTTGAGAAAACGTTCTCAAAGTTACATAGTTAGAAAATAGCAATACTGAGTATTTAAATTCATGGCCAGCTATCCTAAGGCCTACATCCTTCCCATGACATAATGTTCCAACTTAAGTCAATAAGAAACATTGTACATACTTTTCTGTTTAAAAGACATAAGAAGGAAAGAGAATAAAAAAATGCTATAATTAAAAGTCAGACATTGAAAATCAATTCTATAAAACATGATCTAAAACATATGTTTTTACATATAGTCTTACTAGCGTTAATGCAAAACTATATTTATAAATTGCTAATTATAATAAATAAGATATATTTATAACATTTGTATTTATCAAAGCGCATATCAGTTTTTCTTCTACTTTAATTCAATCTGAATAATTGCAACACAATTTGCATAAAGTATAGCTCATTAAAGCCCAAAGCCCTTTAAATATAGTCACAATCCTTAATTATTAAAATCACATAAAATTTAACCACATCACACTTACAGAATTCTTTGAAAATAGAATAATCACCCTTATTTAAAATTATACAGCTAAGACAAGGCAAAAGTTGGTTTCTTTCTTGGAAGAGTTGTCAAATTCTCTTGGCACTCTATCTTTTCTCTCAATTTGTCACTCCTTAATCACTCATGTTTTTGTTGCTTAATACTGTCACATCATTCACTGCACTGTTTTTCTCATTAGGCTCACTCAGATGATAAATTACTCCCTGATTGGTTGAGCATTTGGTCTTCTTTTTATTTTTCATTTCTAAATATTTTTATTAGTGCATTGTAATCATACATCTTTGTACATACAAGCTGGTAGAGGCATACATGCACACATCTTTCATTCAACCCTTCCTCAGTTCCCGCCCCATCCTCTCTCCCCTCCCTCCTTCTCAAGTTCAGTTTAGTGATTGACTTTGAAATGTTTGTGAAAGTACATCATGTACATTAGGGATATCCCCTTCCCCCTACCCATCACCTTCAGTTGAGTCACCTTGTTGCTCATCTAAGGTTTCTCCTTATTTGTCTAGAGTCCCTCCTATGAACCGCTTTCTCCCTAGCTTGCATATATTAGGGAGAGCATCCGATTTTTTACTTATTGTGACTGGCTAATCTCACTTAGCATAATGTTTTCCAGTTCCATCCATGTCCCTGCAAATTACATGATTTTGTTCTTCTTTATGTCTAAGTAAAATTCCATTGTGTACATATCCCATAGTTTTGTAATCCATTCATCTGTTAATGGACATCTTGGCTGGTCCCATAGTTTGGTAATTGTGAACTGTGATCACCCTCATGCTCCATGTTTATATCCTCAGTACACATGTATTTCCCTCTGTATTGTTTACTTGTAGCAAAACTAAACAGGAGATTCATTAATTTTAATTAGAATGAACCATGGTATAAAAAGAAGAACATATGCATTAGCAGACTCAGAATATAATGGAGGAGTATCCACAAATTGCTTCAGAGCCTCTTGCTTAACCAAGACCATCAATGACAATTCAGTATGCAGGTTCTGAAGTAGAGTAATAATAGGAATTTTCTGGCTGGTGCTGAAAACGTGAAATGATACATAAATCTGTGTTACCACTGATTCTTGGAGGGTCTTACCTTATAGGTATTATTATTCATATCAGGTCCAGAGTTTCTTCAAAACCGAAAGTCTTCCTCTCAAAATGGTCTCTGACCACCTATTCACTGGCCAATTCAATCATTTGAAAATATTATTAACCACTAACAAGAAATGTAGGAATGATGGGATGAGGTATTGGAATGATTTCTTATGATAGGGCAATAGGACTCCCAGGACCAGCACCAGAAGATATCAAAGCTAAGACTGTCAAGGGACAGTGGCTGCAAGGGACACATCTATTTCTTTAACACCCTGCGCTTCAGTTACCATTATCCCACTCTTTCTGCCTAACAGAGCTTTATCCCTTCTTCAAAGTACAGCTCGAGTCACACTACCTGAAGAAAACCTCAAACCCTCCTTTACTGTGGTGATCCTTGTCCCCTTCCGATCCTTGTCCCCTTCCATTGTGCACTCTTATCACACATTTCCTGTGGCTAACAGAAGCAGTCCTCAGCAGCACTGTTTCAGTTGTTTATATGTCTGACTCACTCACTAGATCATAGAGGGACTATTTCAAAACAGATTTTTTTTGTCTAATCTCCCTTTGCACCTACTGCAATGCCTGAATAGAAGAGAAACTCAATAAATGTTTGTTGAAATATCAAAGCAGTTGTTTGAATGTGGCCCAACTGAAAAGCTGGCAGTGTAATTTGATTCTGATCTATAACATCAAACATGCTTCCATCTAAACCTCTGATCTCTGGTTTATGATAGGGATTTCTACAATTACTATGGAAAAGTATCCGTGTTTGCGTGTGTGTGTGTGTGTGTGTGTTAGCGCGCACGTCTTATTTGCAGATTATTCTAATGCAATTTTAAGGATTAAATAGGTTGTCTATAAAACAACAAGTGGACTTTTTATTTTTGTTCCATTTTACAGGATACATAACCAAAAATGAGTGTTGTACTTCAAAGAGTCCCCTTGAGGGGACACAATTTATTCCATTTCACTATCTTTGCTCAGAGCATTTTTAGAATGAAATTCTTCTTACAAATTTGCCTTTACAATTTACTGTGGAAGAAAATTGTTGACCTCATTACTTTATTATCACTACACTGGCTTTCTTATCCTAAACCTATATTCTGTTTTCCTTTCCTTCCTCTATCCTAATTTGTTGATGCTAAAAATCTACCATTTCCTCTTTATTCCCAATTGATAAGAGAGAGCCACCCCAAAAAAGGTAAGTGTAGTAGGCTTAGGAAAGCCTTTGTAAAGCATGTATAACACAGACTAATATTTGTGGTCTATTTATGATACATCATGCACCTTGATAAGTATTTTTATGAAACCTTATTTGTTTTTCCTTGAAATCATATTGTGAGCACCATCATTAAGTGTAATAAATTCGAGAAATTAAGTTTTCTAAATAGTTGCAGCAAGGAAAGTAGTAACATTGGATGTGAAACCTGTCAGGTGACCCCAGGTCCTAAGCTCTGGGGAACTCCCCACCAAGTTAAGTGATTTTAGTGTGATTGAGAGACAAGCTGGCATTTCAGCTCCTTGTCACTGGGCATGCAGCACTATTAGAGTCCTCTCCCTAGAAGCTCCTTGTCTTCTATATTTGGACCATGCAATTCATAGGAAACTTTTTGCTGTGCTTTTCACCCTTCTCTCAGTTCATATATAATACAAAGTTTATAGTTACTTGACTATTGGTTAATTCATACTGTTGGAGCACAGAATGTGTCACCTTAATGTATTGACTACTTTCAGCTAAAGACACTTAAAAAACAGCAAATGTATGGAGGGGATTCTCTGAACTCTATCTACTTAAGGCTAGAGCCTCCAAAAGGAACTCACTTATAAATCCTTAACTAGGGAAAACTGACCCTTACCACAGTAAAAGGAAGTAGAAGTCAGTACCATACCCAGATAAATGTTATTACAAACTCTCATATCTTCCATCTATCTAAGGTCTCATTTGTTTTTTCTTCAAAGTCTTTTGCTCCCCCCAATGTGCCCTATGCCCCCTTGCATCTTCCATTATTAATTCTCAAATCTCAACACTACATTTTGAGGTAATCATTTTTCTTGTGATCTCCTCTCATGCATTTAACATTAAGAATTAATTCATTTTGTATATATTTTTCTCCTGATAATCTCCCCAACTGTTAATCTCCCTATTGCCAATTTATTTCATAGCTCCAGCTATTTAACCTATGAGGATATAAGAAACATCTTTTCTTTCCTACAATACTGATTACAAGTAGGGTCATCGGGCCAATATGCCCATTAGATACTACATTCCCTGGAGTATGCCATCATGTGCTGAATAAGATATGCATCCATAACATAAAGATGGAAAGAATCTTCTTGGGGAAAAGATAATGGTCACAGAAGTGAGCTGATTTATACTGCATCTCCTAATAACATTTATTCCACAGTACTCAAAAAAGATGCAGAGTATGATGGTACAGTAAGAGGGGATAGATAAATGGGACTAGGATACAAAAACATTTTTTGAAGGATTGGATTTCTTGTGACTCATATAACCCTTTTTACACCACTGAGATAGATCTGAAACATAATTCCAGTACCCAAAACAACTAAGGGTTTTATGAGAAAAGTAAAGTCTACTGAGTGAGATTGCTTGTGTTTCATCAGGGTAACTTAATTATACACATGGCTATAATAACTAATGAGGAGGGAGCATTTATGTGTAAGAGGTGACCTTATAAACTATATAGCTAAACTGTCTATCCTAAGCCTAAATACTTTCTATAGTAACCCTCTCTGTAGTCATCTAGATTAAAAAAAAAAAAACCTTCTTAAAAAGTCCCATTGGAAATTTTCACAGCTTTAATTTTTAGAATGTTTTTTTCTCTTAAGTCAAAATATGTATCCCAATCTTTAGACTATAAAAAAATTCAATTCTTTTTCCATTTAAAATTTATTTATCTTTATAACAACTACTCACATGTATTTTCTGAGTCTTTTTTGTGCAGGCTAACCATTCCCAGAACTCTTAAGAATTTCTTGTAAGCCTTAGCTCTGAGTTTATCCTTTCATCAAATATTTATTATTTACTATATGCCAGACAGTGTTCTAGGAACTTTGATACAAAGATAAATTATATAGATGAGCTTCTGTTCCCATGAAGCTTGTTTTATAGTTAGGGGTAATAGTGAATAAACTTATATACATGTATGCAAATATATATTATATGTATACATGACAATTTGGACACAATTGATACTATCTCTACAAAACATATAACACTATATTGATGCAGATTATTGGTACAGTGTTTTAGGCATGTCCATTTGAAGAGGATAATTTTGAATAAGAATTCTCTTTAGAAATATAGTATGAGATTTGTAAATGTGACAAATGGAATTTAGTCTGAGGTGAGTGTATATAGTTTGTATGAAAGATATTATATGAAATTACTCAAGGATATAACCAGGTAATACCAACAAGTATTTTATCATAAAATTTAGAAAGTTTGATACATATGTAGTAGAAGTCATTAATACCCATTATTTACTTATTTGTTTAATTATTTTTTGTGATGCTAGAGAGGAAACTAAGGATCTCACACATGCTAGGAGTGCCCTCCACTAAGCTACATACTCATCCCTGGCCCCTTATTTTTAAAAGAAGACTCAAGTTACTATGAAATAATAGACATGGTATAACACAAAAGCAAAGGCAGGAAGATTATCTTGGGATACTGACAATAGTTTAGGAAAGAGACAGTAGAACACTGGATGAGGATGATAATAGTAGAGATGATGAGAAAAAGAAAATTCAAGATAATTTACAAGTGGAGCCAGTAGTTCTTGATGAGGATTTGTAGTTGCACGTGATGGAAGAGACAAGGAAAGGAAGAAGAGTGACTTCCAGAATTTGGATCTAATTAGATGAAAAGGGGCATCTGTGGTACTTACTAGAATGCAGAAGAATGGTGAAAAGTAGTGCTCAGATGGGATATAGGAAAAGGAGGATTCAAAGTTCTCTGTGGATCATGCTAAATTTGCAAAACTTAGTAGATATCCAACTGGAGATATCTAGTACTGGCAGGTGGTAATTGAATTATGCCATAAGATTGAAATATGAAGTTGGGAGTTGGAGGCATGTTAGGCACTTAGGATATCATGAGATTTCAAGAATTCAGTCCATAGACAGAAAGGAGATGATACCATTATCAAAAATATGGGGCCTCCAAAGATTTAGAAGACATACATAGGAAAAGAAACAAGACAGGAAGACTAAGACTGAACAGAAATGAATGAAGAGAAATATTCAGTCCAATATTTTATTTCATTTTTGTCTTTTTTATTATAATTTTATTGATGCCTTGTAGTCTCACATCATAATGTAGTTCACAGTGATACTGGCACACATACACACAACCAAGATTAACACAGAAAACTCCAATATGAAAATGTATATTATATGCCCACTTTTCCATGTTTTTATCATCTCTCTTTTTTAAATATTTTGTTTGTTATAAGTGTGTATGTTTACATAACAAATTTTTCTGCACTATTTAAAAGTAAATTGAATATATTTGCTTTTTTGTCCCTAATTACTCAATAGGTATTTCTCAACAGTACATAAATCTAGTAGAAAATATCAAGTGTCATTTGTAGGTTTCCCAATATTTAAAGATTCATTTCTCTTTCCCAATATTTTACAACAACAACAATAAAAATCCCAGTATTTTCTTCAGCAATATACGAGGACCTGTTTTCCACAACCTTGTCAGAGTATCTTGTAAACTTTTGACTTATTGCAAATTTTATGGGTAAGAAATGATATTTCAGTCTATTTTTTAATTTATATTTCTTTTTTTATTGTAATACTTCGTGCATTGTAAGCATACATCTTTGTTAGGTACAAATTGGTAACGACATATGTGCACACATTTCTCATTTGACCCCTTCCCCAAGTTTCCACTCTACTCCCTCGCCCTGCCTCCCTCCCTCTCAAGTTCAGTTTAGTGAGTGACCTCGATATAATTGTGTAAGTACATCATGTGCATTAGGGTGTCCCCTCCATCCATCCCCTTAAATCAAATCAACTTCTTTGCTTATCAAGGGCCTCTCCTTTTTCATCTGGAGACCCTCTTATGATTCTTCTTCTTCCTAGCATATGCGTATTAGGGAGAACATATGCCTCTTTACTCTTTGTGACTGGCTAATCTCACTTAATATAATGTTTTCCAGTTGCATCCATTTCCCTGCAAATAACATGATTTTGTTCTTCTTTATGGCTGAGTAAAATTCCATTGTGTACATGTCCCATAGTTTTGTAATCCATTCATCTGTCGATGGACATCTTGGCTGTTTCCATAGTTTGGCTATTGTGAATTGTGCAGCTATAAACATAGATACACGTTAATGGGTCTGATAGTTTGGTTTCCATTCTTTTGGGGAGATACCCAGTAGTGGTATTGCTGGATCATAATACTGCAATGAATGTGATCTATTTTATGGAACCATAAGGTTAGATGTAAGCAATAATTTTAAGACTTTTGATATATAGACTATATACAAAATCTCTGTGGGATTTAAAAATTTAATAGATTTGCTTGTCTATAAAATAAACTGCTTGCAAAATACAACAAAGCTTTAGCACAATAGTTAAATAAAATTCTTAATGATAAAAAAAGAAATGAATGAAGAGGAACTATGATTGTGTTATGAAAGCAAGTGCAATGTCAACTTTGCTCAAGATTTCTGAGAGATCAAATAAGATGAGAACAAAGTATGGAATAGAGGATTTGGCAAGAACAACACTGATAACAAGAGAGCTTTCTATGAAATGTTGAGAAGACTGCCAGCTACTAGCAAGTAGAAAGGAGAACAGAGGTGCTCTCCTGGTGGTAATACATATCTATGGAGAATTGTCACTTTTACAAAGTTTTACTGTAAAAGAGAGTGGGAAAATAGAAAGTCATTTAAATAGAACATAGGGTCAAGGAAGATTTTTCTTTACTTTCAATGAAAAATTTCCAAACACAAAATGTTCAGTAGAAATGTAAAAATATTATGATATAGAATAATACATAATAGAATTCTGGAATAAACTTCTTGAAAAGACAAGTATTATGAATAATTCAGGAATCAATGGAAGATTTAGCCTTAAGTATAGGATTGAATTTCTCATTATAATACAAATTTTCTCATTATATTGCCAATGTTAGATGTTTTTGCAACATCAGCAAGCATTTATTTGGGGGTTTCTTTTGCCAAGTATTTAGTACTTATATACCTGAAAATAACCAGTAAAATATTACCTATATTAATAGATAATGTTATGTTATATATCTGTATAATATACAATGTGTTATTTTATGGAACCTATATATCTATTTAATATATGTAATTAAATGATGAATATAATAATAGATTTGTAAGCACTGTCTAGTTTTCTTATACTCATATATAATACCTAAATTAATTTCTTAAGAATATGAATGAATATGAATTACCCATTTTAGATTAATTCAAATATACAGGAAATATGATTCAAAATTAGAATCTCAAATATGATTCAAAATAAGGGTGATCATGTTTTTTTTTTTTTTACAAGATCCTGACAGTTGAAAGAAATGTTCTGTGACTTATTTTTCCTTTGAAGAATATGTAAGAAGGTAATAATTGATGGGCACAGAGTATTGATTGGCATTTGATGGTCAGTTAATGAATTCCCTTTCTATTTAAGTCAAATTTATTTACTGTACTTATTATTCCCCAGTCACAGAGATACATTTTTTTTCCCTCAATTACATTCGATAGAGAAAATGCTCAAAGGCAAACTTCAGTAATTTATAAAAAAGCACACTGGTCATCTCATGTCTAGCAGAAAGCACAGCATGTGTCTAAACACAAGCATGTATAAATGTTATACATGTATAAATGAATGGAGCAGAGAGTAAATACACCTGGATGAGAGATCTGGCCATGCCCCAGAGCCAAACAAAGGTAACACTTTTGATCTTAGGAACAATGAAACACTTAACAAAAATATTTTTCAAATCACACTTCTCAGTGAACAAGGAGGCTCTCCGAGGTTACAACTACAACTCTGGCAGATGACATAGAGAAATTATTACTCTGTGGTGTGTGTGTGTGTGTGTGTGTGTGTGTGTGTGTGTGTGTGTGTGTGTGTATTCTACTCATTCTATTCTGTTTTGAATATATATAGAAATTTATGTATGTATAGTGAGAGGGAGACAGACAAAGAGAGACAGAGAGGATGCACACACAAATAAGGAAATAGGGAAACAGAAAAAAAAGCCAAAATTATTTTTGTGCATTTAGACAATTCCAAAATTTCATAATAAAATCAGTCAAACAGAGCTCACTGTTAATGATTCACAAACAAGATGAGACATATATTTCAAGAAAATGTACAGCAAAAAAAAGCCAATCTCAGAGGGCCAGTACTAGTTCCTTTTTCAGAGAGCTTCTTAACTGATTACCAGAGGAACTTATAGAAGGTTCTTGAAGTTTACTGTGCATATTTTTCCTTTACATGTACTATTTAAGAAAATTTAAATTAGAACGTATAGAGATTAGTGTAACTGTTATC
>PVLC010000002.1:482859-530994 GCA_004027655.1 Graphiurus murinus
GGTACTGGGGATTGAACTCAGGGGCATTCTACCTCCGAGCTATACCCCCAGCCCTATTTTTTATTCTTTATTTTGAAACCGAGTCTCACTAAGTTGCGGAGTGCCTCACTAGGTAGCTGAGGCTGGCCGCGAACCCAGATCCTCCGGTCTCAGCCTCCCGAATGCTGGGATTACAAGCGTGCGCCACCATGCCCGGCTCAACTGTTATCTTAATAAGAAAAAGTTCTTCCTCCCTACAAAATTTTTGGGGCTTCCCCCGCTTGCAGTTTGGGACTTGTTTGAAGGTTTCATATTTATAAGGAATATAATCACAAATGCGTAGGGCTCAATAGTTAAATATTATTGCACATATAGAATGTCCCCGTAATCAATTCATTTATAGTTATATGTTTCATTGTTTATACAAAAAATTTATATTATTAAGATTTAAGTATTCTCAAGTTATTGGTATACAGATAGCTGTTAAGAGTTAGTTCACTACTATAAAAACTTTAATTAACTAATCTTCCTCCCAGACTTTGCTCTGCCTCTCTCAGTAGGGAATGTAGCTGATGCTCTATTGTCAAGATGATGACGTTAACTCCAGGGATCACGTGTGTGTACCAGCACATAGAATCTAGTATGACAGAGAACAATGTACTGCCTCCTTTTAACACAGTGACGGGAAGTTAATGTAACACATCCACTGTATTTCAAAGACAAGACACAGTCTTATCACAACTTGTGAGTTTGAGCAAAGGCAATATATGATTTAATCCTAGAGATTTATATACTCGAGTGACATTCTAAAGAAAGAAAAGTATTGATAATCGCAAGACTAGCAATGCATACTACAAACTACTTAAATGTTTGCATATGTAGGTGAACATATAAAATTCAGTTCTAACACCAATCCAAACCAGGCCCAGTAGATATCAAAACCCTGAAATGTAGAGACTGTTGTCACTTAAGATAAAGCTATATTTGATATGATACATAATTATGCACTTGAGGAGAGACATCATGGAATGTGCTTGTGATGCTCATTTTGAAGAGTGAGTATATAATATTTTTAAAAGGAATTAAGCAAGGTTCAACTATTAGTTACATATAGTATGTTCACATGAAAGAGATCAAAGTTAGAAAGAACACCTGTGAAATTATTTAATTCATTTCCTATGTGTTAATGATATTATGGGTTAGGATATTGAAAATGAAGTTAGAGTGAAAAAACTTCGATAAAAGATACTTTAAAAGAGAAACTGATAGCTGGGCGTGGTGACGCACGCTTGTAATCCCAGCATTCGGGAAGCAGAGACCGGAGGATCCGAGTTCGCGACCAGCCTCAGCTACCTAGTGAGGCACTCCGCAACTTAGTGAGACCCTGTTTCAAGATAAAGAATAAAAAATAGGGCTGGGGGTATAGCTCAGAGGTAGAATGCCCCTGAGTTCAATCCCCAGTACCACAGAAAAAAAAAAAAAAAAAAAAGAGAGAGAGAAACTGGTAGAGTTACATAACCTATTGGATCTTTATGATTGGATGGGATGAGTTACATATCACTTAAAAATTGGAAATTGGATGATTAGCTTGACTGAAAACTAAGAGATGAATTTTTCAAGAAATATAGCTACTCAAAATTCAATAATGAAAAGAAAAACAATTTACAGTGTGTTGTCTTCTTCTCCATTAGAACTTGAAAATAAACAGGAGAATAACAACTCAACCTGTTTTTTCTCCTATTTTCAAGTATCACAACACAAGATCACAAGGAAAAACTCTTATAAACTCCTGCTATGCTGCCTCTATTATTCTCCTCTATTTTTCTGTGATCTATTCTATCCTCTCTAATGGAATTTTGGGACAAATTGTAGTTCTAACTGCTTCTAATAAACATTTTTTGGCATAGATACCACTGTACTTTCAAATCACATTTTTTTCCGAGCTTCATGTTTTAAAGTAACAAAAAGATCAATGAAGAATAAAATGCCAAATAAATTATATAATGGGCAGGGATATGAAACATCAAAGAAAATATACACAAATCTGTTCTGTTCCCTTTAGCTAAATTGCCAGTGGAAACCTTAGAAATTTTACAATTACAATTTTCTGTTCATGCATTCATAATTTTTTCATTTAGGTAAATTGACTTTAAAGGGTTTCAATTATTATGTTTTAATGATATTATACAAAAGGCATGCTTTAAAAATATTCCTCGATCTTATTTCAAGGACTTTTAAATTTGTTCTCTTTTTACTAAGACATATTTAAAAGATACATCTTAGCAATTAATGGGGGGGGTTGGATGAAAGATTCCCATTTTTAGCTCAAAAAATCATATTTTGAATATGATATATCAAAGTGGATATATATCTATGTCACTTATGAGGGAAATCTTAACAAGAAATAGAAATATAAATTTTATAAAGTTGATACATTTTTTTTTTTTTTACTTTTTAAATTTTCCCATATTTGTGTTCATGATTTCTAAGAGCTTTTGCAATTCTTTGAAAGTTTTATTTATTTATTTATTTATTTATTTATTTTGCGGTACTGGAGATTGAACTCAGGGGCATTCTACCTCTGAGCTACACCCCCAGCCCTATTTTTTATTCTTTATTTTGAAACCCAGTCTCACTAAGTTGCGGAGTGCCTCACTAGGTAGCTGAAGCTGGCCGAGAACTGGGATCCTCAGGTCTCAGCCTCCCGAATGCTGTAATTACAAGCGTGCGCCACCACGCCCGGCTTGAAAATATTTTTTTAAAACGTAGAACATCTTGTAAACTACTTGCTTGAAAGTAAGTAGTAAAATTAGTTTTATAGTTTAAGTTAAATATTGAAGACTCAAAATACGCAATGGTATTTGCAATAGAAGTGCTATCAAATCTCTTAAGAAAGCATAGTTAGTATTTTGATCAAAGTTTATATAATTTTTGAAGGTGATCATTGAGGGTTAGTTATTCTTTGAGATATATTAAAGTTGTTAAGTCATTTTATTTATTTGAAGCATATTAGCTTGTGAAAGTAGGCAGGATTCATTTTATCAAGCAAAATGTTAAATTGCCTTCATGTCACACACAATAGATCAGTGCTTAAAAGGATTTGTAACAGCTCAATTTGCTCTATATTTTAAAGTAAATATCCAGGGGATATTGTTTTCAATTATTGTAAGGAAGGAAAACATTCTTATAAAACTTTATTTCATATTTTCTTATATTTTTTGAAATAACATGTAGTATACTAGCTAATCCATATTCTTCTATATTTTAATAATGATATCCTTACTAAATGAACTGTGAAGAATTTAGTACTGATTTTTTTTTTTTACTTTGACAACCTATCAAATACAAGAATGCTGTCTAAGTCAATGAACAGTAGCTTGAAGCAAAAATCAAAGAATGCTAATGTCTGATTGATTATCTGACCTAGATCCATAAGTATTCTGAAAAACAACTTGCTGCCTTTTACTAATAGTGTAAATATGGTGTATCACACAGTCGTCTGATACTATTGCATGGAAAAGAATAGAAAACCATTTTCTTTCTCACCAAGCCTATCAGTATAAACAAATGAGGTTTATTCACAAATAATAATTTCCAAATGCCTATATTTTTTACTTTTCAAAGTCAATATGAGAATTGAGCAATACTAAAAATCACATATAGAAATAAAGTTAGATAATCCTCACTATTTATCTCTTTCTATCTATCTAGAAACCTGTCTTGAAAGTTTGGAACCTTAGTGAAGAATGGCTTTGGGTACATTGTGAATTCCTAATGATAATGAACAGATGGGATTGATTGCTAGCTCAGTGTGAAACAGGAGGAAAAGGCCTGCAGGTAGTCAAGCCTGGTAGGGATCAACCATTTCAGCCCCTATAGCCTAGGCTTATCAGGGTGAAAGATCTGAGCTGATGAACACAAGGCAAAGTTTGTACAAATGAAGTGAAATCAGCCTAGTAATTACTTGATTACTAGAAGGAAAATAACACTTATGGAGGGGGATGTTTTAAATGAACTAAAAAAAGAGAGAGATATTCTGGTCTCAGTAGGTGTCAATTTAAAAGTTGCAAGATTTGTTTTCCTGGCCCTAGCAGATGCTAGGAGGCCTTTTTTATGCAAAGTCAACTTCTCCTTTATTTTCAGACTCCCCTCAGCCTCCCAAAGAAAAAAATTATGCCAGTCAAATGGCAGATCAGAATCAAATATCCATATAACCCACAATGAGACAAATTATTTAAATACACAGGAATGTAATAAGTAGGCTGCTTAGAAATCTCATTCTGGTCTACTGAACATCTGAGGAAGATAAAAGAAGCAAATTAAAATTATGAAATAATGAAGGACAGAAAGGTCTTAATTGGCATGGGAGCACCAGCAGAAGAATGGATTGTTGATTCATTCTGGTATACATTTTTACAACACTTCAGGTGCTTAGAAATGCATGGTGCGCATAAGCCATTATTCAGTTAATGAGATGCTAAACTACAATTTGCGTTGAAATTGTCCAGTGTTGCTTTTCATTAAAGAGATAATGACTCAAAAGATATTTTAGGTGTCGCTACAAGCTGCTGTTTTCATTCCATTTTTATTTGGCAAATTGGGTCACATTGTATTACAAGAAGATAATCTGCCCTGTAATATGCCCATGTTACTTGATTTTGCAACACAGAAATGATGGAATGTGATAGCCCCTTTGCACCTGGTGTGCAATCTTAGCATAATTCCAGGCAGAAACAAGTCAGCAGACCTTTCTGCAGTAGCCCAAATTTTGCTTTAAGGCACTTCTGTGGATATTAAACTGTGCTCTTAGAAGGCAAAACATCTGCAACCGTTCAACACACTAAAGTAGATAATGTAACCAAGTCTGATGGGCAGAGCTTTTATATTTCTCTTGAATTTGTTGGCATTGCAAACTAGCTGAAGTTGTGATCCCATAGAACTCATTAGCTAGAGGTAGGAAGCACCTGGCAGTCACTGAAGTACTAATGGTGACTCCAAAGGCAGTAGACTTTCTTTGGACACATGCATAACCAAGATCCAGGGGAGTTTCTAAGCTGCCAGGCTCCACAGTACAGATCTCTCTACCTAAAGTCTAACCCTCAATAAAGCTTTTGGGACACATATGTGAGACTATGGTGGAGAAAAACAATTCATAAATGTTTTACTGTGATCATGATTCTTATCACTGATGAGAGTATAATGAAATAAGTCAACACTTTTTGTTGATATTGTTGAAAGTAAAAACTGCATCACAGAAGTAAGTTGAATAATATGTTTCTATTCAAGGGTTAGGAAGTTTTTCTATGAAGGGCCAGATAGAAAATATTTTTAGTTTTATATGGGGAAACATTAAATTTGACCCTTTGAAAACAGCCATAAATAGTATCAAAGTAAATGAATCTGAATGTGCTATAATAAAACATTATTTACAAAAGTAGGTAGTGACCTGAAGGCTGTAATTTATTGACTCCCTTCTCTAATGCAAGTAAAAGTTAATGCCTTAATCTACTAATCTTATTGCTGGGTTGTGTCCTATGCAAGATATTTGCAAGAATAATTAAAAAAAAAAAAAAAACTATTTGCTCCCTAGTGTCCATTGCATTATCTGTAATGGGAAAAAAAGCTTCGATTACCTAATGCCCAGCAACAGAGAAATAGTCAAACCATTATGCATCTTCCTAAACAAAATTATGAAAAATGCATAAAAATATTGAAAAATTTAACTTTCAAAATATTATATACATAAGGAAATATATCAACAAAAAGGCATAAAACCAAAATATTTCAGAAATTCAGAGTATAAATAGAACTTTAAATTCATATAATTAAGACAAAAGGGAATCACTAGCATATATCCATACAATAAATCAACTCTCTCTTATTGATCATCTTCTGTATGAAAGTCACTGTGCTGAGCATTAGGGTTACAGAAATAAATGAGAACCCTCCCTTGAGAACCTTCCCTTGAAAGAACACTACAAGGAACACTAGAATATGGTAGAGAAAATGCAATTATGACACATCTCTCAGTGGACATGAAGAGAAAATTTCCAAGAAAGTAATAACACCATGAAGATCAGAAGAAGACTGCCATCATGGAAGTTAATAGTTTATTTAGTATGGGTGGAGCTGTTTGATGGGGCACAGAGAGAGATGCGACTAAATAGGCCAGATCACAGAAAGCCTGATATGATATGCTAAGGAGCTTAGATTTTATTGAAAAGGCAATATGGATGACAGAAGTGGATTACATGGAAGAAATTTAAATTCCAAGTCAAATAATTTGTTTTAAATATTTGAGGGGCTGGGGATTTAGCTCGGGTTTAGAGCACTTACCTAGTAAGTGTGAGGTACTGGGTTCAATCCCCAGCATAGAAAAATAATTGGTAAAATATACAGGATTACTTAAATAAAGCAAAGGCAATAAACAGAAAACAACTGTGGAAAACATCACCAAAAAAGGGGGGCATTAAAGTATTAATATTCTGATTCCTGGATCTTAGTCTTACTAATGATTAATACATTATCCTTTGTGAATTTCCAATTCATTTATAAATCAAGCATAATAATACTTTCATTGATGCAGCCTTATAGAAATTTTGGAAAATAATATTTATAAAATTACTAGTTTAATGCATGCTTTAAAGAATACACTTATAATTAAAAGATGTTATTACTGCTTGTAATAATACTGGTTAATAGTGTTGGAAGCATTAATAAATTAGCTTGAAAATAGTGGAGATCTGGGCTTGGTGGTACATTCTTATAATCTCAGTACTTGGGAGGCCAAGACAGGAGGATAGTAGGTTTGAGGCTAGCATGTGATAAATTAGTGACACCCTGTTTCAAAGTAAAAATAGTTGGCAATCTAAATCAGAGGTAAAATGCCCCTGGGTTCAATCCTCAGTACCACATATAAATGCAAAAAATAAAATAATGGATCTAGGTGTGATGGTGCATGCCTGTACTCCCAGTACTTGGGAGGTTGAGACAGAAGGATTGCAAGTTCATTGACAACTTCAGCAAGTACTGAGGCTCTCAGAAACCTGTTTCAAAACAAACAAAATTAAAAATTGGGTTAGGGGGTATAGGTTGGAGATAAAATGCCCCTGGGTTCAATCCCTAGTACCTAAAATAAAATAAAGTAAAATAATAAAATAAAGGAAAACATGAAGTATAAACAGATTAAGGAAGACACAGCCTACTAAATTATAATACCATTAATCCAGTTTGGAATTATCAGGAAAGGAACTAATCTTGAAGTAACATACTTAAGAATTTAGCTTACATTGGAAAATATTTGAGGTATTAAAATATTGAAATCTGATCTAGTACTAATGTGAAAAATGTGACTCATATTTTGCTGGTACAGAATGTATAAGACTTAATGATGTGCTATGCTGGGTTTATAGGTAGGGAAGCATGAAGTGAAGAACACACACACACACACAAATGCCTGATAAATGTGTATGAAAACAAGGTATAAATATGTAACTCTTTGTTGGAAGAGTACAGTAAAGATCTGACCTGGCATTGTTTGTGTATGTCCTTGGACAGAATTTTCTAACCATCCATTACGGTGAAGTCTGCTTAGCATGAAAGATATAGCTATCATTGATATAAAGCACTTTCATATTTTCTAAGGAATTCAAAGGCAATGAAAAGTCAGGGAAATAAATTTCTAATAATACATCCAACTTGATCCTAATTTATTTGACAATACTATTGATTGGCAATGCTAGTATCCTCCTATATTTCAATTTTGTTCCCTTTGGTAGATGTCTGAGCAGAGATCGTATGTGAGCACATCTGAACCTCCTGTCTCCTTGTGTTTAGATTGTTGTCCTGTCTAATATGGAATACATATCAATGTTCTCTGCTATGCACTGATTTTTTTCAGTCAATGTATAATATCTTCATACATAACTTGCTAACTTCATATCCTCAAGTATGATGTGGTAATAAGTCAAAGAGACTTTCTTAATCTGCGAACAAATGAAGCCCACTGCTTCACTTGTCAGGAACTCAGTGACTCTCTTGTCTGGTGAAGGTTAATTGGTTTGTTAAGCCTGACAACCATTTTTCTTTTTATCAGTCCATGTTATATTTTTTCCTCTCCATTCTACTATTGCTTTAATGTTCTGATTGCTTTTCATAATCATTTAATCTAGTTCTCACTAAAGCTACATTTTTATGGACTTAATATCTATTGAGCTTCTGTCATAAAAGTAACATATCTAATTGAATTTGGCTCAATTTGATATTTATATTATATTGTAGCAAGTGAATTGATCAAATTTTGAAAAAAGAAGTGATTCCATAGAGTATTCTCAGCAGAATTCTCTAGTCCTGAGTAATAGTTTATAGAAAACTGAAAAAATATAATTAAGTACTTAGACAACTATTTGTGATAGAAGAAAAGAAATCAGGAAGGTTCTAGAAAAGTCAGTTTCAACTTAGATCTTTTAATAAGTCATGTGATATTTTATTAAACCATGGTCTTTGACAGTGACATAATTTCAACAATAGTTCTATCAAAATATTCTTATAGTAATCAAAGCAAAAATATTACTCCTAGATATATATCATCTTAATTGTTTTAAATACTAAAATAATAATTTCTAGCCACCACAATTTTTATTAGACTCTCATTTTAACTTAGTGAAATAGAATACAATATACCATTAATCCAAAAACATGACATTATGAAGTGATCAAATGTAGAGAAGCCATATTAAGCTTTCTATCTAGTGTGAATTATTTCTGTAAAATGATATTGTGGTCATTTAGAACCAGAAAGCAGACCTGAGTAGCATAGAATAAGCCATAAATTATGGCTGAAATGGGTAATTCTGAACAATAGAATAAAATGGGACAATAAAATATAAATTTAATGATTGACAGAAAATCAATTAAGAATAGACTTGTCCATTTGGCAGCATGCTGAAAAATTATAAATTTTAGTGGAAATAGTACAATGTTAATTTTATTCATGTCACAGATTATGTGTAATTTATTTAATCAAATGATTCAGCATGTATTTTACATAAAAAAACTATGTTAGATATTGGGCAGGAAAATATTTTTCTTATCTGTAAAGATGAGCAGAAATGTATACAAATAATATACAGATATTTACAAAGAGAAGAAGGAGGAAAGAAAGCTGAATATTGCCTAAAAATATATTCTAAAATGGATGCGATCAATTTCACAATTCCATAATGGAGCACAGATGTTGTGTTGTGAAGGGTTGTTTTTAAGTAATAATCTAGCAAAATATTTCAGGTAGACTATTTTCTCAACTCTGGGATCAGAACACTATCTCAAATCCTCAAAACTTTTATTAATTACTGAATTATATGTTATTGGCCAGGCCCTCAAGTTCTGTGACAAGTACTTTTAAATTTATTTTAACACAAAAATTAATAAAATAAATCACAGCCAAAATTTAATGAAGATAAAACATCTAGATAATATTATAAACTTATAGTCTTTGTTAATATTCCCTTAACGAATCAGTTATACATACAGAAGTAGAAAATGACAACCATCATGCATAATATATTTTAGTATTCTGATGTACATTATCATTAACTATACTTAGACAAATTAAAGACAATAAATCAGTGTTCATGTCATTAATGCCAGGGCATAATCAATTTTTAATAAATCTTAGAAGAATTTGGTTGTAATAATGTTTCATTCTCTTCCATATGATAATCTCTAAGACTACTACCCATATATTTCTTATTCACAAAACAGATACTTGTGTAGTGTAAATAAGATGCCAGAAACTTCTCTGAGCAATAGGGGTACATTAGTCTACATTACCACTAATTTAATGGAGGAATATCAGAAAATGTCAAAACTAAATGGTAGAATTTAGGAGTTGAACGGCGACTTAACATGAGGAAGACAGTGAATTAGCTACATAGGAGAAATAGCACCTTAAAAGAATATTTATTGACTATAAAAAATTAAACAGTCAATTAAGTCAATTCCAAGAGTACATGGAGGCATTGAGGTGTCAGAAAAAGTCAAAATCATCCAAATACAAGGATGTGCTAATTTTATTTCAATTTGAAAGCAGACAAATGGAGTAGTGTGTTCATTGTAGACCATACTGTTTAATATGAATATACATCAATGTAGTCACTGAAAGACAAAGGCAGAAACCACAAAACTTAAGTTCAGCAATACTTGGTCAATGCTCATGCTCACTGTACAGTTACTGAAAGTGAAATAGAAAGATGTTACCTGCTTCATTCACTAATGTAACCCAGCAGGTAGATGATTCTTTTCATGGAAATTGACTGTGAGTTAAACCCCCTTGTCTCTTCCTCCAGTCAGCAAATATATCCAAAAGAAAAGGTTTGGCCATACAGTTAGAAATGTCCTCCAGGTCACATACCAACCATCCCAGCCCATCTTCTGAGGACAAGTGAGCACACATTGTGAAAGGCCTTCCGATTCTATAACCGCTTCCTGGGTGATACAAAGGTCAAAGGCAGCAGGTAAGTAACAGGACAGGCTGCCTAGAACACTATAGTTTCCCACACTTGGTGGGGATGGTGTGGTGTTGGGGCCTCTGCAAGCTGCAGTAAAGAACTAATAGAATGGATAAGTCATATATGTGTGTGTGTGTGTGTGTGTGTGTGTGTGTGTGTGTGTGTAATTTCGTGTCTTTATAATGTGTGCAGTTGTGCTATCACTGAATACCTTATCTGTGGCTTACATACTATATCTTTGGTGCTAATACTAGGACACTTTCATTGTTTTTTCCTCTGTGCTTCCAAAGACGAACATTGAGAAAAACCATGTTCTGTTAGTGTGAACTTTTGTATTAGCATCACACTTTTTCTATTGTGTCTTCAAAGGTATTACAAAAATCATGCAGCCTTGGATCTGCTTCCCTATCTCATACAAGACCAGCTAAATCATTTCAGATGAAATGTAAATATATTCCAGAAAGACTACCAAGTAAACTATTCTATCTTGAGCAACTACAACTTCATATAATAGAAACTTATTAAATATTGAATGATGAACTGAACTAATTCATAACCAATAAACTTCAAAATTAGGAAATGCTTCCTCATTGCAACTCTAGGTTCTTCCTATTTTATTTCCTCTAATTATGATCTCAGTAAATGTAGGATACACCTAGCCATCAATCTTTGTACTGTATCTGTTCCCTTAACAAAGTCTATTATTAAATCTCCATCATGATCCTCAAACCCACTTAGCCTTCTCTTCTGCAAGCTAAATAATTAATCTCCCTTTTTTACTTCAGTCTTGCCTCAGCATCTTGCATTAGTCAGGAGAAGAAATGCTGAAGTCACAGGGGATTTTTTAACCTAACACTCCTTAAATATGTTAAGATTAATAAGAAAACAGTAGTGATGTGTGCAGATACCACTACTAATACAGGATAACAACAATGGAGATTGTCCAAGAAATTGTTAATACAGAATTTCACAATTGTATTTTTTGTAAGACACAGAAAAAACATGATGCTTACTGAGAAAGAATAAAAGGTTTAATGCTTAGTCTAAATTCCATAAATATATGTGCCTCTGTTACACAGTTTCTCAGAACTCCTAAAATTTTCCTGTTTAATACTGGCTAACTAGTTTCTGTCTATAAAAATGTCAAATGCCTTGGAGTCTTCTCTGTACAAGTAGATTCTTCTCTGAGGACTAGAGAAATGAAAAATAGTCCATAAATTCCTAATGGCATTGGAGGAAAAAAATTTTTTTACTTCCATTCAGAGACATTAGATATAAAGAATGCAAGCTATTTATCAGCCTGATGCTCACATTCAAAGAAGCAAGAAACAAAGATTTGAGTGGTGGGAAAAGTTTTGCTACAGAATTTTGCCCAACATTCATGTCCTGTGTAATGTAACAGGAAGGCATCCTGAGCTAGTTTCTGTCATGAAGCAGCAGGTTCAAGAGAAGTTAAATGTTGGCCTAGTGTGGTGGCGCAAGCTTGTAATCCCAGAATTTAGGAGACTGAGACAGGATGATCGTTGGTTCACAGCTAGCTTCAGTTACTTAGTGAGGCCCTCCACAACTTAGTGAAACCCTGTTTTCAAATAAAGAATAAAAAATAGGGCTGGGGATGTAGCTTGGAGGTAGAATCCCTTGGGTTCAATCCTCAGTACTGAAGAAATAAAAGAGAGGGAGGGAGGGAGGGAGGGAGAGAGAGAGAAAGAGAGAGAGAGAGAGAGAGAGAGAGAGAGAGAGAGAGAGAGAGAGAGAGAGAGAGAGAGAGAGTTAAATGCCCTTTCTTCCTGGAGACAGAATAAACTGCTGATGTTGCCAAAATGATTTCCAAGTTGATACAGAAGAGGGGACAGCTACAACTGACTGCCCCTGTTTTTGTGAAAGAGTGGCATTGTCACATTAGAACTTCCCTAGATAATCCCTCAAATTCTAAGACTTTAACCTATAATGGCCCCAAGGGATTACTTCACTTTTAAATATTTTATATCAATCCAATGTAACAGGCAGAGTAGCCTCCTAGCCCTTCCAGATATATAAAGATTTCTTGCCTTAAAATTAGGAAGATCACTCAGGAGACCTGTCATGTTCCTATGAAATGCATATAATGTAACTGTCCTTTACCTCAGCCTACCTTTTTAATAGTACTCTATTGATCCAAATGATAGGAATGCATCTCCATTTTAATTTTGTCTTTACCTAGCCTTTAAAGAGTCAGACTCCACCAGGAGTTTGAGGAAAAGAGGTAGGGAAGTGCATCTCAAATTCCGTAATACTGTTATTGGTAAGACAAAATGGATAACTGGATTTCTGCAAAGTATGTTTTCCCTAGGGAATGCTCTCACTCTGGTTAATCAACTGGCAAACAAGACACCTAGGGTTATCTCTTTGCCACGCTATTGCCCCATCAATAATGTACAGGCTGTCATTAAGAAGTCATTTCTCCCTTCTGGGCTGAATTTTGAGAGATGCATCATGTGGGAAAAATAGGAGTTATGGTGTGGAGACTATGGGTCACACCGTAATCTCAGAAACATGCTGTGCTATTTTGCAGACAGTCCATCAAGATATGTTCCAAGGCATGCACCAGTGCATATAAAAATATATAGGCTGAGACCACCAAACTCATTTCATTAGGACCTTTCAAGGTTAACATTATAATCATGCTTCAGGGCATCAACTGATCGCCAGCTGAGCTCAGGAAGGCATTTTACCTCTGTGGAAAAACTCTTCTGGTTGGGTCAGTTGCACTGAGAGTAAATTTCTCTTTGGACAATTTTTTTTTTTTACTATATTAAAGTTTCATTCTTGTATTTTTCTTCATATTGAAAATTATTCAAATCATCAAGTAATACTAAAACAATTACTTATAGTTTTAAATAATTTCAACATGAGTTTCCTCTTTTCTTTTTAAACATTGTTACCTAAAGTTCCAATCAATAATCTTTCTTTTTTGTTTGTTTACTAACAAATCTATATGAGAACTATATATTGGAATTTATCATTATCATTTAGTAACAGAACATTTATTTGAATAAGACACTAAAACTACTGTCAGTGGTAGTATTGAACCTAAATAGTTTCTATTGTTAAGAATTATGTTTGATGCTTAGCACCAAGTGCCAGATACTGCTTCTGTGTAGTAGATTTCTGCAGTTTCCAGTCACTTGCCTGTTCAATGGCAAAAAAGTCACAGAACTAATCCCTCTCACCAGCACCTGCTAGTGGCACATTACTCACAGTGCCAGCAAAAGAAATACAGTCCTTCTTTAAGTTAAATCCTTCAAACATTCAACTCTTTATTACGGAAATATTAAGATTAAAGAGGTTAGGAAATGCAGTTTGGGCATCCATAGACAACCAGTTAGAGCCGGGCGTAGTGGCGCATGCTTGTAATCCCAGCATTTGGGAGGCTGAGACGGGAGGATCTGGGTTCACAGCCAGCCTCAGCTACCTAGTGAGGCACTCTGCAACTTAGTGAGACCTGGTTTCAAAATAAAGAATAAAAAAATAGGGCTGGGGGTATAGCTCAAAGGTTGAATTCCCCTGAGTTCAATCCCCAGTACCGCAAAAAAAAAAAAAAAAAAAAAAAGACCACCAGTCAGGAGAGAAAAGAAACAAACATGTCCAGCATGTCATACTGGTGCTCTGTTCATAGTATTTGCCTGAGATTTTTGCTTATCACTTCCTTCTTTTGATAGCTAGGTTCTTTCTTCTCAGTGAAGAACCTGCAGGTTATTAGACACACTCAGAGAAAATGTGAAGCATTCTCAAGTAATGATTTCTGGTATTTTAGTAATACAACCACTGAGAAGACATAGCCCTTAAATTTCTTTTTTAACCATACAGGGGCTATCATCTTTATCCCTGCAACCTGCCCTTTTGTTTCAACGAGCTTGAAAAATCACCTAGAGAGACATAGTTAATGACTTAGCAGCAGAGTCTGTCTGCTGACGCAGTCAAGCACTGACCCAGGCTGCCTGGGTTCAAAGCCCACCTCTACCACTTAATTAGGCAATTATTTAACTTTTCTTTGCTTCACTTCCCAGTTCTGTGTCCAGCTGTATTTGGAGATGATCTACAGGGTTAGCATGAGCATTAAAAGAGTTGATTCATAACAGTATAACAGTGCCTTGCATATAGAAGTTATCCATATGTATTCACTTAATAAACAAAATAAATTACATAGATCTATACTTGGCCCACAGAAAGTACTCAATTATTTCAGTTATTGCTTATTATTGCTTTATGTTAGAAATCTTGACCTCACTTGCAGATAAATCCAAGCAAAAGCTGCCACTCTTCTTAGTAAATCTTGTCTTAGGCAGTGAGTTTATTGTGCATGTCAGGAATCCCATGATTTCAGAATGGGAAGGCAACTTTAGGGAGAGATTGTCAAATTGCCTAAAGCTAATTTACTTAAAATCTATTGGCATAATTATCAATTTGCCTAATGACATATTCATCTAAAATGCTCATTTATCAAGTATACTTTTCATCTGTGCTAAAATAACATTAGCTCAGAGGCATCTTTGTAAACTTTCATAGTGACTATTCTGCCAATTTTTGAGTGTTTTAAGGCATCTCATCCATTTTAGACTGAATGTTTGAAGTATTATAAAATATACTTAAAAACCCAAAACAACCTATCTCAAAAATGCTTACAATGGCATCTTAGTATATATGAAATGATATATCTATGACAATTTTTATTAGGAATATGATTATTATGCTAATGGGCATTTCCAGGGATTGGACATTAGGAGGATTGGTTTTAGGTGAACTGACCTCAAATCCTTTAAAGACTTGGGTGTGAAGGCAGTGGCATCAGTATGTGCCAGTTTTGTTTTTCTGACTTCTATCTGTGACTGGGTTCAGGTCTGTCACTATCTGCTGCCATATCAATGATGACAGTTTCCAACTTTCAATCCATAGCAAATGTCCAGACATGGAGCCTACTCACCCACATTGCTGGACACTAGGGCAAAGTGCCAAGAGTCTGCTCTGCACAAAATTGACCAGGCTACAGAAATCTATGTTTCCCTGTCTGTGAACTCACATGGTATGTATTATTTAATATAACTTCTTTCCATTTTACCTGTTTGGATCAGAGGCATTTTTACCATCAGCTCTTCATAACATAGAAAAGATAATCAAGAGGCAGAGGTGTGGGAAGTTGCCTAAGAAAAGAAAGTACAGGAGAATATTCAAAGGTATGGGAACACATACAATTTTTACCCAAAGGAATCCTCAGCTATATAAGTGTGAACCTAAAATAATTATTCTAAAATGATGGCCAGCACAGGAAAACATTCTTTGGAATCGGTTTTAATCTTGATTCCAGCCCTAATGTGGAAGAGTCAATGCTCTCCTACTGAGACTTCATAATATTCTCAAATTGTACAAGTGCTACAAAGGTGAAGAATTTTTGTTTTATTGGAACTGTTTGAAAAATCTTACACTCCAAAGAAGGTGTAGAACCTGCTTGGTTCCCAGAGTTTGTTTAAAGTTCTGCCTGCCTGTGTAATGATGTGAGTGTGTCCGTCACATCATGTTGGAACTAGTAGTGTGGAAACTGACATCTGCCAACCAGTAATGGTGGTCATACCTCACTGCTACTCCACCTGCTCACAGTCCGGTTCAGCCCGCCACCCTGAGCTCTAGCCAGCTGTCAGGACTGTCACAGCTGGCATCTTATTTACTGCCATAAGCTTTCTTGGCATTGTGAACCCAGACACTGCTGAGATGGCGCCTGTCATTGGCTGTAAAAGGCACAGGGACGAAAGACTCTGAGGAACCCTGGGAAGGTGCAACATGTTCAAACCACCTGACGGTGGAACCAGTCAGTGCTGAAGTCTCCGAGGTTGTTCTTTGTTGACTGATAAGATTGGACAAGGCACAGTAGGCCCTCCAGAATTCCTATTCCAAACTGTTTTAATTGAATGTGTCACTGACAAGGGACAATCACTTGGTCTGTAGAATCTATTCCAAATGAAACAATTGTTTTAAAGTAATTGGTCTGACAAGAAGGCTGGCAGCCATTGAGGATAAGATGCATGCATTTCTACAAGAAGAGACAGAAAACATGTTCCCTATAATAGCCAGGCTAAGCTTTTAAACTTTCCCTTTACTTCTTATGAAATAAGTCCTCTAAAAACCTCTGATTTGAATAAACATTGAACAATTCTAGAGACACCACTTTACTTTTCATGTCTTTTATACACATAAGAGGCCTCTTTCTCAGCTTGTTTAAATTATCTAGCCACAACAATTTGCAATGAATTCAATAAAGTGAGGGAAAAAGCGAAAAGGGTCAGTCTCTGAACTTCTTTGTGAATCTCACTGTTAGCAAGTCCCCATACAAAGACTGCAATTATAGGATGTAAGACAGAAGGTCAATTACTTCACCTAGTTAGCACATATTGAGCCAAATTTCCACAGTATGTATGTGGTTTCTCAGGAGAGGCGCTGAATCTGCAAGATCCAAAAGCATCTAAGCAAGTATTGTTCAGCCATCTAACACATCTATATACTAGACTATATGGTACATTAGAAAAAGCTAATAAATGATATGCTTTAACCCACAATCATTGACTATATCTAGACAAGATCATGTCCTCATTACAATGAAAAAAACCCTATCTTTTTAATAATGTTTAACAAATTATGGATAGTATCCCATCTGGTCTCATAATATCTAAGGTAAAAATTATTATCTTTATCCATTTTATATATTGGGAGAAAAGGCACACCTATACAACTACATGGTCTAGATTTATATGAAAGCAGCATTTCGATTTCAAATCATCATCCTCCCAGAATACCATAACAACTAACTCCGTCTTCCATATTGTTCTATTTTGCCACACTGAATATGCTCTTTTGATAAACTCACATCTACTTTTAAAATTTTAACTAAAATTATAGGGAGGAGAAAGATTTGATCCTTCCATTACTACCTCGTTTTCTGAGCTGGAGATTCTTCTAAGAGTTACTTAGTACCTAAAGCTATCATAATCTTTAAACATACTTGTTCTATAGCGATACTTCTGAATTTGAAACCTAGTTCTTGATATCTAGTAGCTGCAAAAACTTAGGAGAGTTACTCACTTCTTTGTACCTTAAGTTTTTTCATTGATAAAAAGGGATTCACTCATTTATTCATATTCAGTCAAAAAGCATTACATACCCAGAGTATGTGGGACACTGCCCTCAGCCCTAGGAATAGAATAAAGAACATAAAGAACAAGACAAATATAATCTCTGCCCACATTACCAGGAAAGTCAGTTGGTTAATGAATAAATAGTAAATATATTTGGGGGATAGAAATACTTGAAATTAAGAAGGACAAATTGTTTGGAGTATAGAGAGTGACAGAGCATGAAGAATAGTGCTATTTTATTTTATTTTATTTTATTTTTGTAGTACTGGGGATTGAACCCAGGGGCATTCTACCTCCAAGATACACACGCAGTCCTATTTTTTATTCTTAATTTTGAAACAAGGTCTCACTAAGTTGTGTAGGGCCTCACTAAGTAGCTGAGGCTGGCCAAGAACCCAGATCTTCCTGTCTCGGCCTCCCAAGTACTGGGATTACAAGCTTGAGCCATCATGCCCGGCTCTGGTGCTATTTTAGATGGAATGGTCAGGGAAAGCATCTTTTTGGAGATGGCACTTGAATATTTGGACCTGATTGTGAGAAAATCCTGTAAGGAGAATTCCAGGAAGAAGGAAGAATAAACACCTAAAATCTGATACAAAAACATGCCCCTATGTGTTCAAGGAAGAGCAAAGTGGTATGCCAAGAACAGAAAAGGGAAGCAGAGAAAAATAGTAGACAGTAGGTAGGAGAGGTAATCAGTGGCCAGTTCAGATAAGACCTTGGTGGTTTTCATAAAAGACTTCTGATTTGGGTTTAAGTGTAATGGGAATCCTTTGGCACCTTTGAGGCATGAAGATCATTGCTCCAGCTACTACAGGAACTGTAGGCTGTAGGGAAACAAGGCAAGAATAGGGAAATTAATTAGGAGGGGGCTTCAAGTAATCCTTAGAAAGATGACAATGGATTCAGCCAGGGCTGTTGCTATAGAGGTAGTGAGGAGTTACCATGTTTTTTGCTGGTGAATTATACTTATATGGAAGGGAAAGATACTTAAGGGTGATTACACTTGGCTTAAACTTTTGGGTGAAAGGTGGCCCTAGTTTGTAAGCTAGGACACATTAAAGAACAACAAGTTTTAGGGCTTTACAAGTGTCTCTCTCTTTGCCTTAGTGTAAAAATAAAAGCATTCATGTGAGTCTGTTCTATAGTAAGGATTTAGTAAGTTTCAGTAATTATTGTGATCATTACCATCTTGTTATAATTTCTAATTAGTCAAGTCCTGTGAATTTGATTTCCTAAATAAGTCTCACATGTATACCATCCTGTCCATACCCACTGTGCCTGGATTCAAACCCTCATTATCTCTTACTTGATTGTTGCAATAGACACCTAGCTGGGTTTCCTGACTCTAGGCTAGACTGTATTTAATCTGTTTCCTTCACTGCAGGCAGAATGATGTTTCCAACAAATAAACATGTCCATGTTTCTTCCTGGGTTAAGCACTTCCATGGATCTCTGTGGCCTCAGGAATGAAGCCCTAACTCTTAATTAATAATCTGATCTCTGACTTCTCAGCACTACCCTCTCCTACTTTTTTTTTTTTGTTTGTTTGTTTGCGGTACTGGGGATTGAACTCAGGAGCTTTCTACCTCTGAGCTATACCCCCAGCCCTATTTTTTATTCTTTATTTTGAAACCGGGTCTCACTAAGTTGTGGAGTGCCTCACTAGGTAGCTGAGGCTGGCCGCGAACCTGGATCCTCCGGTCTCGGCCTCCCGAATGCTGGGATTCCGCTCCTACTTTTTTTCCCCATATTCCAATACCAAAACATCTGTGATTCTCTTAAAAATTGTAAGTATTGCATGTCTCTCTGCCTTTGTTCAAGCCATCTATCTTGCTGAGATTATCCTTTTAGTTTCAATATATCTTACACAATTTTATTCTTTGGTTTAAATCCTAATTAGGGATCACATTTTCCACTAAAGCATTATAAACACTGTCTCAGAAAGAGTGACACTTCTATACTGCTCCATGTTTTATACTTTATTCTTTTATTGTAAGAAGCATGAATGGACCTGAAAAACATTATGTTAAGTGAGATTAGCCAGTCACAAAAATGAAGAATCATACATTTTCTCTCATATGCAGGAGCTAGGGAGTAGGGGGCATAAGAGGGACTTTAGATAATGGAGGAGAAACCCCAGTGGAGCAAGAAAGGTAGTCTAGGAAAGGGTGATGTTGGTGGGGGTGAGGGAAGAATTAATGAAGAAAATACTCCCATTGACATTGTGTACTCATGTGAAATTACCAATGCCAACCTCAATATCATGTAAGGGGAAGGGGAGAGAGTGGGGAGGGAGCTGGGGGAAACTCACTAAGTGCTGTATGTTCACTAAGTGCATGTATGTCCCTATCACTCTGAATTAGATTATGATGTGAGACTACAATACACCAATAAAATTATATTAAAAAAGAAGCATGTTTATGTCTTTATACACAGAAAATTTAACATGTATGTGAATGTTTTCTCTTCTATGCAATTGGGTAATACTTGGAGGTAAGCATATGTTGTCTGTATTTTTTAATGAATACATGTGCACAGTTAGTCGCATATATATATATATATATATATATATATATATATATATGTATGTGTGTGTGTGTGTGTGTGTCTATTGTTATTTTTGTAACCTAACCTGAATGGTTTGTGAGAAAGTAATTTCTTTCCATCAATTCAGGGGTCTAGATGTCAGAGACAAAGACAGGAGTATTAATATACCTTCTATAATATGCTATATCATATCACATATTTTATGCCATATATAATATCCATCCCATCATAGCTGCTTAAGATAGGTTTTAAGGGATTTACCAGATTTCTTTGGGTTCTTTATGAATTTTCCAATGACACATTTTTGTTGCCAAGCTTTCATATTTCTACTATTTTCAATATTATTTCCTGTTTTTTGAGAATGCAGGCCTAACATACGTAATTTGTAAGTCACCTCTTATTTGAAGTTGTGCTATTACACTCTACTTTGCACTGACACCATTTGGGGGGGGTATAACATTCTTTACAATTTGGTTTTCTAAATAGGGAGGTTCTCATATTATTTTAGTTTTTGGTTCCTAAATAGGCACGTCCTCATATTATTTTAGTACCATTTCATTTATACATTTGCTGTTTTTCTAAAAAGCTTTTGATATGCTCATTTGAAAATACTGTCACATCCTTTTAGCATCTTTGAAAGCCGTTGCATAGTTTTGACCTCAGTACAGGTGTTCAATAATAGCATGTGGAAATGAAAAGAAAAGCATATAACATGTGATGATCAAATCCATATTTACAATCTCTTTGATCTTCCATTGATGGACTTGTGCATGATTTCAGGTAAAATATCTTTTTGAGGACCTTAAGGCAAAATGTAATAAAGACCTTCTTATCTTTCACTTACAACTATATCTAGGAAATGTAAACTAAATTAAATTCAAAATGTGATTATTAGTAACTTTTTAAAAGTTAGACAAGTTTATATTTGGAAAAAGAAAGACTCATTTTAACTTGAGTTTTCTAAGGACTAATTCACAGATGATGTCTTTATGAGTGATGCAGGAATGAGAAATAAATATCATCAAATAGTCCAATTTAATTTTGCAAGAAGAATAGGTTCTATCTGAAATTGTTGGCTAAAACATTATTTTTTTAAATTCTACAAGGGCCAGTATCTTAAGGGCCAAAAATAATAGACTTAAGGTATAGAGAACCATCTCTGTTCTCCAGCAACTTTCAGAGAAATAAATAATTATATTCACCAGGGCTGGGCATGGTAGGGCCTCAGTAAAATTAGTATTATCAATATAAATCCAGTGTTTTATTTACTGAATTCCATCCTTTGCCTTCAATCCTGAAATAACGAGTTTGGGGAGAGAGATCTTAAAGTATTTCCTTCATTTGACACGTATTAAAAAGTGAAATGAGAAAACATACTTTTACAGTACACAGACTAAGGTCTGTTTCCATTGCTCAAATGATATCCAGTGTACAGTTTCCTCATTAAACAATCTCACCCTGGCTAGACAGACCCTCCATTACTTCTTTGTCAGAGAAGTTTTGTTTTTTTCAAGTGAAAGCCCAGGACAAAGGGCATTTTGGACAAATTAAAAACTGTCACAACCATTCTAAACAACCTGGGAAGACATATAGCAAATTTTACAGCCCATCATGTTTTTTTTTTCCTTAGGATAACCATTGACAAATGGTCAGCCTGTCATAACAGAGTCCAATTAAAATTATATATCATTGCAAGTTTTCTCTTCTTGATGTCAATAATGGGGATCCTTCAGATAGCCCTTTGATATCCACTCCTGGGTATTTTAATTTCCTGACAAATCTATCATCTAAATTTACCATCAGGATAGTCTGTCTCTGAGCAGCAATAAAATAGCACAAATCTTGGTACTTCCCTTAATATTGTCACAGAGAGACAATCTTTATGTATCCTGTTGTGGCTTCATATTATTATAACCTTACCTATGTCACATATCTGAATATTCTAGAATTAAAATTCCTCCACAGATTTGATGAACTTGTGAAGGAATGTATGAAAATATGATATCATAGAGTAATATTTCCAAATCTTCAGGATCTCCATGGTCTCTCAAATTCTCATTATGTTTTTTAGAAATCTCTTATACATGTTTTGATTATATAAATAATATTTTTTACTCACACAGAAAAGCACAATATCCTAGACACAGCATACTAAGAATGAAAAAAGATTTTAAATGAGTAAAGTGGAAGTGATCAAAGCTACAAATTTAAACAGTTAATACTTGACTGTCTGAAATTTGTATTTATCCAAATTAAACATATATAATATTTACCCTACCCTTGGAATGTACAGAACCATTTATGACATGAAGGGAGTAAGAGTCTGGTATTTTTAAAATGTTAACAGCTTGTATTTGACAAATCAGAATGTAGGCTAGCAAATTAATGTGTCTATAAGAACAATAGTCAATTGGAATGAGCAATACCCACAAAGCATTTAGGGGCAGCTATTTAGTTTATTTTTCAGTAGTGACAGGCTACTTTGGAAGAGATTAATTGTTATCTAATGGGATCACTTGCATATGAGAACTGTTGAGACCTGAGCTACACAGGGCAAGGTGCGTGCTGAGCATCATAGCTGAACCAGGTCCTCCCAAAAATCTGGTATCCTTAGCCAGGCATGGTAGTATATGCCTGTTATCTCAGTATTTAGGAAGCTGAGACAGGAGGATCGCAGGTTCCAGGCCAGTCTTAGCAACTCCCTCAACAACTTAGCAAGACTCTATTTCAAGCTAAAAAGGTAAAAGGGCTAAGGGTATATATTTGAAATAGAATATCCTTGGGTTCAATCCCCAGTACAAAAAACAAAAACAAGCAAACAAACAAAAACAACACAAATCTCATGTCAATACCGTAATACCCAGTACCTCAGAATATGACTAAATGTGAAAAGATTTTAGAGAGGAAATTAAGTTAAATGGAAATCATTAGGATGAATCCTAATCCAAACTGACATGTTCTTCTAAAGAAAGGAGATTAGGACACACAAAAAAGCCAGGATGTACCCACACAGGAAAAACCACATGAGCGTAGAGCAAAGGGGCAGCCATCCCCAGGCCAAGGGGAGAGGCTGCAGAAGAAATCACAAGGGCAGAACCCTGACCTGGAACGTCTAACTTCCAGAACTGTGAGAGTAAACAAAAAAATTTTTTTTTGGTTTTAAGCCACCCACTTTGTTGCTTGCACAACTAGCAAACTAATAGACTAGGAAAGACCAAAGCCCATAGGAATCAATGCAGTGGCGTCCACAACCGAAGTGAGGAAGTAATATTTGTTGAAGTTTCTTCCACGCCATACACATAACCAGGAGGAAAGAGGAAAGAGCAAAAGAGAGTGAATCTGTATTGGAAGCTCAGTGCCAAGCAGTATAAACTTGGGCCAAGTTGCATACCAAGCACCTTAATCTGCATTTTGACATATAGCAATAAAAAGAGATTAAGCAGAAAATCAATTCTGAAATAAGACTTAGTGCTGTTCTGTGTCAGGCGGTTTATCCATGAAGAGAAGAATTTTCTGGCATGGGCCTGAGATAAGTCAAGCAGCATTTAGGTCTAGGGAAAGAAGATCAGCAGCCACTTGTAAAATATCAGGCCCTTTGAGTACTGATTGAAGCTTAGGGCAAGACCACCATCCTTGATATGAGTAAGACTAGAATTAAGAACAAGCAAACTCCCAGTGTTACGTAGAGCTAGGGAATGCTTTAACCCAGGGGCTGAATAAATCCTGCTTCCTTCTGTTTTACCATTCTTCTTAGTGGTATATCAGATCTGCTATCTCAATGGCATAGGTAATGATACATGAGTATCATTATCATTAAGTATCAATGATACATGACTACCCTGGAGAATTAATAGAGGGGTAAGGTGGGTTCAAGGGAATATATAAGTTTTTGCAAAGATGTATTAATCAAAATTCAAAGTCTGGGGAAATTTAACTTAATCATGTCAATGATTTTTCATGCAGATGCTGATTTAAATGTGAAAATTTATGGAAAAACCTAAATAGAAGTTTCTTTCTACCACAAGTGAGTCATTAATCAATTATAGAGATGGGTGGGGTGGATAATAATTTGGAGAGGGAGCTTATACCTAAAGGCAAGACTCAAATGCAGTAATGAGCTATAGATAAAGAAGAAGAGAAGTAAAAGTATAGATTAAATTAATTTATATAACTTATGAATCAACAAATACTTCTTGCCTTTTTATAATTTGCCTAGTTTTACACAGGATTCATTATAGGACTCTGGATAAATTTAAAACATAATCTCAAAGTTTAAGAAGTTACTCATATCATACAGAAAAGCACCTTAACTTGAAAATATAAAGTATTTACATGTAAAGTGGCAAGAAAGGGTACAAATGATCTTGTAGATGATAGCAGCATGGAAATTTAATCTGAACAGAGACTTTGTGCTTTGTAGTGGGGTGTGGTATGGACTGACACAAAAGAAAAAGCAAGCATTGGAGCCAGCCATCCTGAGCAAAGGTTATGAATTAGAAGATTAATGTGGCACATTTTTAAAGCAGGAAACAAATTAATTCAACCTGACATTGTCTAAAAATGAAAGAATTTGAAGGTGTTGGGTTTCCCAGGAAGGAAACCCTGAAACAGAGATGGAGATTGGCATTCAGAAAATGTACTGAGAGGTATTCTGGGGATCAGAATAGATGGCAAAAAAAAAAAAAAAAAAAAAAAAAAAAAAGACTGAGTAAAGGGAAAGGATGGGCTCCACACCTGTTTCAACAAAGCCTCATCTGACCCTAGAGGAAACTCTAGACCTAGGATTAATCTTCAGAGCTGCACCAAAAGGACTGAGTATTTATAGTTTTATACTGACCCATCCATTCAATGCAATTCTAGAAAGGGAGGACAATTTCCAAACAGGTCTAGAAGCTGGCAGAAGCTGGGAGATTCAGTCTTCAGGTCTTGAAAAGACATAGAGAATATTAGAGCATCTGCTATAATACACCTCTTATAGGTCTCAGATCCAGTGTTTTTTGTTTGTTTGCTTGTTTGTTTGTATAAACTATTACAATAGATACTCTAGAACTCTGTGTACCTATATTCTTTAGGAAAATTTAAAACGGGAAAGATACTGGGACAAACTACGGCCCCATTGTTGCAGTTGGTTTTAGCAACTGATATTCATGACCTCCCTCATACACTACATTCTAGATTTTTCTATCATCAGCTAGCACTTCAGTGTCCTAGGTAGCTTACTAAGTAATGTGACCATGACACTGACTCTGATGTGATATGAATATACCTTCTTAGGCCATGATTTATGTATGCACTAGTCCATTTATTGTCAACATTGACCAAGGAAAATAGCAATAGGTATCAACGTGGATCATCTGGTGCCAAACTCATGCAGGGTAGTGGCTCTTTCCCTTACCCTCTGGTCCCTTGGCACAGGGAGCCCCAAATTCTCAGGTAACTTGCACAGCACAATGGAACATTTGCTGTGCACTTAGGGAGAGGCAGTCTCCTTTTGGAAATCAGAATATTTAACTCAAAAAAGAGCAAAGTTGATTGAACAAGAAATAGAAATTTCCCAAGTAAGTTACTGGAAGTGATGGAAGGCAAAGACACTCCTGCATCCACCGTTTTGGATTATTTATCCAGTGGACTGGAGACACAGTGCTTTCAGTGTATGTGGAATACTGAAGGACAGCACCCCATGACCTTTGGTATTATGTATATGCTGGCACTTTAGCAGTGCCTTCGACAATACATCACTGTTTCAGGTTGGAACCTTCTGGATGGTGTGGTATGTGATGTGTTGAGGCAATCAGATTCTGTCCTGAAAACCAAAAAGGCATCATGAAATTTTATTGGGACAACTGCCCTCAACCTTCTGATAATCATCTTTGATTCCTTTGGTTATTATAGTGAATCATACTATTATTGAATACCATCTTTCTTGCTCCCAAGGGAGTCGTGTTCCAATAGCCATCTCCATAACTCTCTTTGTGTCAAAACAGTTGCTTCCTTCATGACCCATGGCCATGCCAATAATTACAACAATTATATTAGCCTGGATTCTGTTGGTCAAGCCTCCACATCTGTCTTCTATTGTTCCAAGTTTTATCATCAAAGAATATAGTTATTTAATGGCATAACCTACCACAAGCCTTGGCCTAACACAGAAGAGACAAACTGAGCTTCTAAGTGATACCTGTTCCCTGATCATAAGCACATTCCTTATTACTTTGGTTGAAGCCAGCCTCAGCAACTTAGTGAGACCCTGTTTCAAAATAAAAAAGTAAAAAAAAAAAAAACAAAAAACAAAAAAACACTGAAGGATATAGTTCAGAGGTAAATCACCCATCACTCTTGGACTCAATCCTCAATCCCCAGTACCAAAAATGCAAAAAAAAAAAAAAAAAGAATCAAGAATCATGGCATGCTTGTTATATACAGATATATCTTGGTCCACTTCAAATCTATGACATTGAGTCTCCCTGAAGAAAAATATTGAGAAAATTATCTGAGTGCCATTAATATATTTGGTAAGTGTTTCTAGGAAGCAGTGGCAGGAGAGCATAGAAAGGAAACAGAGAAGGAGAGGAATGCAACAAGTTGTGCATTGTTGCATTACTGCACAATTTACCATTATAGATAGGTAAGCTTCAATATCATTGTATAACACTGGAACCATATAAAATGCTTGCCATGGTTACCCCACCTAATGGGCAGGAAAAATCTAACTCCCACTATTCATTGGGGTGGGCTGTTTCCATAAATATTAATGTCTCCAGAACTTCTGGTCTGAACTGTTGCAACTAAAAATAGAGCTCCTACATAGAGAGTTGTATTTGCATAGTAAATCTGGGCTAGGATAGTGAGTGCTGAATGGATATGGATTGGGTACTGATAGTGTCTGCTAAAAAGAATTTCCAGAAAAAGTGACTGGAATTGGTATTAATAATACTAACTTAAATTTATAATTACTTAATTAGTATTAAGTAGTTTTCATGATCAGGTAAGTTCAGGCAATACTGCTCCAATTCATGCCACGTATATTAGAAAGTGACCAACATAAAGATATTAGCTCCATTAGGAGATAGGTATTTACAAAATTGGAAAGGGCATGTAATATAAGAAGAGGACCACAACAAAACCAAGGAAATGGATTCAGTAGCATCCAATAAGATAGCAATATGATGATGAATTTCAAAATAATCATAAAGTGAATATATTTTGAATTTTGAGAACCTCACTATTTAAAGATGTTGTCATTGTCATTTATTTCATGAGTCTCATGCACGTTTGTCACTATCACTGTGAACTGCATTATGATATGAGACTATAATGCACAAATAAAAGTATAAAAAGACATTAAAGTGCTAAGCCTACTATCTATTAGGGGTTTAAGAAAGGACACTTTAGGGCAAAAATAATTAAACTGAAGATTGCATGAAGTAATGAAGCTAGACTATTTTAGATATGGACTCTATTGTCCTTCAATATTCATGATGAATTTATTAGACACATTTTGGAGATCACAGTGATAACTCTTGAAGCCCTAGGGAATTTGATCATCAATGAGAATATGCTGGCTGCCCCAAGCACATTATAATTATGTTTAATCTAAGAACCAAATTGTTATGGTTCTACTATTAATGATACATACTAAAGTCAAGTTTGAAATAAAAATAAATATAAGGAGAAATCAAGTTGTGGATTGAATAGTAGTGTCAAAAATACAAGAGTCATTGCTATTTATTTTTTATTGCTGTGTTTTCTTAGAATATTTAAAAACTCCAGTTTTCATTTTGAGTCTGACAATGGCATGCTGGAAGAACTGATTATGCAGTAATTTGTAAGTCAACGTTAAACTTCGAGATTTTTCTCTAAGTACATTTTATTCTAAGCTGCTAAAAGATTTTTTACAAAAGTATTACACATACTTAAAAATCACTCTCAGGAATTAGAGACATAAGGGGACAAAAAAAAATCCCTATCTTAATTCTCAATTGGGATCCCTGTAGCAAAAGACAGATTACGAAGAATAAAACAAACAAGTTTATTAACATGAGTATCATACTGTAACACACAGGAACACCCAGAAATGAGTAACTAAAACAGATGACTTAGAAATCCAGCTTCTACAGTCCCCTCAGTAAAGTGTATGACAATGAGAAATGACAAGACAAAGAAAGCAGTTTAGAGTCTTCCAGGATAGTAACTGTGGTAAAATAAATGTATGCAAGAAAACTCGGACACTTTGGAGTAAAGTTTGGAGATTCTTCCGGTACCATGTCTGGCTTGGTAAAAATCTAGAATCATCTCTAGTAAATGAGAATTTGTATCCTGCCTTTAGGCAGAAAAGAAAAGAGCTTTCCTATGGTTTCAGTGTCTTAATTGCCTCCCATTCAAAATAATTATTTTGCCAAAAGGCTTATTTTAGGGGCACCATATTCTGGTCTCCTATAGTGATTTTTTGACATGATACATTGTGGTTGCCAATATATAAATGCAAGGGTGTCTTCAACATATAAATGCAATAGTGAATAGTTCAGAGAGTACCGTATTAATCTAAGCAATTTTAAAAAATGGACTTGACTAGGGGGTAGAATTTGATGAAGCAAGATAGGTAGATGAGGTAAATGTTGCTGATGGATTAATAGATCCACATGGTAAATTAGGTATAGGGTCAAGATTGCTTGGATATTTTGTGAATATAAACAATCTTGGCCATAAATATTTTTCAAGGATGTATTAAAAATAAAGATAATTTTACAGTTAAAGAACAGTGAAAAAAAAAATCTGCCCAGTACAAGAACAATCCCCAAATCAGCCCAAGAGTTAGTACTATCAAGTGATCAGAAACCAAACCAAGGAAAACCAAGCCAACTTCAAATATTAAATTTGAAACTCACAGCTAAGAAAGCAAATAACCCAATCAAAAATGGGCAAAGGACCTAAATAGACACTTCACAAAAGAAGAAATACAAATGGCCAATAAATGTATGAGGAAATGTTCAACATCATTAGCAATCAGAAACATGCAAATCAAAACTACTTTGAGATTTCACCTAACTCCAATCAGAATGGCAATCATAAAAAACAAAAAACACAAACAATAACAAATGCTGGCAAGGGTGTGGAGAAGTAGTGGGAACCCTAATACATTATTGATGGGATTGCAAATTAGTGCAACCACTTTGGAAAACAGTATGTAGGATCCTCAGTCGAATGGGAATGAACCTACCATATGATCCAGGAATACCACTTCTGGGTATCTACCCAAAAGAATGGAAACCAAACTATCAGACTGACTCATGTGTATCTATGGTTATAGCTGCACAGTTCACAATTGCCAAAATATGGAAGCAGCCAAGATGTCCATCGACAGATGAATGGATTACAAAACTATGGGATATGTACACAATGGAATTTTACTCAGCCATAAAGAACAAAATCATGTTATTTGCAGGGAAATGGTGCAACTGGAAAACATTATGTTAAGTGAGATTAGCCAGTCACAAAGGGTAAAAAAAGCATATGTTCTCCCTAATATGCAGATGCTAGGGAGAAGATGGGGCATAAGAGGGACTCCAGATGAAAAAGGAGAAACGCTAGATAAGCAAAGAAGTTGACTTAACTGAAGGTTATGAATGGGGGTGGGGGCACCCTAATGCACATGATGTACTTTCACAAATATATCAAAGTCAATCACTAAACTGAACTTGAGAAGGAGAGAGGGCGAGGGAGTGGAATGGGAATTGGGGAAGGGGTTAAATGAGAAATGTGTGAATATATGCCTTTATCAGCTTGTACCTAACAAAGATGTATGATTACAATGTACGATTAATTTAAAAAATATTCCCTGTTAAATAGTTGAAAATTGAATCCCAAAAGCTTCATGAGATATAAGGAATAATGTCAAAACTTTAAGCATATGCTAAATATTTGAAGCATAAAACAATGACAAAGGATGATTAGTCTATAGAATTAGAATAACAAAATGGAATTAAAATAGAAAAGTAATGATATGAAAACTACCAAGGATTGAGGAAGGTCAAAACCAACATTTCTTGTATTGTTAAACAGTTGGGTTATGATATAGATTCAGTTTAGACTTTGTTACATATGTAGCCTAAAACGTCTGTATACACTAAAAATAGGAAAAGAATGTACAATTTCCAAACTGAAAAAAAAAACACATGGGGGAAAGACAACAAGGACTAAGGGAAGGAAACATGGAGAAAGCTGGATAAGGAGCTAGTAGAAAAAGTGTATAATAATACAAATATGTTGATAATCACAATAAGTGATAATCACAATAAGTATAAATGGATTAAATTTACTGGTTGGATTCACAGGTTTTTTTTTGTTGTTGTTGTTTTATTTTGGTTTTTGTTTTTGTTTTTGTTTATACAAAAGGAACTCCTAAATCATAAACACAAAGAATTTGGGAAAAAACCACAATGGGTAAAATAGACTAGGTGCATGCTATCTAAAACACAACTGATGTGTCTGTATAAAAAAATCAAATAAATAGAGACAGGAGGATCACAGACTCAAGGCCATCCTCAGCAACTTAGTGAGACTCTATTTCAAAATAAAAATAAATAAATAAATAGATGTGAGTGTAGCTCAAAGGTAGAATGCCTCTGGGTCCCATCCTCAGTACCAAAACATAAATTAAAAAAAATCCATTGGGAATAAAAATTTTTTACATAATAAACATGAATTGAATTGCCAGAAATATGATCCTAAATATGAATGTACTTACACAACTCCAAAACAGAAAACAAGTTAACATAATTAGATAAAGTAATCAATATTGTAATATATAAAACAGTGGATAGTTTATAGTTTGGATCTTGATATAAAATTTCTTATTTTCTCATTTTCTAGTTATTTAATGTTATGCAACAAACCATGTTAAGTCTTAGCTATATAAAATATTTATTTTATTCTTGACTATGAAATTTCAATAGGGCTCAGCAGTAATAGCTTTTATCTGCTCTCAGAATCATGTAGAGTGGGTAAATGACTGCAAGCTACAATCATGTGAAAGTTTGAGAACTCATATGTCTGCATGTGTAAAAGCTAATGCTGCCAATAAGTTGAAAGCTTAGGTGGGAATATTAGACAGGTCACCTAAATGTGGCCTGAAATTCTTCATGACACATCATGACTGAGTCCCAAAGGTGAGGAAAGGGAGGATGAGAGAGAGAGAGAGAGAGAGACAGAGAGACAGAGACAGAGAGACAGAGACAAAGAGAGAGAGAAACATAATTTTTCTGTTGGCCTTGAAATTTCTGCAGCACTGTCTCTACTGCATTCTATTTGACAAGGCAGTCACAAAATCTGGACCAAATTTAAGTTGAGAGCAAAGAGTATCTACTGTGTGTGTGTGTGTGTGTGTGTGTGTGTGTGTGTGTGTGTGTGTACACATGTGCTACATGTGTTACAATAGTGTCCAGAGGATGTTCTGCTAATGAGCTACACTGTCAGCCCTGTTTTATTTTTTAGTTTGACACCAAAATCTTACTAAGTTACCAGCACTCCCATGTACTGGAATTACAGGTATGCACCACTGTGCTTGGCTCAGTTTCTACTTTTTGATTGAGGAACTGGCAAGCATGGAAGAGCATATTGGACTAAAAATACTGCCATGACCTCTTTATGAAAAATGCAACATGCTATACCTTTATACTAGAAATACATGGAAAAAAAGAGATCTTGTCAATTTGACAAACAATTACTTAAACTTAATTCCTTTGCCTACTTATCTTACTTTAACATAACTATCTTCAATAGCTAGAGGACTCATTGCCATCTTTATTCACTTCTCCTTTAAAAGGTAAACCAATTTTTGAAGCACAAGGCTTGTTATGCTGCCTAAGCTTATTATCTAGAGTAATTACTTACTATCGAAAGTAGTACTTTATTCATTGCTATGTGGAAGAAGTTGAAAAATTGCAATTGGAATGGGAAATGAACACAGTCTATTTTATAATTGCCTTTCATGGGGTTTTCTCTAGTTGCTTAAACCTCAGACCAGTAAACAGCTTGGGTGAGATTGTGAGACACTCTATAAAATGCATACACATTTAAAGATCAATGGGGGAATAAAGAAAGTTCTTACGTTGTTTCAAAGCCACATTTTTGTCTTAGTAAATAGGAATATGTTAATGTTCAATTTATCCTCCAGTTTTATTAGCAATGCACCTGAGAAAAAGTTCCTTTTGTTCATTTGTTTCTGCCTTGCTTGCTTTTCTCCAAGTGGTAGCATCTATGGGTGGTAGCATCCATATTTTGATTCATTTTAGGTTAGGTTCGCAATGATAATGATACTCTATTAAACATTTGTGTTTCCTCCAAAGCATTCACTAAAATATATTCTTGATGTTTAAAAATGAACACAATTATTTACAAAAAAATTAATCCTGGATTAATGTTTGATATTTTATGCAAAAAATAGGAAATGTACAAAAGATTGGCACAGAATAATGAGCAAGATTGCACTAATAGAAATATAATGAGTATGTACATTTTTCTAATAATTACAGAAATATAAGCACATAGAAAATTTACAAAAATTAGTATGAGGTGACAAATTAGAAAACATCATTTAATGCATGTCTGCATATCTTCCATTAGATTTTTCTTAGACATTTTATATTTCTTGTTGTCACTTTTGATGTAAATTGCATTTTATATCTATTATTAGTACATAGAAGGTACTTTTTATATTAATCATACATGGAGGAAACTCGCTGAACTTTAATTCTGAGAATATGTCTGCCGCTGCTTTTTTTTTTTTTTTTTTTTTTTTTTTTTTTTTTTTTTTTGTGGTACGAGGGATTGAACTCAGGAGCATTCTACCTCAGAGCTACACCCCCAGCCCTATTTTTTATTCTTTATTTTGAAATAGGGTCTCACTAAGTTGCAGAGTGCCTCACTAGGTAGCTGAGGCTGGCCTCAAACCTGGATCTTCTGGTTTCAGCTTCCCAAATGCTGGGATTACAAGCATGCACCACCAGGCTCAGCTTCTCTGCTGCTTCTCTCTGGGTTCTCTGTGCTCTAAAACTATGAGAAATATGGAAAAGGAAAGGAGGGACATGGTGCTAGTTGGAACAAATTCTTTCTTAGAGAATGGTGACACTTTGTGCTGGGTATCTCTATCAAAATGTTTACTTGGGTGATGTAACTTCAAGGCCTTCTCTCTAACCTTCCCTTGCCTTATTCACAGCATAGCATCAGCTTGAAGATCACACTCCACCTTTCCTAAATAGATTCAGCAGAAGACAACATTAAGTGTTATGAACACACTCTTGCACAGCAGACTGCCATTATATGAAAAGCCTCCTTCAGAGGGAAAAAAAATCAACTTTATCCACTTAGTCAATTGCTATTAATAAGTTGCATTGTAATCCACTTACTCATAAATTTAATAAATGTAAATATTTCAATAATACATTTGCTTAATATTTTTTCTTTTACTGCTTATACTTAGTATCATGAATATTTGTGATATTTTATCCTATCTCTATCTGAAACTGTACTGTCCAGAGGTAAAGATATAAAATTTTATAACTCAGCTTAAATGATCAGCATTAAAATCATTAAAAATAAAATAATTCAGGGATGAGTTTCATATTAAATATATTATCTGAAATTGTCTACATTTCAGTCTGTTCTGTTATTCTCAAAATGAAATAAACATTCTAAAAATCAAGGATAGGGAGTATCCTTATACACAGAAGTTAACAGAAAACGTTGTCAAACAATAGTTTCTGGTGTCGAGCTCAGAAAGTAATTTTTTCCTAGTTTATTATGCTGAAACTTTTTCATTATTAGTATCTTACATGGAACCAGATTGTTTTCTGACTGTAAAACAATGATATTATGGAACTGGGACATTAAATATGGTCAAATATGGATATGTTGGGATGAGAAGGTGTGAGTCACTATGACCACAATTTATATATGAAGAGGCAGAGGTGGATGTGCACGAATGACACAAAGGAATCATCTTCTCTCATATTTGTTGCCTGAGAATAGGCATTGACTTGAATTTTTCTACAATTTGAACTTGGTCTAAGGGTATTAGTCAGCATTTCCATAGCTATAATCTAGATAATTGACCATATAACTTTAGAAGAAAGAAAACTTGTTTCCTCACAGTTTGCGGTTCAGTTCATGTGAGGCCCGGGACCACAGGTCTCAGGGCATGGCAGTAGGAAGTGGAGAGAGGGAAAGAGCAAGGCTTAGCTCTCACAACATGGAGGCCAGAAGCAAGAGAGAGCAAGGAGGGGAGGAATCATATATAATTTCCAAGGCAACAGCCCCAGGGACCCACTTTCTCAGCCATATTCTACCAGCCTCGGCCACCACACAGATTTCATTACAATGCTGAGATTACAACACTCATGACTTAGCTATATCAACTCCAAATACCAATTTATGAGCTCTTTAGGGGCCATTTTATATCTAAATATAACATTCCACCCCTGGTCCCTGAAGAGCTCTTGCCCATCCAGAATGGAAAATGCACTTAGTCTATCTCCTAGAGTTCCTAAAGTCTTAATAGTTCCAGCATCACTCAGGGTCCCAAAGTTCTGTTTCCTCTGAAACTCAAGGTGAACTCTTGTAAGCACCTGTGAAAGACAATGAAAATCAAAATCAAAAGCAGCTTATACACATCCAATGTACAATGGCAAAGAATAAATGTTTGCATTCCCAAAAGGGAGGAATAGGACTATGGGAGGAGAAAGGAATAGGACCAAAACAGTATGGAAATTCAGCAGGACAAGCATCTAATCCTACAGCTTCAATTCTGGCATCTGGAGCACATGGAGGTGAGATGAGACCTCCAAAGGGTCTTGGCAGACCCCTGACCCTGCAATGGACAGTGTACTGGTTCTTCCAGCCTAGCTCCATGGCTTGCAACTTGCAGCCTTTCCTCACAGTCATTCCTTGTTTTGGGTGTTTCTAAATCTTGGGGTTTTGTCCCTGCAACCTTGGCTTCACCCTCACAGCTTCACAAATTGATCCATTTGAGCCTGCTTGCAGGGATTCTGACCCTGCCATTACCTAGCTTTCCAGACCTTCCTTTGAAATGTAGGGGCAAGCCTTTCTGAACCCTTGTTTCTAGCAAAGCCAGCATTTCATGAGCCCTGAGATAGATCATCCACAGGAAAGGTAGTCACACTCTTTTTAGTCACTATCACTTGGCTCTTTTCAATCACAACAGCAGAGCCCACATCCATCTGAGCTGTCGCTGGCCCTGATTCCATCTGTTGCTTCTGTCATGGCCATTGTTTGCCCTGCCCCATCATGGCCACAGCTTCTTCCTTCCTTTTATCCATCTTACTTTATTCCACAATGCCATCTCTCTGGGCCCCAGTTTTACACGTGCCTTTCTGGCCAAACTGCAAATCTATAATGTCTCTCTGCTTTACTTTCTGCTCCCAAAATTCAATGTACAATTTGATGAACATGACATAAATAGCCATAATGCAGTTTGAATATTTTGCTGTTTTGAGACTTCCTCCACCAATTTAATCAGCCCATCATCTTTAAATTCAGCCTAATGCAGTTTCAGGACACGGACAAAATGTCAATAAGATCTTGGCCAGAATGTAGAACTTATGACCTCTACTCCATTTTCCTATTTTTGCCCTTCAAAAATCTCCTGAGCATAGTCTCTACTGTCTGCCTTTCTAGCCATATTCTAGTCCTTTCAATTTCCTCTCACAAAACAGTTCCAATGACTTCATTAGAATGGATTTATCCACTGCTGAGATTATAATTATAATGACTGAAGTATATCAACTTCAAACACAAAAGTAAATAATAAATATATAATATACCGTGTGGCAACCAGTGTTAAAACACAGAGAGTAAATTAAATGAGTTTGGACTAGGGTTCTGTTCTGTAAAGGATGTTAAGAAGTCCTCTCTCGCTGGATATGGGGGCTCATGCCTATAATCCCATTACTTGGAAGGCTGAGACAGGAGGATCACAGGTTTGAGGCAAGCCTCAGCAACTTATCCAAGACCCTCAGCAACTTTAAGACCCTGTTTCAAAATTTTAAAAATTAAAAAGGGCTGGGGTTATAGCTCGAAGATAGAATACCAATCTCCAGCAGCAACAAAATAAGAAAGAAAGAAAGAAAGAAAGAAAGAAAGAAAGAAAGAAAGAAAGAAAGAAAGAAAGAAAGAAAGAAAGGAAAGAAAGAAAGAAAAGAAAGAAAGAAAGAAAGAAAGAAAGAAAGAAAGAAAGAAAGAAAGAAAGAAAGAAAGAAAGAAAGAGAAAGAGAGAGACTGACTGACTCTCTGACAAGTAGCCAGTCGTGTTATGGTTTTTTTGTTTTTGTTTTTGTTTTTTTGGCGGTACCGGGGATTGAACTCAGGGGCATTCTACCTCCGAGCTACACCCCCAGCCCTATTTTTTATTCTTTTTTATTTTGAAACCGGGTCTCACTAAGTTGTGGAGTGCCTCACTAGGTAGCTGAGGCTCACCGCGAACCCGGATCCTCCGGTCTCAGCCTCCCGAATGCTGGGATTACAAGCGTGCGCCACCATGCCCGGCCTGTGTTATGGTTTTAAAGAAGCAAATTAGTGAGTAAGTGAGGTACTTTCCCTGAGCTAGAGTAGTTCATGCAAAGGAAGGTTCTGGAATAGGTATTCCAAGGTACAAACAAGAGTGGTTATTGGTGAATGCAAAGAAGAGGAATAAGGGCAGTGTAGATATGAGAAGTAAGTTGCAGGGAAGAAAGAGAGGTAACGGGTCCAGAACTCATAATACTCTGAATTATTCTGGAAGTCATATGGGACTTTTAAAAGGGGAGGAACAGAGCCGGGCGTGGTGGCGCACGCTTGTAATCCCAGCATTCGGGAGGCTGAGACCGGAGGATCCGGGTTCGCGGCCAGCCTCAGCTAGTGAGGCACACTGCAACTTAGTGAGACTCGGTTTCAAAATAAAGAATAAAAAATAGGGCTGAGGATATAGCTCGGAGGTAGAATGCCCCTGAGTTCAATCCCCAGTACCGAAAAAAAAAAAAAAAAAAAAAAAGGGGAGGAACATATCATACTTAGACATTAGCAGGATCACTCTGGCTACTATGTAGAGGGATGAATTTGGAGGGATAGAAGGGTGGGATTAATGAAACTTCTATTGTGATATTATTGGTGATGATGTTGAATAGAATTAACATATGATTTTATTAGATGTTGAAAAACCATTTGACTTAGGAACCTTCCATGGTAAAAACTGCCAACAATTGAGGTATAGAAGGAATATACCTCAGCACAATAAAGGCCATATATAACAACCTCATGGCTAATGTTGCATTAAATGTGAAAAGCTGAAAATTTTATTTTAAGGAAAAGGTCAAGACATGGATGCCCATTCTTGCCACTTCTATTTAAGGTATTACAGCAAGTCCTTACCAGAACAATTAGGCAATAAAAAGAAATGAAATCAATTATAATAGGAAACGAATAAATGGCACTGCCAGTTTGCTGATTACATGATTTTACATATGTATGAAATCCTTAAAATCTATTAAAGCCTATTAGAATTTACAAATATAGTAAATTTATAGGGTATAAAATGACAGAAATCATCAACAGCTTTATACACTAACGACAAATTTCTCAAAAAGTAAATCAAGAAAACAATTGTATGTATCATAGCTACATATATAAAATAATATAGTTAGAAATAAATTCAACAAAGGAGATGAAATATCTTTACATTGAAAACTATAAAAACATTGATGGAAACACAAATAGATACTGTGTACCCATGGATTTGAATAATTAATATTGTTAAAGTGTCAATACTAACCAAAGCCATGTACATTCAACATAATCCCTATAGAAATTCAAATCAGTTTACACAAAAATAAAATGAACTACAAAGCTCATATGAAGCCACAAGAAATCCTGACTAGCTAATGCAACCTTGAGCAAAAATTTCAAGGCATCATATTACCTGCGTTCAAATTATATTACAAAGCTCTAGTAATTAAAATAGCATGGCACTAGCATAATGACAGAGAAACTGAAGCATGGAATAAAATACTATACAGATCCCACAAAAGAACTCAATTGATTTGGAACAAAGATTCTGCAAAAAACAATAGGAAAAAAACTCTCTTCAGTAATGGATGTTTGGAAAACTGTGTATCTACTTTCAAAAGAAGAAAATTGGACTCTTTCCCACCACCTACAAATATCAATTAAAAATGGATTAATGTCTTTAATTTAAGAACTCATACTATAAAACTACTAGAAGGATATATGGGTGAAAACCTATACAACATGAATCTGGGAAATGATCTTTCATATTTGACCTCAAAAGTTCAGGCAACAAAGGCACAAATAGACAAATGGGGTTACAACTAACTAAAAAAGCTTCCATATAGATAAGGAAGCTATTACTAGGTTGAAGAGAAAGTACACAGAGTAGGAGAAAATATCTGCAAAATAAACATTTGATAAGGGGTTAATATATAAACTATATAAAAATGCAATAGTACACCGGGCGTGGTGGCGCACGCTTGTAATCCCAGCATTTGGGAGGCTGAGACCGGAGGATCCGAGTTCACGGCCAGCCTCAGCTACCTAGTGAGGCACTCCGCAACTTAGTGAGACTCGGTTTCAAAATAAAGAATAAAAAATAGGGCTGGGGGTGTAGCTCGGAGGTAAATGCCCCTGAGTTCAATTCCCAGTATCACAAAAAAAAAAAAAAAAATGCAATAGTAAGAAAACAGTCCAAGTTAAAAATGGACAAAGGGCATTAATAGACATTCTCAAAATAAGACCAACAAATGACAACTGATATATGGATAAAAAATGTTCAGCATCATTAATTACCAGGTAAACGCAAAATAAAAGCACAATGGTATATCACCTAATATCTGTCAGAATGGCTATAAGTAAAAAGATGAAAGATAACAAATATAGGTGAAGACATGGAAAAAAGGTGACCCTTGTACACTGTTGATGGGAATGTAAATCAATATAGCCATTATGACAAACTCTATGGAGGTTGCTCAGAAAACTAAAAATAGAATTAACATATGATCTGACAATTTCACTTCTATGGGATCTAACCTATATATGCAAAAGTTTTATATAAGAATGTCAAAGGATTATCCAGATGCCTATATTCCTTGCAGCATTATTTATAATAGCCAAGTTATGAAATCAAACTAATTAATGGATGAATGCATAAAGAAAAAGTCATGTATATAAAGAAAATGTGGAGTTTATATACAAACTAGAATACTATTCAGCCTTACAAGGAAGAAAATTCTTTCAATTGTGACACAATGGACCCAAAGGGCATTTATACATCAAAATGTATAAATAGATGTATAAAATTTTCAGCTAGATGAGAGGAATTACTTTTTTGAGATCTATTGCAAAGCCTAGGAACTCTAGTTAACAATAATGTATATTTCAAAATTGCCAAGAGTTTAAATTTCATATGTTCTCACCACAAAAGAAAACTATTAGTTTGATTTAATCATTAATTATTTTATACATATATCTTAACATCACTGTATTTCCCATAAATGTAAACAATTATAGTTTGTCAACTTATAACAAAATAAATACAATAAATGGAGAAAGTCAAAAGGGTGGTTTGGATATGGGATTTGAAGGTGAGAGTCAAGAGATGGCTCCAAAATTATCACTAAATTGTATAACTCAAATTATAAACACTTTAAAAAAATAAATCAGTGTAAAACAGTTTGGGTTCTTCCCCCTTGCTTGGATCAGTAGTTTTCAAATGTGGGTATGTGGCAGAATCACCTGAAGATCTAATAGACTGTGCATACACCCCAGCTCATTGGTGTAGGATAAGATTGAGTCTCTAGTTTTGCCAAGTTCCCCAGTGATTTTAATGTATGCCTGAGTTTAAGAACCACTGGTTTAGGTAAAGAAAGCGTTTAGGGGAATATTGATTAATGGCTAAAGTGATTTTTTTTCAAAAAGAAAATAAAAGAAAGAAATTTAGTTTTTTTTTGTTCTATGACTAGGGACAAAACCAAATCATGTTACATGAATATAATTAATGTATCACTATGAATCTCACTAGTGTGTACAATTAGAATGCACCAATAAAAATTATTTTAAAAATGTTATATGCCACTCTCCTGGATATAAATGAATCTAATTATTAAACAAACAATTAATTAAATGAGTATTTCTTTTTCTGACATTTAATTTTCTGCTTAGATTTAACTCTAGGAGTAAATCCTCCAGTTTTCCACTTTGTGTTTGAAAGCTGCATTGCCTTTTGGTGCCTGTTGCCTGTAACTGGGCAGGTGAGTATGTAGTGTTCTTACTAGTCACACACACACACACACACACACACACACACACACACACACACGGAAACACTTGCTGGCACAATGGAACCCTGGGCAAATATTTTCTGCTTTGTTACCCTCACCTTCTTGCTCTTTAGGGCTTTAAGTTTCCTATGGTGCCTTCATTCTTCCAGCAGAGAAAATTGTACCACCCACAGAAATCATGCTGTGTTTTCAAATCCTAGTGGTAACGCAACAATGGTCATTCCTGGAAATGGTAAAACACAGAGAGGGGGAAGCAGTTCCTGTATCTGGGTCATCTCAGCTGCTGTCGGCTGAGGAACAAGTTCTGGAAGCCCCAGTCTCCTGGAAACCTGTGTTTCGTACCTAGTTCATTTTTACGCAGCAAGCTGCCACTGTGTGGCTGAGATGGCACTTGATGAGATGCAGTGGAGTGATGAAGACTTCAGGGGAGAGAAAGGAACCCGGGGGGAAAATATTGGGCAAAAATGTAAATGAAGTAAAGGTAATGGCCAGCATTACCAGGCTCTGTTGCTTTCAATAACACAAATGCTTTCAAGAAGATGAATTTCCAGGACAAGAGAAAGATGGCACAAATGAAACCTAACTGACAGACAGTCATGGCCAACTGGTTCTATTATTTTCAATAGGCTGAATCAGAGAATCTGCTCCAACAGTCATACCTTGAAATAATATTCAAAAGGGAGGACAGTACAGTGGCAAAACTGAATTTAACTTTTTTGAATTTAACTTTTTTACACTCTTCCACATAAATATCTACAGCTAAAAGTTTTGAAATGGCCCATTATATAAATCTGATGAATGGGATCCATGTCATGCTAAAAGTTTGTCATAATTGAAATTTAAAAGAAAAAAATCGAATTCACTCAATTTGATAGTTGTCTTTTATAAAAACAAAACCTCTTCCTGAAAATCTAGGTGTGACCAATATCTATAGAATCACTTAAAGACAGCAGATAATTCTAACACTTATTACAATGTATTATTGTATACTGTTTTACTATCTCTTGATATGTTCATAGATATTTGTTAGAATGTATTTAACTTTTTTGGCTCAAACATATAACATTTTTTTCTTTCACCTTAAAATCAATTTTTCTTAAGGTAACTTTTCCCCTCAGTTTGAAGCCAGATAAAGAAATATATTTATTTTATTTTTTTCTTTTATTGGAAATATACTCTTTTTTATGAATTTTTATACTTTTATTGGTGCATATAATTATACATTGTACAGAGGTACAAAGTGATAGAAATATACAATGAACACAACACTTGGTGTGATTCCCTCAAGATTTCATCCCCCTCCCTCCCTTTCCCTGTATATGTCATTGAGATTGGTATCGATAATTTCCTATATGTGCATAACATTATTCATTTTTTAAGGTAGAATTTTTTAAATGTTTTGGTGCATTTTAATCATACATCTTGATGAGGTACAAGGTGATGATGTGTGCAAAGATACTCTTATAGCATACACATATATTTAAAATATTTTTCTGCATTATTTATTGTAGAAGAAACTATCCAACTAAAAGTTCAAGGTTAATATTTTTTATTTGCACTTCCACTGCTGACTCCAATAACAATGAGAAAATCTCTGAGCAATACTGCATTTGGATTTCCATACTTGTTAAGTGAGAAGAGTAACAGTTCTGCTTTATACTATGACGTTTATTAAAATTCTTAGGAGAAATGTGCCTCATCAACATAAGGTTACTAACATCATTTTTAAAAAAATTATTGAGTTAGAAACCACAGGGATTTAGACACACACAGTCTTTGGAATCTCTATAAGTGGAACTGACCTCACAAGTCCCCAGGGATACTGATGAATCAGTAGTCTAGTGGGGTGAATTTTGGTAGTCTTTCAAATAAGAAAACACTTTTTAAACTGTGAAGAGCTTATATGGAGTACAAGTTTTAGTGTTATTATTAGAAATATACATCTGTGTCACAGCTATAGTTGGGGATGATAGTCTCTGGCTCTTGGGGGGGTTGACATTGAGCAATTTAAGAATATATTTTTATAAGATCAAGTAAAGAATATATAGTTTCTTAAGTATCCAACTTGTCATAACTTTACAATAGAAAAAATACTTAAGCATCTGGCTCAGTAAATAATTCTATTATTTATCAAATGTTTATCAAATTATCATTCATTTCTTTCTAAGATTCAGAAACATTTTTAGTCATAGATTTTTTGGAGATTGGATAAAAACTAAGAATTGTCACTACATTTACACATGTGTATATACACAAGATTGTATTAGAATTTGAAGAGGTCTTCAACTCCTAATCTCCGAAGTGAATGAGGCTAATTCTAGAAAGTCACTTTGTATTAACATATGCTCTAGATACTGAAGGTATGCAGAGAAATAGACACTGTCTCAATTTTGGTGGGCAGTATACATATGTTGGACAAAACATAGATCTCACCTTATCACAGAAATTACTTCATTCAGTTTCACATAAATGAACAGCAAGCGATTATAATGATTACATTTTTAATACAGTAAGAGATTTGAAATATTCAGCTAAAGGTAACAATTAGCTTTTTTCCCCTTGGGTTTCTTTTTCCTTCTTACATTTAACTAGCACAAAATTTAAATAAACGTGAAATCTAAATTTTGCTTCTAAAAGTATGTTATGGCTTATAGTCAAGTTAATAAGCATTTTTGAGTGCCTACAATACGAAAGCTCTACAGTAGATATTTTTAAAGCACACGTCTAAATATTTCAAAGCCATCTTTTATTCCCATCCATTTCTATGCTTTCATAATCTTATGTTCTCTTTCACTGAGCACTTGCCTTTGAAAAATGGTATTTTAACACTTGACTGTCTCTTCAGCAAAAGTCATCTTATTGAAATAATAAAACAGACTATATCCTGCTGAGCATGATATTCTGCAAGGAAATAAAGAAAAGGAATAAATACTTGCTTTAATGTTGATGAGTGTAAAGGAAAACAAAATGTCAAGAGATAAAGGAAAAATATCCAAAACCATGCTGCAGTGTGTATCTTCTATGCACTGTGCTTCTGAACAAAGAATGATACAGTAGTATTCAGATAAGGAAGCTCTAACCATTCCTCTGTCTTTTTTTATTGTTTCTCATTTGGGAGCCAATTCATTGGGTCACTGGAAGGTAGATGAGTGGACTGATGGAGACAATATAAGCAAAGGCAAGATAATGGAAGGGACCTTAGAGGCCGTGGGGAGCTGTTGGTGAAGTGGGTGTGCTTGTATTAAAGACAGACCCAATAAAATCCTTCCATTTCTGCAACTATTCCTCACCTGGAAAGGAAAGCAGGAAGCACAAATAATAATAATAATAATAAAAAGGAAAGGACAGCAGAATAACAAATAACCACACACAGTCACTTCGGACCTATACGGAAACAACAGAATACACTTTAAAAAGCAGTAAAAACAATAAAAATCCAGTCATCGTGAAAAAGGAAAGCCTTAGCTGCAATAAAGGCAGTCAATAAAGAAGCTCTCTCATTTAAACATCAAATGCACATTGTTTTGCAACACCTGTTATTCAGCCATAATAGCTTTCTTAACCTGTCAAAGTGTTTAAGCTGAGGAAAAGAAATGGGCCTCCAGCTGTGCGGTTCTGTGGAGAAAGCCTGTGCAAAGCGATATTAGTTTAATGAAATGTGTACAGATTGTAATTGTGGTAATAAGAGGGCAATTCCCTGAGGTGCCATAGGAAGGCGGTGAGCTCAGTCAGGCAGAAAACAGAAGCTCACGGGCTGAGGAGGGAAAATGTGGCTTGCTTGGGAGAGGGCACAGGGAGAGGGCTGGGAACATCAGGGAACTGAGAATCCTGTCAGTAGATTTTCCTGACTCACCCCAAGAAAGTAAGCAAGTCTACAAGGGGTTAAAACCTTCTCCTGGCAGCACAAGTGACCCAGAGCTAATCCAAATCAGTGTTAACTCAGTGCTGCAGGTGCTGGGGAACTCAAGGGAGACAGCTCCTCCGTCTGCGACAAGATGGCCATGACCCTCTGAAACTCATATTCAGGGTGAGAGACAATGAATAATCAAAAGTAAGTGGGGGTTAAAGGTAGCAATACAAAAGAAGAAGTAAAAAGAAATTACAACCCAGACAAGTGTCAGCTCTTTCTGTTTGGTTTTGTTTATCCAGGCACCATACCTAGAAGAACAAAATAGAAAAGATTTTTTAGAAATATTCCTAATAGGAGCCAATTCTATCAGCTGCTTGTTAGATAGCCATGTCACTACTTTAAAAATCTCTAATAACTTAAAAGTCCTAAGAGTAGAAACACACAGACAGGAAGCTCAGGGAGAACCGATGCCAGAGCAAGAAATGTTAAACTCTACTTGCCAAATTACTGGGGGCCAGTGTGAAGTCTGAGAGTTCCGACTTCCAGAGGATGTCAGTTTGCAGCATCCCATACTTTCGTGAGTTTTACCTTCTGGAGCTCTACCAGGTTGAATATCAGAGTGAATACAGCAGTGAATACAGAAGAAAACTCCATTTGTGTTTTCATTAGGGAAGGGAAAAAGGAATCATTTTGAAATAAGCCAGAACAGTCTATCCTTCTTCACAAAGTCTCCTGTTGAGAGAAATTATGTAAACAAAGCCTAATCTGCTAGTGTTTTATCATAACCTAACCTACCCAAGGAAAGAAAATTCTTAGCCATAGAAATCTCGAACTTCCAGTCTCACCTATAAGGAGACACAGAAATATTGAGAAGCAGTTTTGAAATTCACCATCCCAAGACCCAGTCTAAGTGAAACACTAGGTCTTAATCATGGGGCTTCAGACTGCTTCTCCTCTCCCCCACACCTCAGTACTACATAACTAAAGAGGTTCAAAAGCTTCTTTTACTCAATGTATCATGTCTAGCTATCAAGGAAAATTACTAAAATGAAAAATATGCAGATCAAAGAGATACATAAAGTATCAGAACCACATTCATATATTGTAGGGATGTTGAAATTATTTTTGAAAACTACAATTACTATGCTAAAGACTATAGTGGATAAAGTAGACAACATGCAAGAAAAGGTGGGCAATATAAGCAGAAAAATAAAAAATGAAGAAAACACCTATATATACTCATATAAAATGCATACTTTTAACTACAATGGGCAGGAATAAAATGAATAACAAAATAGAAACAAAGAGCATAAGCAAAAATCAGTAACAAATAAGAGAGCCACTAATCCAATTATATCAATAATCACTTTAAACATTATTGGTCAGCCGGGTGTGGTGGTGCACACCTGCAATCCCAGTACATGGGAGGCTGAGGCAGGAGGAGCATAGGTTGAATGTCAGCCTCGGCAACTTAGTGAGGTCCTCCGCAACTTAGTGAGGCCCTGTTTCAAACTAAAAAATATAAAATAGGGTTTGGTATGTAACTCAGAGGTAGAATGCCCCTGGGTTTGATCTCCAATATCTTCCCTCCCCCTCCCCCAATTTTTTGTATCAATGATCTAAAGCCACCAATTAAAAGACAGAGATTGTCAGAGTCTAACAAAAACACAAGACCCAATTTTATTTGTCCATCCGTAAGAAACTAAATTCAAATATAAAGAGGTGGATACAGGGTACAGTAGCATATACCTGTAGTCTCAGTAGTTGGGAGGCTGAGATAGGAGGAACACAGATTCCAGGCCAGCCTCAGCAAGGAAGCAAGACTTTCAGCAACTTAGTGGTAGCCTATTTCAAAATAAAAAAATAAAAAAGGCTGGTGGTGTAGTTCAAAGTTAGAATGCCCCTGGGTTCAATCCCCAGTACACACACATACATACAAAGCCAACCAACCAATGAGACAATTTCAAAATAGAAAATAGAATGAGGAGGAATAGCTCAGAGGTAGGATGCCCCTGGGCTCAATCCCTAGTACCCCCCTGACTCAGTCAACATTCTCACTGCCATGATCCAAAAACCTTGATCACACAAGTTAGAGGAAGGAAATTATTTACTCACAGATTTTGGAGATTTCAGGGTTGAGTCCATGTTAGACTAGTTCTGCAGAGCTTAGGATATGCAGCAGGAAGCAGAGAGAGGGAGAGAGAACAAGGACTCTACTTCCATATCATGAAGGCCAGAAGTCAGAGCGAGAGCAGGAGGAGGAAGGACTTTATATAATGGCCAGGGCCATACTCCCAGGGACCCTTTCTTAACAACCCAGGCATGCTTCCAACATTGCTACCTTGTTTCCATGAGGACTAGTGGGGCAATCTAAATCCAAACCATTATACCCTCCCCTAAAAGAGGCATATATATTAAAAGTAAAAGGATAGAGAAATATAAACCATGTTAACACTAATCTTAAGAAATTTAGAGTAGCTATATTAACTCCAGAACAGGCAGACTTCATTGCAGGGAAAGTTATTAGGTTGTAAAAAGAAGAATTACATAATGATAAAAGGGTCAAGTCTCCAACAAGATATCACAATTTAACATGGCCACACCTATTGGCAGAGCATCAAAATATGTAAGGCAAAAAATAGTAGAAGTTCTGGTTTGCTGTTATACAGCAGGGTGACTATAGACAGCAACAATGTATTGTACATTTCAAAGAGCTGGAAGAACAGATTTTGAAAGTTTTCACCACAAAGAAATGTCAACTTCTGGAGAAGATAGATATATTAAACCTGATTTAAACATTACACAATGTATTGATGCATCAAAATATCTACTGGTACTCTATTAATGTGTACAATTTTTGCGCTTTCATTTATCACTTAAAAATAAATTTAGCTTTTAAAAATGGTTGAACTTTGAGAACATATAAATAAAGTCACTAGTATATCTGAAGACTTAAATACCCCTTTGTCAAAATTGGACAGATTCAACATGCAGAAAATCAGGGAGGACAATTGAACTGAAAAATACCATTACTCAACTGGATTTAGCTAACATATAGGCAAGTTCATTCCACAATAGATGAATACATATTCTTCTCAACCTCACACATAGAATTCACCAAGATATTCTATATTATGAGAAAATAAACACAGTTTAAAAATTTTAAAGAATAGAAATTATATTATATAATGATTGTTTTAAGAGCACGATGGAATTAAATGAGAAATCAATAAAAAATAGCTTCAAGACTCTACTTCAGGAAACTAGATAAAGAAGAGCAAACTAAGTCCAACGCAAATAGGAAAAAAAATAATAACAAAACCGGACACAGTGGCATACACCTGTAATCCCAGTACTTGGGAGGCCAAGACATGAAGATTGCAGGTTCAAGGCCATCACACAGTAATTTAGTAAGACCCTGTTTCAAAATAAAATAGGGCTCAAGGTGTAGCTTAGAGGTAGAATGCCCCTGAGTCCAATCCCAAGTACCGCAATAATGATAATAATTAGAGCAGATTCATTAAAATTGAAAGAAGAATATCAAAACCTAAAGCTGATTCTTTGAAAATTTCATAAAAATAAATAAGCTTTTCTTCATGCTAACAAAGAAAACATAAAAATTACTAAAACAAGACATTAAAATGGAAATTCACTTCCGATACCCTGGACATTAAAACGGGAATATTATGAACAACTCCATGCTTCCCATCTTGGTCTATTCAGGTTTCTATAACAAAATACTATAAACT